>CM061132.1:86091492-86633992 GCA_030789695.1 Scilla litardierei | reverse complement strand
GGGGAATGGGGATCCTGCTTCACGGGCTGCCCCCAAGCTCCACGCATAGTAAACTGTGACCCAGAATTCCACTCCCATTCATCAATTCCATCAGAAAGAGTAATACCATTTAATAAATGCCTGATTGCTTGAATGTTCGGATCATTCCTCCAATCAGAGCCGTCCCAGAATTCTCCGATTCTAGCAAATTCCGTCCCAGGTGCCGGCTCACGGAGCAGGTGCAAAGGCCCCAAAGGATGCCAGTTATCAAACCAGAGTGAAGTTGACATTCCATCTTTTACGGTTCGTCTAATAAGCTGTTGCGATATATGACGGCAACGGAGCATGAATTTCCAAGAACCAGAATGAATAGGCTTTGGTTCTGCAAAATAAAATCCATAGTCAACAGACCCATAACGATTCCTCATAAAGTGTGCCCACATACCCTTATTAGAAAGTAATCTCCAAGTCAGACGGACACCAGAGGCCGTGTTCAAATCAGAGAGCCGCCTCAATCCCACCCCTCCCTCAAGCTTTGGAGTGCAAACATCCTTCCAAGCCCAGGAACTAAGTTTGCCCCAAATGAACTTCCTGCAGGCTGAGTTAATACTTCGAATAATCGATGGGGGAAAACAGTAGACTTGCATCCAGAAAGCCACCATGCCGTAAATAACAGAGCGGACCAATTCGATTTTTCCAGCTATAGATAGGAGCGTAGAGGACCAGCCTAGTAGCCATTTTTTACACTTATCCACCAGCCTAGAGAACAAATTATCTTTTGGATAATTAGAGGAAAGGGGAAGACCCAAATAAGTTGTGAAAGAGGTT
Organism: Scilla litardierei; assembly: GCA_030789695.1. Taxonomy (NCBI): domain Eukaryota; kingdom Viridiplantae; phylum Streptophyta; class Magnoliopsida; order Asparagales; family Asparagaceae; genus Scilla; species Scilla litardierei. The sequence continues at coordinate 86,633,185 of CM061132.1, read as the reverse complement.
ACCCATTTAATACCCAGTATCTCTGATAAACCTCTAGCATTACGAACACCCTTACTGAAGATTGCCGAACTTTTCTCCCAATTTATTTGAAGTCCAGAAAGAGAGTTAAAATTCTCTAAAAGATCCTTGAGGCCATGTAGCGAATGAGTGTTAGCACGGCAGATATATTGGGAGAAAAGTTCGTAATCTTGTTAGTGTAAATATATTAGTTAGTAATCCTGTTTTTGTGTGTGTGTGTGTGTGTGTGTACTGTTAATAATATGATGTTAGAGTTGACGTTAGTATATAATATGTTAGCATGTTAATAATATAAGGTTAATTAATCTGTTAGTTTTAATATGAATGATATTGGTAGTAGTTAGTAATATCAGAGGCCTTGTTGATTAGTTAATATATGATGTCTTGTTAGTTCTTTTGTTAAAATATCATGAAACAATGTCATTAGTTTAATATCATTAGTGTTATTAAAAGACCAACATGTTAGTACTAAAAATGTTATAAATATATATATTAGTTGTTAATCCCTTATAATGTCATATGTTACTAATCTGCAAAATGATAGGTAGGTTAATATATAAGTTAGTTAATTGATAATCTGTATATTAGTTTGTCAAAAGATCAGTAGGTTAGTGTTAATGTGATGTTAATATAAATAATGTTAGTTTGTTGGTTCAATCATATTAGTTTATATGATTCTGTTAGCGTTAAACGAGTAGTCTCATATGCGAATCTATATGGCACAGATAAATCGCGTCTTCCATTGCGATCATTAGGACATCCACCATCGCCACCAAGCAAGTATTAATTTGTAATTGAATTTGAGACAAACTGCTTAAACTAGTGCTAAAATCTCATTTTGAACATACTCGTCAACTTAGTAACCAAACTGCATGCTCTTACTATGCCTGTTGCAACTGATTTAAAAATGTACATCTCATGTTAATGTTTCTTTTGGTAAAAGAATAACTTTATCTGCTTGTCATCAAATTTAAACAAAACTGGACAGAGGGTAGGACACAACCCTCGAAACGAACATGTGATACCATCGAATACAGATGGGATGAAACCATCGAATACAGATGGGATGGAACCTAGTCGATGACTAGACAGACACTTTGGGTGGGGTTGGTCCATGTAGTAGGGTTTGTAAGTGTGTCTTGAACATATTACGGCTACCTTCATACCACACCAATGGAGGCAAGCATCTTGACCATTTTACAGGTTAGGGATGATAAGAAGATGTCACGGTAAACCCCCGATGATAGTGTGTATCGAGAACACTTTACTTACTCCGACATGGACTTGCACGAGCACAAATAACAAAAAGTATTCCATTTGTAACTGTCTTAATTCCGTTAAAACACATATTATATGTTAATTGTTGCAGCATGCTCATATTTTAATGTTATGCACTTCGTTTACCTCATTTAAAATGCAAAAATATATTAATTGTTGATGAACCTCATGCCTTACTTTCAGTACGTCTCATTTTTGGCTATGTACTTGCTCTTATATGTTCTAACATTCTTATTTCCTTAAATTGCAAGTTAATGCCTTTCATTACTATAAAATCATGCAGAGCTTTCTCGCTGACATATATTTCAAATGTAAATGTGAAATATATGTTAGGATCAGGGTCAGGCTATGTTGAAGACTCTGCTTTTGAAGATCCCACCTTGGAGATAGACCCAGCTGATCAGAGCTACAAGGACGTTGAGAACCTCCTTGCTAAAGACTAGAGAGTTACTGCGGTCTTTGTTTATTTAGTCGTATTATTTGTTTTCAGGTGTGTTGCTTTCAACAATAAAATTGTACGGCCATGCTGGGCCCTAATTTATTTGTGTACTTTGTATGAACTCTGGAATAAAAATGGTGATAATTATTTATGATGTTTCTGAGAACTTTGCATACAAGGACCTGCTTATTAAATATAAAGCGCTTATTGTGCTTAAGTCAAAGAAGAAAGAAAACAAAAGTACTTCTTCTTTTCTTTAAGCACATACGGACCCGCTCGCGTGCTTGCTCCTAAGTACAATGGGAAGCGGGACGTGAAAATATTAGTCACAAATTTTGAGATTAATGAGGATTAGGGTTGAAATTAGAATTAATTGGGAAATAGGGTTTAGAATTTAGGAAATTGAGAGAGTGTTAGAGAGATGGAGATGAAGGGGATGGAATGGAGATGGAGGGGATGAAGGTCTGAGCGAGTGGTTGAGCTCGGTCGGAAGGGGACTTGGCGGTGCTGAGAGCGAAGGAGGAGGATGGTCGAGTGAAATTAAGAGAAGGGGGAGCTCGGTTAATTGTTTGGAGGAATTGGCGGGAAAGAGGGGGGGTTAGTGCTTTTAAATGATAACGAGTCGAGTGATACAGCTCAACCGAGCTGTGTTCAAATAAGTGCAGGCCCCGTTTCTCAGGCGGTCACTCAGTCAATTGACCTAGGGCACTTGATCGAGCTAAATTCATGTTAAGCGGCCCCTTTTGCGTGTTCTACAGCCCCTTGTGACTCGATCGAGTGGCGTATCCCACTCGGTTGAGTAGAAATAATAGTATAGGTCTGATTTTTGCATTGCTTTGCAGACGGGTTGACTCGACCGAGTGGCTCCCTCCACTTGGTCGAGTAGAAATTGCGACAGAGTGATGTTTTGGCCCCTTCTATAGGCTCCTCTACTCAAACCGAGTGGTAGTGCCACTCGGTTGAGTAGCCTCATATTCCACTCCAAAGTGGAATCAGCTACTCTCCTCTTGTCCATTTGAATCCTCTTTCGTTCCTTCATCGTTTTGTGCGCTCCTTTTATTGATTACCTGCACACGAATGTAAGCGTCAAAATTTTTTATATTTTAATATTTTAATATTTTAAATGAATATAAAAATGCTTTGTTGGGTTTTTGAATAAAAATGTAAGAAATGAAAGAAATGAAAACTAAAAGGTAAAAAATTCAGGTTGCCTCCCAGTATGCACTTGTTTAAAGTCGTAAGCTCGACTCCTTTTGATCTTCAATGTCACTTCAAAATGTTTGGCACAAAAGAGATTCGCTCGTCATGCTTTCCAATAATGCCATGAGGTGGTAGTTGGCCTATCTCATCCGGTGGACCTTTAGCAGTCGCATCAATGTTGTCCATCCTTAATTGGCGCTCCAAAGACGCCTTCTTGATGTGTTCATGGATCTTGGCAACCTCGTGGTTATCATCAATTCTAGCTCCTGGATGTTGTTGAGGATGTGATGTATTAGGTGGCTCCTCGTCCAATACATTCAGATAGGCAGCCAACGCCTTATTATGTATGACATCATCGTCATCGTCTATATATCACCTCATGGGGTCCTTTAAGACCTCCTTGATGGTGAAGTCATCAGCAACTTCATCCTCTACGAGCTCCAAGTAGCTTGCATCTTCATGGGGAAAACATTCATTCGTCGACTTCTACAAGTTGAGCTCGATCTCAATATTCCCAACATTCATCGATAGTGTCCCCTGACGGACATCTATAAAGACTCCAACTATAGCCATGAATGGACGTCCTAATATCAACTGATAGCTCCCCTCTTTGGACATGTCCATGATCACAAAGTCCACCAGCACACTAATTCCTCCCGGCACTTGTAGAATGACGTTACGAGCAATGCCTACCGAGTAGGTGACGGATTGATCCGCCAACTGTATACGCATGGTCGTGGGCTCCAACTCCATCGAGGTGTTCAATCTCTTGAAAATGGAGAGCGGCATCAAACTAATGCTCGCTCCTAAATCAACCAATGCTCTCTTGATAGGGATGCTGCCAATGGAGCACGACACCGTGAAACTGCCGGGGTCGGGAAGCTTCTTTGGCAAGGTGTTCTTCAAGACCGATGTACAACTATCTGCTAGCATGACTACTTCTTGCTTCCTCCTTCCCGCTATCAAATCTTTCAAGAATTTAGCATAAGTCGGGATCTTCGTCAATGCATCCATAAATGGGATGTTCAAGTGAACACCCTGCAGAAGGTCTATAAACTTTGCATATTTCTTCTCAAGCTTGGTCATGGCTAGCCTTTGGGGATATGGAGCCAGAGGACAACTTCCCGTGTCTTTCTCAACATCCTTTGGCGTAGATTGCTGAATCATTTTCTCCACGGAAGGTGGAGTGTCAACCGGTACCGTAGCAATGGAAATGGTCAAAGGGACGGGTGATGCATCCTTCTCTGCAGCGCCAGATGGTTCTTCGACGTCCTTCTCCTCATTCACCAATATGATCGGCTCTAAAGCTATGGATCTCTCTTCATCTATAATTGTTGAGGGTTGTGAATCCACTAGCTTTGGCATCGTACCATAACTACGTTGGTGGTCTTCACTCCTCTCGTTGTCACTGCTACCACCGCATTGACGTGGCCCCTTGGATTAGGCTCAGATTGAGCCGGCAGTTTTCCTTGAGCCTTGGTAATTTGGTTCATGTGGGCTGTCAACTGATGTATGGTGATAGAAAGCTGCTTCTGAGTAGCCACCAACTCCGCATTAAGCTTAGCTTGGGCATTGATGAAAGCTTCCAATGTCCCCTCCACGCTCGATTAGGGGCCACCGGCTGCTGATATTGTTGTTGATACATTTAACGACTGTAGTGGCCCGGTGGTCTATAAGGCCCAGCTGGCCTAAATCCATACAACTACTGCTGTGGAGGTGGTGCTTGTTGTTGGGGAGGAGGTCGTTGGGGCCTTGATTGAGTGGGTGTTTGTATGGCTCCGTTGGAATTACTGTAAGAGAATCCTGGATGTGTCTTCCAGGTCGGATTAGACCATTGTAGCCTTGGATTACTCCCATCACCTGATATGTAATTGATTTTCTTCACAGGTACGTCTGTTCCATCACAAGAAACTTCAATTGGAATATACCCTTGCTCGGCGTAATCTTCACATGCTACATAAACTAGAGCCTTTGTAGAAGTAGAAATTGCACTCAACCTCTGTTCAATGCGAGCAATTTGCTTTGAGAGACTTTCCAGTTGCCCATCAATATTTGTAGCTAGCTTCAGCTCAGATTAGCTTCCAACGGCACTCCTATAAGATGTTGAGGGATCATCGCTCCAATGTTGATTGCTGGAGGCCATCTGCTCCAATAGTGATGTGGCCTCCTCTGGAAGCTTAGCCAATAGTGATCCATTAGCAGAAGCATCGATGATCATCTTTGTCTCAGACTTCAAACCATTGTAAAAGCTCTGAATGAGATCCTAATACTGTACTTTGTGATGTGGGCACTGATGCTGCAAATCCTTGAAACTCTCTCAAGCTTCATATAAAGATTCTTGTGGGAGTTGATTGAAGGACGTGATGGCGCTCCTAAGCCTCACCATTTTGGATGGTGGATAATATTTAGTGACGAAGGCTTGGGCTAGCTGCTTCCAAGTCTTGAATGTATTTTTAGGATGCGCCCTCAACCAATAAGCTACCATGTCCCGAAGAGTGAATGTGAACAGTCGAAGTTTGATTGTATCTTCACTCACATATTTAACTAGAAAGGTATCACACTTTGCTAAGAACATACCGATGTGGTGGTTGGGATTCTCGTGAGAATGTCCAAGGAAGGGATCATGATGCATCAATTGTATCAAGCCCATCTTCAATTCAAAGTTGCCTGCCGCCAGCTGCGGTCTCAAGATAGAAGAAATATTCGAAAGAGTTGGCTTCATATAATAGAGGAGATGTGGGTTGATCTGCCATTTGGTCCTCTAACAGTTTCTGCCTCCTTTCAGCTCTGAATTTCCTTGTAGTTCTTTCGATCTCGGGGTTGAATTGTAAGTCGTTGGATCTCCAAGACAAGTTTTCATGCACAATCAACAAATTCAGAGAAGATATTAGTAACACAAGAAAGAATAAAAAAGCTGTATGGTGAGAGATGGGTGGAGAAACCAACAAGTCTCCAACTAAAAAAAATAACCCAAGTAAACCGTTTCCTCCCCGGCAACGGCGCCAAAAGCTTGTTCGAGTCCGTAAGTGCATGGTGTTGAGGCTTTGTAATATAGAAAGATTGTCGATCCCACGGGGAGGTGATTGGTTAAGGTCATGGGTTCTATTTCAGAGTTGTATAATTTTGTCAGTTATGGGGGTATCCAATGTTGGGGGATGTATGCCCTCAGATCATTTGTATTTGATGCAAGTGAAATTTTAATATAAAGGATGTGGATTATTGTATTTGATGCAATAAAAAATAAAATATATAGTGTAAAATGTTTGAAAATATATTTTATAAAGGCATAGAAATGAAGAGGATTTTTCCACGAAAGTCGGGGTGAAAACCGCGCTCAAATCGGAGTTCAAACGAGCCCAATGAATCTGTTTAAGAGGAGTTTTTTAAACAGTATCCCAAAAGGCCCAAAGACAAAAGCCCAAAAGCTTTAATATTTAAAGCTGTGTTTTTTTATTTAAAAAGAATTTGAACTGCTTTTTGGCCCGGCCCATTAGGACGGGCCGAGCACCCAGAAAAGGGCGCATGCGCCCTCTTAAATGAGCGCAGGCACCCTCTTAAAATGGGCGCGTGCCCAGGACGCGCCAGATGGGCACGTGCTGGCCACGCGCCCAATGAATTGGAATGCGCACTCGGTGGGGCCCACGTGGTGGGCCCCATTAGCATGGTTTGGAACCCTAGCAGTTTATTTTTTACGGCTGATTTCTTTTGGCGAAAACCTGATTTTTGGCCAAATTTGAGACATCATTTGAGGGGTCAAACGAAGTCGGATTGGAGTCCCGTTTTCTTCTATGCGATCACCATTCAGTGCTCTTCATTTTGATAGGTTGTATCACTTGCGAAGCTCAACAGCGAGGGAGTGAAAATTCATTGAAGTTTGGCCTTTATGAAAGGCAAACTTTAATAAATTTTTCCTCTTCCAAACTAATAGTTCAACATCGGATATGGAGTGAAGTGGAGGGGTCAGCTGCTTATATAAATAGGGGCATACTCCCCTCCTTGAAACTCGTCCCAAACTCTAGATCTGAGTAGCTCCAATAAACATGAACAAGCCCAGATCTGAGCTTAAATTAAATATTTTCTTTCTCACTAATTTTCTTCCTTGCTCCTGTTCGGGCTCTAGCAAAGCTACGAAGGAGCTTGGATCGGATCCGAAGTCTTGACGGAGGATCCACTCAAAGTGAAATCTTCTTCGGCACACGGTTGGCTCAGCGATAAGGGTGTTGCTCGCCTCGGGACACAGTGTGGTACGGAAAGCAGTTCGACTCGGGACAAGGTGCGGCTCGAGACGCAGTTCAGCTCGAGAGAAGCGGCGCAGGGCCAAAGAAATTTTGCTGAAAACGACGCTTCGTGTTCTATGAAAACGAAGTGAAAGGTATGTCGTTAAAATTAAACATGCGTTTATAAATTGCAATTGATAGATAGATCTATCCTTAGGGGTTGGTCAGACCCAACCCCGGGATAGTAGATATCTTGGCTAGGGTTTATTCCCTTTAGGGCTTAGATTAAAATAGTTTTAAGTTGATTTTTCCGCTGCTGTTTTGATAACTTCGTCAGACCGACTTAGGCCGGACATCGTATTTATGGCCCAAAGGACCCAGAAAACCCTGCAGTGATATCAGAGCTATGGTCTACATGATCTATTTTTGCAATTTATAAAACGCGGCATGTTTCTCCATGAGATGGAGGTTGAATCTTAAACTTTAAAATGTCGTTTTAAAGCAATGTTTTTATTTTCGAAATTTTCTTTGAAAATTAGATTTAATATTACTTTAAAATTAAATCTTTAAAATTATGTGAGAATTTTTGATGTAACTAAACTTATGCGATAAATTTTAGGTTGCATGTTTAGTAAGATAATTTTATGAGATAAAATTTAATTGCTTTGTTATTATACTAAATTGTTTAGTTAATAATTTTTAATGGTTATATTAGTTATTTTGATTATGTGATAATTCAAGAAAAACTATTAGGATAGCCCTTAAAACCTTTCAGTGTTGAATAAACTCAAAGAAAAAGTAACCATGGCTCATAGCCATGGTCCTCTATATATTCATATCAATGGTATACCAAGGGTCCCCACTACTAAGTAGTGGGGAGTAATGGAGTGATAGAGAGGTGGGAAGGCCAAAGGCCTCCCTCACTCATAACACTCCTCCTTATATATCCATTTCTTTGGCCTTATCATATAAAAGCTAAGTGGGTGGATACTTCTGGATCCAGATAATCGTGTTTGCCTCGTTAAAACCTTAACTGTGGAAAACCCAGTGGAAAAATAAACAGCTTAAGGAAAAAGAGTACAACCCACAGGTTACTCCCCCTGATCCATACAAGCCTTATGCTTGTAGGTATTTTAGCTTTCATTAGGGGTGGACACTTCAGGGTCCAGAGTTAAATGAGGTTGCCTCATTAAAACCTTTGGCTATGTAAAACCTAATGGGAAAACCCATAGCTAAGGAAAAAAGTACAACTCTACTATCAACTCCCCCTGATCTGTACAAGCTTCAGGCTTGCAGATCTCCTATGTATCTAATCAATCATTTCCTATTCGTCTATACATCCATCATGTTTTGAAAGCAAATACAATCATCACTCATCTATACAAGTTTCACTCATATCTAGCTGCTACTGGAAAACAGTGGCGCTCTAGAGTGGTACGCTCTTTCAAGTTGGTAGATGACTCCACGTATGTATTCTTTTACTCAGTCTTCACTGTGTCTGTAAGGTATTGCTAGACCCGGCTGAGCGTATTCTAGACTTGATTCTTGGATGGTGAGCTTCTCAGAAGATGTAGACTTTGGAGGATGATGTATAGATCTTTAGGAGGTGGCCGGACATATGTGCTTAGTCATCGCGATGATCTGTAAATCTGCATATGTGATATATATTCCTTGGATGATGATCCTTCACCCTTGAAAGTTGCACAGAAGAAACTTATCCTTGGTCCAGTGGTGCTCTCTAGGGCAGCACTATATCTGGCTAACAACTTTACTGCAGACATTCTATTAGAGACACGTGCAGTTGGCCAGATAAAAGAGTGTAAGTAGTACACTAGAGCTAGGCTCTTCTGGACGTAGGATGTCCTCCACCTCTTCCAGCGACTGGAAGGCATCATAAATAAGCATTCATTTTTAATAGATTGCAAATAGACATCTTTCTTCATAAACTCCTGGTGTATGAAGAATATGATAGGTATAAAAAGGATTCCACCACGAAGGTGTTTAATCTGTAAGCTGAGACAATACATTGTTGTGCCTAGGTATTTCATTACAAAGGTATGCTTAAGGCTATCAGATATCTCAATGGTCTCTGCAGGAGATTCTATTAGATTTAAGTCATCCACATATACGGCGATTATTACAAATCATGTCCCCGTCCTTTTGATAAAGATACTGGGGCAGACTTCATTATTAGTAAATCCTTGTTCTGCAAGGAATTCGATAAATCTGTTATACCACATTTTACTTGATTGCTTAAGATCATATAATGATCTTTGAAGCATTTATAGAGAAGACGTTCCTACGCCTCTTTTTCATCTCTGGGGGTAGAGTATACCCTTCTGGAAGTTTCATATAGATCTCTATATCTATATTGTTGTATAGGTATGCAGTCACAACATCCATGAGCTGCATTTCTTGGCTTTTCCAGAGACGGTTAGGCTTAGTATGAAATAAAAAAATGATCACATTTCCTTCATTTCTTTTTCTTATGAAAACCAACTTATATTCCACAGGTTTTACACATTCAGCTGTTTGGGCTACGGGTCCAAAGACTTTGCATTTCAAGAGTGAGTCCAGCTCTACTATTATTGCCTCGTCCCACTTTGGCCAATCTATGCGTTTACGCTATAGAAAAGTGGGTTGACGTCATCGTCGTATTCAGCGACGTGAACGGCAATAGCAAAAGCAAAATCGTCGACGACGACTGTGCTATATCTTTCCAGTACCTCTCCAGTACATACGTAATATAATGATGTTTCTCCTATTGTTTCCTCTGCATGAGAAATCAGGAGGGGAGAGGTCACTGGTCTGAGCTCAGCATCATGCGGAGGGATCATTTTAATATCTCCAGGAATCTTCCTCTTTCGAGGAACTTTATCTTTTGAACCTGTCGGGCGTCCTCTTTTTAATTGAGGTACAGCCAATTCTGCTGCCGGTGGATTGCATCCATCTTTGGGGATGTCAATCCTAGCTATCATGTTGGCAGCAGGGACATGTGAACGAACAATCTTATGGTTTGTCTATGAATTTATCCGGCAGTTGATGTACTTTAGTCTGAATGTGAAGGATCTTCATGATCTCATCTTCAGACAGAAATAGTATGCTGATCATAACGAGATTAGGACTTTTGTGTCCCATGATATGGTCTCAGAAGCTTTAGGCTTCTTTAGACTGTGTGCCTATTTTAATGAGACTTTGCTCATCAAATTCACAGTTATCAAGACGTGCCTTTAATGCATCGCTTGTCAGGGGTTCTAGGTATCTAATAATACATGGCGAATCAAACCATATAAAGATAACTAGTTTTGATTAGGAACCATTTTGGTCCTCTGAGGTGGTGATATTGGGACATATGTTAGCACATCCAAACACTCTCAAATGAGATATATTTGGTGGTGAACCATAAGCAAGTGACATCAGCAATAAGATATGGCCACAAGAGGGCCATATCGTGATAAGCGATGCGGAACGGTTCGACGAATCGAATCCTAAATGACGGGAATCGAAGGCGCGCTCCGGTGCTCCAACGCGAAAGGATGCACACCCCCGACAGGGGGGCGGCGATCAGACACAAAAATGGAGGTTTTGTCCTTCAAACAATAATTGCCTGCATAAGATTTTGCCCAATTGCTTGCAAAGTCTATAGGATTTTCCAATATCGCAGGCAAAAATGGCACTCAGGCGCCTAGCATAGAATTTTCTCCAATTTCGTATGTTTTTCCCCAAAGTATGGAGCAGCAACAAATATTTTTGTTTTTTATTAATAAATAATCTATTAAAAACAGATTTGAAAGAGGTTTTTAATAGTAAATCTATGTGTTTGAGAAAAGATTTTCTAGCTATAGACTTTGCTATAGAAATCTTATAAAATTAGTATCACGGATTTAGCATGCACATCTAAAAAGATGATCTAGGGAAAATTTTACCTTTAGATCAAAGATATAGGGAAGATTGATAAATAAAAATAAAGATCCGTAGAATGAATCCCCGATTCCGATGCCCCGTGGAAATCGCCGCACTGCAACCAAAGATTCCAAGGGATCGAGCTTCAACGCGCAGAAATCGTCGCAACGGATCACAGCAACCAAGATTCCTAAGCGCGATGAGAGTGATTTGAGGGGATAAAAAGATAATCTCAAGAATGAGAGCTCACGTGCTGATAACGTGTTGAATAAACTCAAAGAAAAAGTAACCATGGCTCATAGCCATGGTCCTCTATATATTCATATCAATGGTATACCAAGGGTCCCCACTACTTAGTAGTGGGGAGTAATAGAGGGATAGAGAGGTGGAGAGGCCAAAGGCCTCCTCACTCATAATATTCAGCAAATTATGAGATAATTTTTTGGACATTCTATGTTTTAAAAATGTTGCAACATATTAGATTCCTGTTTAAGGTAGCCCTCTCCTAATTATTATTTTAATTGTTCTAATAATAATTTCGAACAAAAGGCTATGATTTAAATTGTTGCAACTTGAATTTTAAAATACTTAATACATGATTAGAATAGCACCTTAAAAATCCTTATAGTTGATAAGGACAATAATAAAAGTTATTAACTAATCCTAATAATTTCGAATTTTAGGATTCAACTAGTTTATAGGATTACTAGTTTTAATGAAGCCATTTCTAATCGAACGTGATACATATGAATAATAAGTTTCCTTCAATTGACCATGATCTGGTCTAGTGTTTTTTGACTAGTGTTGTGGATCACACTAGCTAGACTTGGGATAGTGATCCTGGCCTAGCTAAACCCTGACTGTGTTCCGCTGGACAACAAGAATGCGAATTATGATTATGTGACATCATACCCTGTCTGTGACTTTACATTGTGGGAATCAGACCTGTAACCTGCATCAGCATAACCAACAAGTGTGGAGGATAATCCATTTTTGTAAAAGAGTCCCAAATCTGTTGACCCTTGGAGGTAGCACAGAAGGCGCTTAACCCCTGTCCAGTGGCGCTGCATAGGCGGTGTACTGTATCTGGCTAGTAAATTTACTACAAACGCTATATCGGGATGCATGTAGTTGGCCAGATATAGAAGTGCTCTAATAGCACTTAGATTAGGTACTTCTGGACCAAGTATATCCTCCCCCTCTTCCAGCAGCCGAAAGGGGTCTTTATGTGCATCCAGAGATCGTAGCACCATAGGTGTACTAAGTGGATGATATTGGTTCATATGACATCTTTGCAACATTTTCTTTGTATATGTGGTTTGGTGTAATAGGATTCTGTCTTTTAGATGTTCAATTTGTAAGCCAAGGCAGAATTTCGTTTTGCCTAGGTCTTTCATTTCGAATTCTTTTGTCAGGCTTACAGATATATCAGTGATCTTTTCAAGAGATCAAATGAGGTTCAAATCGTCTATGTAGACTGCTATTATGACGAATCCTTTTCCCTTTGCTCTTATAAAGATGCAAGGGCAGACTTCATTATTGTTGAATCCTTGTTGTACAAGAAATTCACTCAGTCTGTTATACCACAATCTTCACGATTGTTTAAGACCATACAATGATCTTTGAAGCTTAACAGAGTAGACGTCCCGATGTTTGTCTTTCAGTTCAGCAAGCATTGAAAAGACATCAGGAAGTTTTATGTATATCTCCTTATCGAGATTACCGTATAGATATGTAGTCACAACATCTATTAGCTACATATCTAAACCTTCATTTGTTGTTAAGCTTATCAAAAATCGGAAAGTGATCGCATCCATGACCGGGAGTATGTTTCTTCATAGTCAATACCCGGTCCTTGGGAAAATCCTTGTGCTACAAGTCTTACTTTGTAGCGTGCGATCTCATTATTTTCATTTCTTTTTCTCACGAATACACATTTATATCCCACATGTTTGACACCAGTAGGTGTCTGGACTATATTGTTGAGTATTGGTGTTTCATACCAATCTTATTTTGATGATGATCACAAAATTATGTTGTTGCTAATGACTCTCATGTATTAGTCTCTCAGTTTATTTTAAGAATATCTTTCTTGGAGACTAATCACTTGGTGCAAGGATGGACATCAAGTGAAGAAGGACCATTGCTTGGACTCAAGGAGTGCCAAAGCTTGGAGATGAATATTGAGAGCAATCAAGGTATCAAGATTGAAGACTTAGACTCTAAGGAAAGCACTGTAATCCATGTAATTTACTTTATTTCTTTCTCTCTCTTTTGAGTCTAGGATTAATGTAATGCCTTGTTAGATGGTTTACGCATTCATGCATATGCATTTAACCATCTTAGTGAGCCTTAGGATTATCATAGAATCCAACCCAATAGGTTCACTCTGTCCAAAGACTCATTTGGAGTCTCTGGCTTTCCATCAGTCGCCTGCTGAAGGAAACACAGTCGACTGGGTGATTTCCAGTCGCCTGTAGATCCTTCTACAGTCGCCTGATTTGCACAGCTCAAGTCAACTTTTCTATTGACTCAAACTTGAGCTTTACGCATAGTTTACAGTCGCCTGTATATTTACAGTCGCATGTAGATTGGTCACCAGTCACCTGAGTAGCGTAAGTGCAATCTCTGCATCTCTCTGTCTTTTCTCCATCTTTTACAGCAGACGACTGATTAAGGTTTTACAGTCGCCTGACTAATAGACAGCCGACTATATTATTGACATCAGTCGCCTGTGTGCTTAACTGGAGAAAGAGTGTAGCTCTCTGTTTTATTCCATCCCCTGCAGCAGTCGCCTGCTGAAGGATTTACAGGCGCATGTCCTGTTCTCAGTCGACTGTACTGTCTTCATCAGTCGACTGTCCTGGCTCAGATTATAGCCATTGGATATTTTCTAGCCGTTGATCAGTCGACTGTCTTTTGATCATCAGTCGACTGTTCCTGTCGTTTTTGCCCAGTTTCTAGCCGTTGCAGAATCGATTCTTTGGCTGTTTTCTTGGGTTTTGGGGTTTGATATAGGGCTCCTATATATATGAGTGTGCTACCATCTCTTATACCTTCTTGATGATATTGAATATCTCAAGAGATCCATAAGCAACTCACAAACTCCCTCAATTTCCTCTCAAGAGCTCTCATTCTTCTTCATGCATTGAAGTTCAGCACAAGGGAATTCATCCAAGTGCTCTCAAGCATATCTCAACACTTGGAGATCCTCTTCCATGCCTTGCATTCATTCATGAGTAAGCATCCCAAGGCATAGGTAAGGTTATTTACTTTACTTGGTGAATTTGTGTCTCTAATTCTCTTTGTGGGAATTAGATCTTTCTCTCTTTGTGGGAGGTTGTCTCTTTGTGGGACTAGGATATTCTCTTTGTGGGAATAACTCTCTTTGTGGGAGTAACTCTCTTTGTGGGAGTTTAGTGTCCTAGTGTAGGGCTAACCCTAATTCTCTGAGTGGGAGTTAGCGATGTGGGAGTCTTGATCCTCGTGTAGGATTGGTTGGGTCCTTGTGTAGGGCATAAATCCTCTTTGTGGGGTATCTCCTTGTGAGATTTGTATTCACTTCTCTGTATGAGATTATAGTGAATACTGGTGTGGCTGGATGTACCCAAGTTTGGAGAACCAGTGTAAAACTTTGGGTTTGCGTTTGGATTGATTGTACCTTTTAATTCCTCTTGCATTTATAATTCCGCATTTGCAAGTTAAAATTTAATTGGACAATTTTATTTCCATTACACTATTCACCCCCCTCTAGTGTGTGTTGTTAGTATTGTAAGGGTAAGGTGATCCTTACAATTGGTATCAGAGCGAGGTTATAGCATACTGCAACAATGGCATTCAACGCCTCATCCGCGTCTCATGAAGAAGGTCACTCAACCGTTCGATCCACGATCTTCAACGGAACCAACTATCATAGTTGGAAGATCAGGATGATGGTCTACTTGAAGGGTCATGACCATTGGGACATTATAGAGTCGCCTTTTGAGGAGCCTACTTCACCCGCAGCCTCGAGAACTAAAGCGGAGAAGGATTCGATCAGAGTCAATGCTAGGGCTATGTGTGTACTCCATTGCGCCCTCACTCTGGATGAGTTCGATCGCATCTCCATGTGCAAATAGGCCAACAGTATTTGGCATACTTTGGAGATTTCTCATGAAGTGCTTCTTCAGAATAAGGAGGAAGTTCAATCAACCAAGCCCGAGAAGGAAAAGGGGGTTGCACTCCATGTTGAGAAGGAGTCATTCAAGTGGAAAAAGAAGTTCCATCAAGAAGCTCCGAGTGAAGAAGATGATGATATTAACGATGATGATTACATCAAACTTGCCAAGCAATTCAAGAATTTCAAGGCATTCCTCAAGGACAAACAAGGTATATCTTTGTCAAAGTTTGCCTCTCATTCTAACAAGTTGATTTGTTTCAATTGCAGTGGAAGAGGTCATGTTGTTACCGAATGCCCTTCCAAACCCACCAAAGATACCTTTAAGGGTAAAGGGAAGAAATATTGGAAAGCCAAGTCCGAGGTCAAGAACCAAAAGAAGGGACTTATTGGCACATTTGATGATTCTGATGTGGATACATCAAATGATGAAGAAGAATGTTGCTTCATGGCTAATAGAGAAGAGTCCTCGTCTAGCTCAAGCGAGGAGGAAAGCGACGAGGAAGTCGAGGAGGAAAGCGATGAGCAAGCTGAGGAGGAAAAGCCATCTTATGAGGAGCTTGAATATCACCTAAATGTGGCCTCTAATTTGGCAAGTAAGTGCATCGATTCATATGATAAAATGAAAGCTAAACTTGATAATGCTATGAGTAGGGTGCATGATTTAGAATCATCTAGTGTAATTATTCATGATGAAATGCATGTTTGCGACACTAGTGAGAGAGACACACTTCTCTCTCAAGTTAAGGAATTGAGTTTAACTAATGAAAATCTTGTTGCTCAAAACCTTAGCTTAGGATCTCACATTCAACAACTTACGCTGAAATGTGAAGAGGAATCCCGTAAGCTCATAAGCTTTGTGTATTCTAGGGATTCACTCCACGATAGGGGTGGCAAAATATACCCGACCCGACCCGACCCGACCCGACCCGAACCCGGCCTCTTGGGTCGGGTATGGGTAGAGGCCAATCCGGGTCGGGTCGAATTTGTTGGATCCTGTCAAAACAACGTTAGGATCGATAACTGAAGTTGAGACTTACGCTTGCGTACGCGGCACGGTAATCTCAGAACTTCGCCCTCGGATTCGCCACAACGGTCGATACTTCGTCACGGAGGATCGAAGCAGAGTTTCACCGCCTAAATCTCTAACTAGAAGAGGATTTTAATGGAAGGGAGAATAAGAACATAAGATGCCTTATGCAAACTTATGGCATGGAAAGTGTGAATTAATGCCTTACCCTTGGGTCCTATTTATAGGCTTTCGGGGTGGTTATTGTAGGAAATAACCAATTATAAGCTTATTAGCCTATATTAGCACATTCATTTATCTTCTTCTTTATCCACTTATCAAGTGCCATTTTGCACTTATAAAGTGGCTTTTTCCACTTATCGAGTGGCTTTTTCCACTTATCGAGTGGTCCTTTTCACACGAGAAAAGGTTCCCTTCGCGCACGCCTTCGTGCACGCGACATCTGAGGTCCGTATACCCTCATACGTCCCCTCATGGGTGTATTTATGTCGTCCATATCCAACATCTCCCACTCACACTTGAGGGGATTGTAAGAAAACTTATTTTCCTCTAACTCTTCTGTTTATCATACCGAGAAATAGGCCGTGTGACCATCATGCGCATAGAGTCCGCTGTTGTGCACTTGTTAGAGATACACAACCCTCCTCGAGGTGCAAAGTTGAGTAGATCAACGCATGCTTTACCCTAGATTATTTCTTCACATTTCTTATACTTAATATTCAACAATTGAATCCCATCTTGATTGCAATTGGCTGGCCAACTTTGAATCTTTAAAGTCCAAATGTGAATGCGAAATTAATCTTCCTCTTCTTGCGATCCTTTTGATCTTGACTTGACTTGCTTTTCTAACATGCCCCGCCGGACCGAATTAACCATAGTCCATAAGTAACATGCTAAGATAGCAATCACCCGGTCAAATCTAAAGGAACCAATTAGAGTCCATAAGGGTAATGAATTTGGGTCTCACATAATAGTAAACTTATTTACTATTCTAACCCAATGGTCAAAAAATGCATACGTAGTATGAATACGTATTACAACATCGCTCCTTTTCCAGGGAGGGTATGTCTCAATGATGTTGTAAGGATGATGATCAGACACCACAATGTCTGACTTTGAGTCCCTTTTTCTACTCAAATAATCCTTTGGACTCACATCCCGCATTTAGACAGATAGGATTTCAAAATCCTCTTAGATCTTCTGTAAGCATCCATATGATGCAGATCTTTCATGCGACCATTTTGTTTAAGTCAAGACTCTAAATCATCCGTCTGATGATTTTGACTTTAAACAGGTCTCATCTCTATTCTATCCGTCTGATAGAATAAGGCGGTTGCTCATGTGAGAGAGCCAACCTCAATCTGTCCGACATACTAGAAAGTATAGCTGAGATTTCAAAAATGTACAATAACATTTCTCAAGAAATTCATATGCAATGTTTGAAAAAGAACATATTCCTTTTATTAAATTTGATCATTTACAGACATGGGAATTTACATTGGTACAACTCAGCTCTTACGCAATCCTTGGGATGATAAGTGTTTGTAAAACACATCTCTGGGGATCGCCTTCGTGAGCGGATCCGCTATCATCTCATGCGTAGATATGTACCTTATGTCCACCTTCTTGGTCTTATCATAGTCTTTTGCAAATTTGTAGCGGATATCAATGTGTTTGGTCTTACAATGAAATTTAGGATCTTTGACATAAGCTATAGATGCTTGACTGTCGCTGTGTATAGGTACAATACCTGAGTCACTTGCATCAATTAGCCTATCTAAGAATTTCCTAAGCCAAACAGCCTATTGGACTGCCATGCTAAATGCTACAAACTCGGCTTCCATAGTTGAAAGTGCGATGCAGGATTGTTTTTTGCTACTCCAGGATATTGCACCAGATCCGAGTAGAAAAACATATCCTGAGGTCGATCGTCGCTCATCGAGATCACCCGCCCAATCAGCATCAGTGTAGCCTTCGAGCCTCAAGGCATCTCCTTGATAGCATAAAGCAAAGTCTGCAGTTCCTTTGAGATACCGCATTATCCTCTTAACCGCTTTCCAGTGTACTTGCCATGGGTTGGATTGGTAACGACTTACCATTCCAACGGCACAACAGATGTCCGATCTTGTACACATCATAGCGTACATAAGACTACCAACTGCACTGGAATATGGAACTTTTTCCATAATCTCTTTCTCCATTTGGTTCTTAGGACATGATTTCAGACATAAATTATCGCTTTTGCTTATAGGAGTATCAATGGACTTGCAGTCCTGCATATTAAATCGCTCTAGAACCTTCTTTATATAAGTCTCCTGTGAAAGAGAAAGAAGTTTCTTCGAACGATTCCTTGAAATCTTAACTCCAAGGATATATGCGGCTTCTCCCATGTCTTTCATCTCAAAAACTGATGAAAGCCAAGCCTTGATATCCATCATAAAGCCCTTGTCAATTCCGGCTATTAAAATGTCATCTACATATAGAGACATGATAACATACTTGCTTTTAATCCTCTTGATATATACGCAGTTATCTTCATCAAGCATGGTAAAACCATTTGATAAGACAACTTCTTGAAATCGTATATACCATTGCCTCGAGGATTGTTTAAGACCATATATGGATTTAAGAAGTTTACAAACCTTATGTGCGTTTCCTTCTTTTACAAACCCTGTTGGTTGTTCCATATAGATCTCCTCGTCCAATTCTCCATTGAGAAAGGCAGTCTTTACATCCATTTGATGTAATTCGAGGTCTAAGCAAGCTACCATTGCCAGAATCAGGCAAATCGAGGTAAAACGCACAACAGGTGAGAAGGTCTATTCGTAGTCTATCCCTTCCTGTTGCGTAAAACCTTTCGCGACAAGGCGAGCTTTATATCTGTCAATAGAGCCATCAGCCTTATGCTTGATCTTGAGAACCCATTTGTTCCCAATAGCTCTACGTCCTCTGGGTAAGTCAACTAAGTCCCAGACTTGGTTAACTTTCATGGATTATAACTCCTCTTGCATCGCTTCCATCCATTTGTCTTTAGCAGGGCAAGATACGGCCTGTTTGAAAGTAGCAGGCTCGTCATCTTCTTGTAGTAAAGTCATAAAGGTTTTCGGAAATTCATCCTCAAATCTTAGAGGAGCCAACCTTGTACGACTACTACGTCGTATTTGAGATTCTTCAAGTCCTTATTGACTCGAATTTAGATCAATTCTAATATCACTCCCACTTGGAATGTCGTTAGAATTGCTCCCACTTGGATCATTATTCCCGTATGGAATAGGATAATCGTCATTCGTATAATCCATTGGTGAAGGTTGAAACGTATTTTCGTTTTCACCAAGAATTCTCCCACTCGAATGAGGTAATCCTTCTTGATCATAAATCTCAAATAAAGATAAGTCCTGACTTATCTCGCCCTGTCTTGGAAACTCGTTCTCCAAGAAAGTGACATCCCTCGACTCAAATTCAATTAGCCCACCATTGTCTTCCTGACTAACAAAAACATAACCTTTGGAGTTTTCTGCGTATCGTATAAAGATATATTTCCTTCCCCTTGGCCCAAGTTTGCCATACTTATGAGAGGAAATATGTGCGTAGGATGCACAACCCCAAGGTTTCAAAATGTTTAAGTCAAGAGACATTTGGTTCCACAACTCATAAGGAGTGGAGCTAATTGATTTCGAGGGTACGCGGTTTAAAATGAAAGCGGCCGTCAATAATGCATCACCCCAAAAGGTGATTGGCAAGTTAGCTTGCGCCATCATTGAACAGATCATTTTCATTAAAGTCCTATTTCTCCTTTCTGCAACACCGTTTTGTTGAGGAGTATAAGGCATAGTTACCTGATGTACTATGCCTTTTTCATCACAAAGTTCCTTAAAATTTGTTGATTGATATTCACCGCCCCTATCGGTTCGCAAGACCTTAATCTTGCGATCTAATTGATTCTCCACTAAACTCATATAGTTTTTAAAGCAAGCCAATGCTTCACTTTTGTGGGATATCAAATAGATATGTCCGAATAGGGT
Organism: Scilla litardierei; assembly: GCA_030789695.1. Lineage (NCBI taxonomy): Eukaryota > Viridiplantae > Streptophyta > Magnoliopsida > Asparagales > Asparagaceae > Scilla > Scilla litardierei. The sequence continues at coordinate 86,612,922 of CM061132.1, read as the reverse complement.
GAAATCATCAATAAAAGTGATGAAATAGGACTTCCCGCGTCTTGTCTTGACATTCATCGGACCACATATGTCCGAATGGATAAGCTGTAATGGAACCTCGGCCCTTGTGCCGGTTCCAAATGGCTTGCGACAAGATTTCCCCACTAGGCAATGTTTGCAGGTCGACATTTCAACCTTTGAAACATTGGATAGAAGGCCACGTTTGGCAAGTCGATCCATACGCGTTGGTCCAATATGACCAAGCCTTGCGTGCCAACAAATCACATCAGACTCATAAGTCTTAGAATTTGCAATAAGGAAATTTTCATTACACGAGGAATCATACATTGTACTCATTACAATAAATCCTTTAAATACAAACCCAGTACCAATAAGAGTATTATTACAACTTAAGTCCACATTACAATCATGAAAAAACCAGTTATAGCTAAGACCCATTAACATGACCACAGAAATTATATTCCTTCGAATATCTGGAGCGAAGAGGACATCATGAAGTAGGAGAGTGCGGCCGTTGTCCAAGACTAGCTTGCAAGTCCCAACGCCTTTCACTTCAACACGTGTGTTGTTTCCTACATAGATCCACTTCGTTCCTTGGGGTATCCGGTGATACTCCACGAAGGACCGTCTATCCCTTGCTATGTGGTCGGTGGCACCTAAATCAATTATCCAAAATGGATTAGATTCCACAAGAAATATTGAACTAGAAACACATATGTAACTAGTATATTTACAAGTTACCTCGTCGCCTCCACTCGTACACGAACGAGCATAGTGGCCGAGCTTGTTGCACTTAAAGCACTTGATCCTCTTCAAGTCTTTCTTCTTGTGCCATTTCTTGTGCCCACCCTTATGTTTGGGTTTCTTGGTAGACTCAGGTTGCTTATTACGTTCATTAGTGAACTTTGAACGATCTTTCCGTTTCTTTCCCCCGTGTGAGGAACTAGCAACCATGTGCACTTCTACACTTGGCTTGGCAGCCGCAAGCCGCTCTTCCTCTAATTCGAGGTGCTTAGAAACATCGCTGAAAGTCTTGATGCTCTCATTGTGAGTGAGATGCATCTTCATTTGGTCCCACCCATTTGGTAGGGAACGTATGACTGCTTGGATTTGTTGCTCATCAGTGAGCACATGACCTGCTTCCTTTAACTCCGAGATAAGATTTGCCATATGTCGCAGATGTTTCCCCATGGAATGATCTGGACGTTTCTTATATGAATCGAACCTTATAGTTAAGGCGCAAAGTTTGGACACCGATGTGCCACCGAACTTCTCTTCTAGCTTGGACCATATGTCCATGGCTAGGTCATGTTCTCGGAAGATGCGCATTATGTCATCAGCCATACTGCTTAATAACGTAATGCGTGCTATCTTGTTCTTCCGAGACCAAGCATCAAAAGCTTCCTTGTCTCGTCTGTGTTGGTCCGTAGTGCCCAACTCGGGTTCAATCATTACGTTCTTTAGATTTTCGAGCACTTCTTGCTCCTCTAAAACGTATTGTATCTTGATGGACCAAAGTTTGTAATTATCGTCGTTGAGTGTTTCACCTCTGTTTAACTCAGCGACGATATTCTTTGAAGCGGAAGACATTTTACTTTTAAAATGCTGCAAAAGACACAAAAACCGAAGGTTTGATCAAAAACATTGCATTGAAATATTCTTAAAATATAATTCCCATTTGAAGTGATAATAGAATATCCCATTTGGATAGTTCTAATTTCAACTCCCACTTGGAATGACATTTATAATTTGATAAGTTACTTTCGAAAAGTATTGAAGATGTTACCCTAGAATCGGAAAGGTCACTACGTTTCCAATCACCAATCTAGAGTAACTTTCAGTATTTCCCCATCACTTTATCAAACAAAAGTACTCTTATAGTACTTTGCAGCGGAAAAGCGTTTTTGAAAACGTATTTTTCAAAACGTTAGAAAACGTATTTTTCAAAAAATGTATATTTCAACTTAGTACCCTTATGATACTAGTGAAATATTCGGCACTTTTTGCCATTTGCCGGGATGAGTCGTAGCCGTGCCAAGGTCGGATCCCCCTTTTGGGGATTTTTCTGCAAACTATCGTCGCCGGCTCCCGTATGGATCCAGGCGCTTCCCCCTTATTGGAGAATTTTGCCGCAGACGACTGCCGTCGGCCCCGTATGGGCTAGGCTTGTAGGTTGCCGGGGCCGAAACCATTGTCAAGGCCTCTGGCTAAATTGGTCGACCAATAATCCCGAATTGGTCGACCAATACCGACCAATGAGTTATTTGGCACCCCCTTGGCCAAGGCCTCTACCCTGGCCGGGGCTGGCCAAAGGCCGGCCAAGGGCCTCTGCCCTGGCCGGCCAGGGGCCCTGGCCCCTCGGCCATGGCCTCTGCCCTGGCCGAGGCCATGGCCGGCCAGGCCGGCCCCTGGCCTTGGCCGAGGCCGGCCAGGGCCCCCTGGCCGAGGGCCGTGGCCGGCCTCGGCCAGGGCCCCTGGCCCTGGCCGTGGCCGGCCAGGTCCGGCCATGGCCGGGCCATGGTCTTTTTGCCTTGGCCGGCCATGGCCCATATGGCCATGGCCGGCCACCACCTTGCATGGGGTTGGCCGCACACCCCCGCCGGAGGGGTGGCCGTGGTGGTTATTGGCCGTAGCCAACCCCCTCCGCATGAGGAGGGGGGATGCGTTGCCTTCATAGCCCATTTGGCCATGGTGATCATGCACCAAAAGTCATCTTCTCCGATGTAGATAACTACCATCATCTTCCTCGATGAAGCACCCGTTCGTCGATGAAGCACCGTTCGTATAGAAAGTAGTTATTCTCTAATGGCCGTGTGCCAAAAATGAAAAATAACACACTTTAAAGTTCATAAACTACGCGCTCCACATGAAGAGAGTTCACATTCCCTATGAATAGAGACTCAGCATCCATGAAGAGAGCGAGCTTGACGATATGAACGATCGGTTCTTCCCGTCACGGAGAGTTCCTACCATATCCGTAATGGTAGGAAACCCTAACGTGAAAAGAACAACCGTTGCGTTCTCTCCGTCACGAAGCGTTCCTACCATATCCATAATGGTAGGATACCCATTCGTGAAAAAGACAACGCCTCGTTCATCGGTTCGACGGGGCGGTGGTTTGACCGGGGCGAACCCGTATGGCTCTGATACCAATGTTGGATCCTATCAAAACAATGTTAGGATCGATAAATGAAGTTGAGACCTACGCTTGCGTACGCGGCATGGTAATCTCGGAACTTTGCCCTCGGATTCGCCACAACGGTCGATACTTCGTCACGGAGGATCGAAGCAGAGTTTCACCGCCTAAATCTCTAACTAGAAGAGGATTTTAATGGAAGGGAGAAGAAGAACATAAGATGCCTTATGCAAACTTATGGCATGGAAAGTGTGAATTAATGCCTTACCCTTGGGTCCTATTTATAGGCTTTAGGGGTGGTTATTGTAGGAAATAACCAATTATAAGCTTATTAGCCTATATTAGCACATTCATTTATCTTCTTCCTTATCCACTTATCAAGTGCCATTTTGCACTATAAAGTGGCTTTTTCCACTTATCGAGTGGCTTTTTCCACTTATCGAGTGGTCCTTTTCACACGAGAAAAGGTTCCCTTCGCGCACGCCTTCGTGCACGTGACATCTGAGGTCCGTATACCCTCATACATCCCCTTATGGGTGTATTTATGTCGTCCATATCCAACAGAATTCGGGTCAACCCGACCGACCCGGATAAAAATCCGGGTCGGGTACTGGTTTGACCCCTCGACCCGGTTGACCCGAATTCGACCCGTATTTTCACTCTTTTCACCCCAACCCGACCCGGACCCGACCCGAACCCGATCTTTTTTGAAAAATTATCACTATTGCACACCGAACCCGACCCGAACCCGACCCGTAAGAGAAACCGGGTCGGGTACGGGTCACCCGGGTTACGGCCGGGTCGGGTTCGGGTATCCGAACCCTGACCCGAATTTAATTCGGGTCGGGTTCGAGTTTACCCTTATTCGGGTCGGGTCAAACCTGACCCGACCCGACCCTCCCGTTTGCCACCCCTACTCCACGATTTGTTGGAAAAACAACATCCAGCAAATCATAGAGGAGTTTTGGGTTATATTCAAAATGTGATACCCAAACCCACCTCTAATTCCTCTTATGGTGCAACTTCAAGAAATATTGCTAAAGCACCTAAGAAGAATCATCATGCTTTCTTGTACAACAATAACATCAACAAGAAGCATGTAGATCACGAGGTAATGAGGAAGAATGAAAAATCTTCATTTTTTGCTAAGAAGCAAAATCATCATTCTTTGCATGCCAAGAAATTCGTTTCTACACCTAAGCATGCCACATCCACCCCTCATGTAAAGGCAAACCCCTTGCCTAGGAAATCCTTGAGATTATGGATTTCCACTAAGGTTAGTGTGCAAGAGAGGAATAGCTACATCAACTCTCTAGTTAGGGATGTGATCACCTCATGTGATTACATTAGGAAATCAAACTCCTCTTGGGTTTGGTTGTCTAATGTTTAGGTTCCTCTCACATATGCATATTTCATGGGTATTGTGCTTGAATGTTTATTTTTAGCATACCCATTGTTTGTGTGTGTTTCATGATTTTGAAAATATTTTCAAACTTATTTTTCATGAAAATGGGGACCTTGGGGTTTATTGACATGCATGCATTTTTTATCCATGTGTATGTCAATGGGGGAGTTAATATGGTATATGTTTAAAATATCTTAAAACATATTTTAACTCTCATTTCAGAGGTTATTTGATATCATTCTTTACATTTGGTTATTTTTGGTCTCAACCAATCCTCTTGTTTATTGCCAACTTATTTCATGTTTTATTTATTTTTGGCAATATTCTTTGTGTATCTTTGAAGCTTGATTTTTCCATATCTATTGCTTTGATACACTTTAGGCCCATGGCTCCATTATTTGTATATTTGGTATTAGATCCTAGAAATCAAAAGTTGACCATTTCTATGATCTAGGGGGGCATGGGATAGTGAATTAATACCCACTAAAGTTGACCATTTCAAATTAGTGAGCCTTAGGATTATCATAGAATCCAACCCAATAGGTTCACTCTGTCCAAAGACTCATTTGGAGTCTCTGGCTTTCCATCAGTCGCCTGCTGAAGGAAACGCAGTCGACTGGATGATTTCTAGTCGCCTGTAGATCCTTCTACAGTCGCCTGATTTGCACAGCTCAAGTCAACTTTTCTATTGACTCAAACTTGAGCTTTACGCACAGTCGACTACTGGTCAGGTTACAATCGCCTGTATATTTACAGTCGCCTGTAGATTGGTCACCAGTCGCCTGAGTAGCGTAAGTGCAATCTCTGCATCTCTCTGTCTTTTCTCCATCTTTTACAGCAGACGACTGATTAAGGTTTTACAGTCGCTTGACTAATAGACAGTCGACTGTATTATTGACATCAGTCGCCTGTGTGCTTAACTGGAGAAAGAGTGCAGCTCTCTGTTTTATTCCATTCCCTACAACAGTCGCCTGCTGAAGGATTTACAGACGCCTGTCCTGTTCTCAGTCGACTGTACTGTCTTCATCAGTCGACTGTCCTGGCTCAGATTATAGCCGTTGGATATTTTCTAGCCATTGATCAGTCGACTGTCTTTTTATCATCAGTCGACTGTTCCTGTCGTTTTCGGCCAGTTTCTAGCCATTGCAGAATCGATTCTTTGGCTGTTTTCTTGGGTTTTGGGGTTGGTATAGGGCTCCTATATATATGAGTGTGATGCCATCTCTTATACCTTCTTGATGCTATTGAATATCTCAAGGGATCCATAAGCAACTCACAAACTCCCTCAATTCCCTCTCAAGAGCTCTCATTCATCTTCATGCATTGAAGTCCAGCTCAAGGGAATTCATCCAAGTGCTCTCAAGCATATCTCAACACTTGGAGATCCTCTTCCATGCCTTGCATTCATTCATGAGTAAGCATCCCAAGGCATATGTAAGATTATGATCATCGTCAGAATGTGGATCATTTATACGTTTGCATTCAGCAACAGAATGTGGATCATGATCATCGTCGCTTTCGGCGACATGAATAGCAATATGAAATGCGAAGTCATCGTCGACGACTGTACTCTTTCTGTCCAACACCTCCCCTATATGTATATAATTTAATAATATTTCAGTTTCTCCCAGCAGTTCCTCTGCAGTGGATTCCAGGAGGGGGATGGTATGGACATGAGCTCATTTCTCTATGGGGGTATCGTCCCTAGGTCTCTCAGTATTTTTCTTTTTCTTGGATTTTTATCCTTGGAGCCTGGTGGTCTGCCTCTTAATTTTCTGTTGAGATGCAACCACTTCTGCTGCTTGTGGATTGCATCTATTCTCTAGGATGTCAATCCTAGCTGGAGCATTTGCAGTAGGGATGTGTGATCTGACAATCTTTTGGTTGTCAGTAAATGAGTCCGGTAATCGGTGAACAATGTTCTGTATGTCGAGGATCTTCAGTATCTCATCTTCACATTTTTTGTTACCGGATCATAGTGGATCAAAATTTTTGTATCCCACATTATAATTTGCTTCACACCAGATTTCTCAGTGTCTGGGCCCATTTTGGGGAAACTTATCTCATCAAAATCACAGTCTTCATGTCCCCCGTTTGGGGTTCTAGGTATCTTATAATTGAGGATGAGTCAAACCCTACATAGATACCTAGGCAACGTTGAAGATCCATTTTTGTCCTCTGTGGTGGTACAATGTGGATGTAAACTACGCAACCGAAGATTCTCAAGTGAGAAATATTCGGTGGCATTCCATATGCAAGTTGCATTGGAGAGAGACTCTGACCTCCAGATGGTCTTATTTTTATTAACAATGCAGCATGCAGAATTGCATGTCCCCATGCATCCACCAACAATTGTGATTTCATTAACAATGGACGTGTAATCCATCGGAGTCTTTTTATCAGTAACTCTACCAACCCATTTTGGGTATGACCATGTGGCACTGGATGTTCAATTTCTATTCATGTTGCCTGGCAGTACTCTTGAAATGACTGGAAGGTAAATTCCCCAGCATTATCCGGACGTATTTTCTTTATTTGGTTGTCTGGAAAATGTGCCCACAACTTTATTATTTGTACCAATAGCTTTGGAAAATCTAAGTTGCAAGTCGATAGTAGACACACATACGAATATTTCGAGGATGCATCAATCAGTATCATAAAGTACCAAAATGGTCCACTAGGGATGAAGGGTTATACTGGTCCTTATGGCTATAAATTCGACGTCCGGCCTAAATCGGATGGACGACAAAAACAAAATTAGCAGCAGAAATACAACTTAAAACAGTTTTAAGTTTAAGCCCTAAAGAAATTAACACTAGCCAAGATCTCTACTATCCTGGGGTTGGGTCCGACCAACCTCTAAGGATAGATCCATCTAACATTTGCAATTTATAAACGCATGAATATTTTAACTACATACCTTTCACTTCGTTTCTGCAGAATACGAAGCGTTGTTTTAGCAACATTTCTTTGGCCCCCGTGCCGCTTCTACCAAGCTGCATCGCGTCCCGAGCCAAACCTCTTCCCAAACCGCACCGCGTCCCGAGGTGAGCAACATCGAGCCAACACGCGCCGAAGAAGATTTCACCTTGAGTGGATCCTTCGTCAAGACTTTCGATCTGATCCGAGCTCCTTCGTAGCTTTGCTAGAGCCTGAACAAGAGCAAGGAAGAAATTTAGGGAAAAAGAGAGAATATTTACTTTAAGCTCAGATCCGGGCTTGCTCACATTTAATAGAGCTACTCAGATCTAGAGCTTGTGATGAGTTTCAAGGAGGGGGTAAACCCCTATTTATATAGGCGGCTGACCCCTCCCCTTCACTCCATATCCGATGTGGGACTAAAAGTTTTGGAGAAAAAATTAATTAAAGTTTGCCTTTCACAAAGTCCAAACTTTAGTGAATTTTTCCTCCCTCACCATTGAGCTTCACAATTGATACAACATATCAAATCGAAGAGGGTTGAACGGTGAACGCGTAGGAAGAAACGTCACGTCATTCCGAGTTCATTTGACCCCTCAAACGAGTGTCCAAACATAGCTCAAAACTAGTTTTTTCGCAAAACTTACAGCCGTCGCACAAAACTAGGTTTTAAACCCCCTACTATGGCCTCCAGGCGGGTCGGGCGCCCGCTAGGCGGGTGCCGACTCGCAATGCTAAATTTGGCTTTTTCACTGTTTTGGCTCTATTTTGTGTGTTTGGTATCCGTTTTCGACGCGGTTTGAACCTGTGTTTAGACCAGGACAATCCCATCATCCATGTAACCATTTCCACGTGTTTATTATATTAAATATGTACGTAAACATTTTACGACACATTTAATTCCCTTTGCATCATATGCAAAATTTCCACATCAATTATAAAAAATCATTTCCATCAAATACAAATGAACTTAGTGCATATATCCCCCAACATCTCTCACGTGCACTCAGGATCATTTATCCCGAATGTAGAAGCTACCTGCCAGCTCTTTGCAGTTTTCTATCCCTTGCATCAAATGCATTTCTCCCTAATTTCTACCTATTACTTGACGAAGGACTCACTCTGTGTAAGACCCTACAGCCTGACCCTACTACAGGTGGGGCTCAAAACCCCAGATGGCATAGACCAGGAGCAGCAGGTGTCGTCCATGTTTCGGTATCATACTTATGTAGTTAACTCATTGGCATGAGTATTGTCGAGACCACCCTGACTGTGTCCGTGATGAATACCGCAGTTATAGTATTTTTGTCAAAACTATTCTGCTTAGTCAAGCCTAGGGTATGGTCAACTGTCAACCCTACCAGCTTGAACTTGGTTAGTTTCTATCGATCTTTAGTCAAATAATGTTGGACTTATTCCAACATACCCTGGCCAGAGTTTTCACTAAAGATCGAACTAACACTGTGACACGAACTCCCCGTTACCGGGAGAGACGAATCATATCTTGGTTATTACTCTCCTCGCATGCTTCAAATGTCATCCAACCAAAGCCCTTTCAACGGGGCTTACCCCGAGGCTAGATCAGTGATCTAAGTGACACCGTTCACGTACAGGTTCGTACAATGACTTCAAGTCAAAAGATCAACTTACATATCATCACTAAGAGTTGTCATTGACAGATCGGTCAATCATAACCATATGATAACTCTTGTTGGGTCGTTCAGTGAACTCATTCTCCAATGAGCACCCGTGTCTCATCTTCGACTTCGCCAAGTCAAACGACCACAAGATCATCGTCACCATTACATGGTGAAGAATAAGACACAATGGTCTATCCGATGTGTCGATATCCATTTTTCAAAATATTTACGACCACGAACATTTTAGACCTATACTACAATCGGTCAAATACTTCTTCTTGGTCGAGATCTCCATCTTGATACATAGTTGACCTCGCATTAAGTCTCTGAACTATACCTAAGTTCTAATGAAGACTATTATTATTAACTTTGGTAAATTCTTACCAAACAGCTTACTGTTATTATGAACAAGTCGCTTGTACACATACATCGAGATAAATTTGCCTCGAGGGCAAACCCATCTCGCTACATCTCCCACTTGCACTTAGGCCCATTTATCACGGCATCTCATACCGCATTCACACATAAGTCTTTCCAGACTTAATGTGGTAGAGCCTTCGTGAGTGGATTTGCTAAACCGTCTACTGTATAAACTAAATGGGTTTCTATGTTCATTTTAGACCACACATTTGAATCTTATCGAAATAATTCACTTGGTCTCTTGGAATTCATAATTAATGTCTTGCATGTATCTTATCCAGCTCTACCCTACGAGAATAATCCAAATAAGTTACTAGTTATTTAGTCGGTTCATAATCATTTGTGATAAAGTGTCAAACTCTTTGACCACTTTATCAAACCATATGTTCCGGCTCCTTGATGCCTCGTATGTTTTATATTCGCTCACACTGACCTTGAAAACTCTCTGGCCGATTCATATAAGTTCGTTCTTCTAAACCATATTTAGAAAACAGACTATACATGAATGCTCCAGTTTTCATGGTCATCATGAGCATTTACATCGAGTTCGGTCCGAGTAGATCTGTACACATAAGTTGGTGGGACAGTTTCATCATAATTCATTTATAGGAGTTAAGATGATAACCATTCTCAACCAACATAAGTTGTACTTCACTATTTTCTTTCTGTACCAACCTTCTAAACTCGAAGATTCACTTGTAGCCAATAAGAAACACTTTCTTTGGGCACGTAAACTAAAATCCATACTTTATTTACGTGCACAGACCCTTCTCGGATTGCATCAAGTTACTGATCAGAGTCCCTACTCTAATTGGCATTCTGGATGTTGATTAAGTCATCATCAACTATGATGTTTTACTCGACTTATCGTCTCACGAGACTCGAGTAACCTTGTGACTTCCAAATGATTAATTTGAAGAATATTATATTTATAAGGTTCTAACATAACCTTATCAAATACATAGACATTATTATCTGGGTTTTAACCCCAGAACGGGGATTGGAACTCAGAGTCACTAGCCATGTTTCGTACTAAGTCTAACAGAGTAAGATTCATGCTCTCTAACACACCGATGTTTTAAAGACTTGACCTGAGAGGAAATTTCATTTTCTTTTATTTATGCAAGAATTACATAGAAAAGTATTCGACTCTTCGATCCGATCGAATCAGTTCAAATACTTCAATCATTGTGTTCTCTATTTAATCAAACTTGTGTTTAATCAAGAACATGTGTCGTAATAAAATAAGAATACCTTATCTTGGTTTATTTAGACTTGGGTCCGGGTACATCTGTATGTACGAGACTACGAGTTCACCAACTCATTCCTCCAATGTCTTACAGAGGAAATTTCGGCCATCATACCTTTGAGACAAGATTCACAAGTGTCTTAGACTCATAATACTAGAGGTCAGACTCCTTTTTATGTGACTTGTGAATATTAGTCTCTTTGGTACGGCCTAATGTTGGGTTTTATAGACCCTTAGGGCACAAATCTATGCCCGTCCTAAGTCGGACGGACCATAGAGGAAAAAGAATGCAGCGAAAAAATTTAACTCGTTAAACTATTTTAACAAAGCCCTAAGGTTCAACACCCTTAGCCAGAATCTTTGCCGACTTGGGGTGGATCTGACCACCCCCAAGAAGGATCTAAACTACTGCGATTAAATTAAAAGAAAGTTAATTAAATTCACATACCCGAAACCTTGCCTTGGTGCAGGCAATGTCTACCGCACCGTCTTACGAGTCACTCCCCGTCACGCGCCGAACCGCTCCTCGAACCGCTCTGTGTCCCGAGGCGAGCAATCCTCTTGTCACCGAGCCAACCACGTACCGAAGAAAGTTCACCTGAGTGAGAACCTTCGCCAAGATTTTGGATCGGATCCGAACCCCTTTGTGGCTTTGCTAGAGCCCTTCAGGAGTAAGGCAGAAATTATAGGGAGAAGAGAATATTTAATTTAAGCCTAGATCCGAGCATGCTCCAACATTTTTGGGAGCCGCTCAGATCTATAGCTTGGGACGAGTTTTTAAGGAGGGGAGCAAACCCCTATTTATATAGTCGGCTGACCCTTCCCCTTTACTCAAATTTCGATGTGGGACTAAAGTTTGGAGTTAATAAATTCAATTTAGTTTGCCTTTCACAAAGGCCAAACTTCTGTGAATTTTAACTCCCTCACCGTTGAGCTTCATGATTGATACAACATATCAATTCGAAGGGCGTTCAACGGTGAACGCACAGGAAAAAACGACGAGTCAATTGGAGTCTGTTTGACCTCCAATTGATCGCCCAAAGATCTGCCCAAGGCTTGATTTTCGTCCAAAATCAACCGTCACAAAAACTGCACTGCCCTAGGGTTCTGCACCCATTTCTGTGGGGCCCACCATGCCAGCTAGGCTAGCCTAGACCAGGTAGGGAGCCTAGTCTGGGTACACCCGGCCTGGGCGCCTGGCCCAGGGCACCTGGCGCTAGGCGCCCAGGCCCAGGGCGCCTGGCGCCCTGGGCGCCTGGCCCTGGCTGGCCAGGCGCCCAGGCCAGACCCGAGCGGTTTGGTCTGGGTCAGTCTGGTCTGACCCATGCCCAGTTTGGGCATGGGTCAGACTTCTTTGTGCTATTTTGGGTGTAACTTGGGCATTTGGCATCTGATTTGGACGCCATTCGAACCTGTGTTTAGAGCGGGACATTCCCATCTTACAGGTAACCTTTTCCATGTATTTTTAATATTAAATATGTTCTTAAACAATTTAAGACACATTTAACCCCTTTTGCATCATATGCAAATAAGTCCCTATCTAGGCTTAAAATTATCATTTGCATCAAATGCAATTTTCTATCCTTTGCATCAAATGAAAATTCTCCCTAATGTTTCTATCTATTACTAGATGAAGGTCGCACTCTGTATGAGACCCTACAGCCTGATCCTACTACAGGTTGGGCTCGAAACCCTATACGACAGCGACCATGAGCAGCAGTTGCCGTCCCTGTTTCAGTATCATAATTATGTGGTTGACTCATCAACATGAGTATTGTCAGGACCACCCTGATTGTGTCCGTGATGAATTCGGCAGTTTTAGTCTCTTCGTCTAAACTATGTCATTTAATTCAAGTCTAGGGTATGGTCAAACTATCAACCCCAATAAATCGAATCCGGTTAGTTTCCATCGATCTTTAGTCAAATAATGTTGGACAACTTCCAACATACTCTGGCCAGAGTTTTTACTAAAGACCGAACTAACACTACGACACTAATTCCCATGACCGGGAGAGACGAATCCTATTTTGGTCATTACTATCCTCGTACGCTTCAAATGTCACCCAACTAAAGACCTTTCGACAGGCCTTGCCTCGAAGCTAGGTCATTGATCTAAGTGACACCGTTCACGCACAGGTTTGTATAATGACCTCAAGTCAAAAGACCAACTTGCCTATCATCACTAAGAGTTATCATTGATAGATTTGTCAAGCATAACCAGATGATAACTCTTGTGGGTCGTTCGGTGAACTCATTCTCCAATGAGCACCTGTGTCTCGTCTTCGACTTCGCCAAGTCAAACGATCATGAGATCATCGTCACCGCTATACGGTGAAGACTAAGACACAATGGTCTATCCGATGTTTCGATATCCTTTTGTCGAAATATCTATAACCATGAACCCTTTTAGACTTATGCTACATACGGTCAAACATTTCTCCATGATCGAGATACTCATCTTGATATATGTTTGACCTTGCATTAAGTCTCAGGACTTTACCTAAGTTACTATATGATGATTTAACTTAGAAAAATACTTACCATACAGCTTACTGTAATCTCGAACAAGATGTTTGTACAGATACACGGAGATAAATTGACTTGAGGGCATACATCTCGTAACACCTAGTCTATTTAGCCGTATAAGATTTGCTACTAACTTGCATATTCATGTATTCACTCTTAATACAACATTGTTATACATTATAATCACATCAAAACATTTCTTCTAAAGTAATGTGAAGACATTGGCCAAGTGTGATATAAGTTCCATATGGCCTAAAGACAACGTTTGTTCATTAGTCAATATGTGAGACTATTTTTGTATAACAATTATTCTGAAATTTTAGACAACAAACATGTCGTGTTTTCAGTTCCTCTTATTATGCCTTCTCTTATGATAAACCAAATATTTTTTCTCAATGAATTTTCCTTAGTGCCTTTTCCTTTCTAAATCGCATTTATACATTTCATGTGCTAACATAAATATTAGTTATGCAAGCATCACATGCATCCAAAGACTTAAGCTTTACAACCTTGAGAAGACTCAACAAGTTGCTCGTCTGAAGATCTAATTTGGATACACTATCTTGCACTGCTCTTACACTCGTCTTTGAGTCAAACAGTTTGATCGAAGTTTCAAACCTTGTGGATTGAAACTATTTTCCAAACAACCTTGAGGAGACTCAACAAGTCATATGGAGAAACCGCTTTGAACATCAGTATGTTCAAGCTGCCCATGTTTATATGGGCGAGTGTTAAGTAGCGTGCTTTTATTGCGTTAGATTTTAGAGCTTAAGGAAATATTTTTCCTTAACTCAGTTCTAAGAAGGACATTTTAATATCAATAAGAATATAGTTTGGTTTAATAAATATTTCTTAACTAATCATTTTGTCCAGTTGACTTAATTCTTTTAAGGATATTATAATTTTGGATTTCACCTTGTAAAACATAAAATATCCTAGTTTAGCATAAGTTCATGATTTTTTAAATATAGTTAAAATGGTTTTTATTCAACTATATCCTCCCACTATTTCTGCGATCATCTTTAGCCATATAGATGAACGAATATAGTTATTTAATGGGATAGAGACCCAACCACCCTGAGCTTCACAACCTTGAGGAGACTCAACAAGTTGATCGACTCTGCAGTTGGTAGATAATCTTATTATCAATCACATCACATGTGACTCCCTATAGGTTTTTACCCCAACTCACTTATGATCTTGAGGAGACTCAACAAACCATAATGACTAGCCTAGTCGAACCCTTATTTTCATGTCTAATATTAACTTACACAGATACTCGAGGAGACCCCACGCAGGGTTTAGGTTAATACCAGACTACATCTCATGTAGGATGGATTCGGTTTCTAAAAGAGACCATGTCATAGCTTAAGAAGACTCAACAACTATGACAGGAGTCTTTTAGTCCCCTAATCCAAAAACAAGGCGGGCTACGGCTAACCTTGAAAAAAAATTAAACGTACTTGACTAGATATAATCGACGATGTCACATAATCATTAATACGAGGTGGAACTCGCGTACAATGAATTTGTATTTGAGGGGAACCAAGGGCACGGTGGTTATGTTGATACGAGGGTTTAGGTGAGCTATTTAACAAGTGATTAGTGGGGTGAAGAGGCTAGACTTGCCGCCGGGGGTGGCCACGGAGTCAAATCTCACCGGACACGGTGGAAGAAGATCGGGTGGCGGGAGCCTGATCACTCCTTATTTTACACTTTTTTCCCGCATGTTTGCATGCCATTTGGATCGCCCAAATCATGTTTTTCACGATATATCGACGATATTGCGATGCTTTTCACGATTTGTTGTTTTTGTCGCATTTCAGGTGATTTGGAGCGATTTGGAGTGATCTCGAGATACGCCTACTCCAGAGTGTCGCCGACGACCTCCCCGAGGGGTATTTTGCTGTTGGAGAGGAGCGGAAGAAGAAAGAACGTCGCAGGAGCGACGAGGAGGAAAAAACAAGCTGTTTGAGCATTTTTAGTGTCCCACTCGGCCGAGTGAAGGAGTCACTCGGCCGACCAGCGAGACACCGCTCGGCCGACCAGATCAGACACGATTTATATGTGCACTCGGCCGAGCGACGGAGACCACATCGACCGAGTGACGAGATCTCGTCCGCCCGAGTGGCGCCCAGACGAAGCCATTCAAAAATCGCCAACTTACTGTTTTTCGGCTGCCTGAGCTTCAGAAGACCCACTCGGCCGAGTGGATAATCCCGACCGCCCGAGTACCAAGAAGCCATCGGCCGAGTGACGACAACTCACTCGGCCGAGCCGCCCCCGAAGTGAAGACCCCTGAAGATCGAGACTTACTGGAAATTTACAGGGTTTCTCACTCGGCCGAGCGACTTTTGTCACACGGCCGAGTGCGACGCGCTGCCTGTAGCGAAAATTGCGGATTTCAGGCTGCGCAGGGGTATTTTGGTCACAGTTTTTGGACGATTTTGGGGGGTATTTAACCCCTGTTTTTACCCTAGTTTGGAGAGCTTTTTTCTTAGATTTTTGCAGCTTTTTAGATTAACTTTTTAGCTTTATTCTTGTGATTGGAGAGGAGACAAAAAGTGGATTTTTGTTGGATTAATTGAAGAACTCCATTGGTTTGCCTCTCTCTTCTCTAAAAATTCTATTTTTATTGCTTATCTCAATATTGTGATGAATTCTATTGCTTATTTCATTGATTATTCTTGTGTTTGTGCTATGAATTGTGAGTAGTCTCCACGTCTTGGGGCGTGGGGATGAACCCTACAAGCCCAATTTCATATTTGTGATGAATTGGTAGAAATTTTGCTAGAATCGTTGTTAGGGATTAGTTTGGGAGCGATTTACTACGGATAGCTAGGAGTTCATACCGATTGGGATTTGCAAGAGATTGGATCCCAATTCGATAGGAAACCCTAGAAATCCGAATTGGGTTGGAATCGAATTTCCGTAGTATCGGTTTGCAAGAGATTGGACCGATACTAGGGTTTCCGGTTGCAATTCCGTGCCGATACCCGTTTGCAAGAGATTGGACGGGTAGGAACTATCCCAACCTAGGTCGCGGGCCGAGTTTGCAAGAGATTGGGCTCGGTGCACGATTGAACGATGATGTTGATCCTAATGCTAGCTTTCCTAGGCTAGGGTTTGCAAGAGATTGGACCCGAACCTAGGATAGCTATAGACCGGCAACAGCGCGAGAGCGTGAGCTTGGTTCTACATTCAGTTGCAACTAGTTCATCCAAAATCTTATTCTAGCAATTTTGATACCGATGAACCACATTTACGAAATACGGTGAGTAGCGGGAATTCCCCATTCCCTAGACGTTCTTTATTTGATTTGATATTTCCGTACTTTGTCTGACGATTGTGACAGGATCGCCAAAGGCAAATTTCTCTCTTCTTAAATAGCCAGGTTGATTGGAACAAGCACGGTCATTCGTCCTCCCTGTGTTCGATAACCCGCTCGCTGCTATACCGTGCGCTTGCGGTAAAACTACAACCGTTCTTTGGGTCACATCCCGGAGCGATCAAGTTTTTGGCGCCGTTGCCGGGGAGGCGATTGCGTTTGATCTTACCACCCTAGCTATTTCCTTTTTTTATTTTATTATTATTATTATTTTATTTCTTTATTTTTACCTAACCCTTCCACGGTACTAATCATTTCTTTTAAACTCTGTTTTCCCATTGCATGTACACGAGATCTACGGCAGACCCTGAAGCTATATTATTTGATCCCGAGATCGAACGTACCGCGCGGAGAATTAGAGCGGAGAGGAGACAAAATCCGGAAGGGAGGTATATGACCAACCCGGAAACTGCGGACCAATTAGCGGCAAGAATGGCAAGGATAATTTCTATTCGAGATAGGCTTCGGCCTAAGACCTCTTCTACGACCTCATCCATTGCCATGCCAGAGTTGGCGGCTGACAAGAACTTTGAGCTGAAGACTGGACTTGTGGTTCTGATGCAGCAGGATCCATTTCATGGGAATGCCCATGAAAATCCTCACTACCAAATCCAATTATTCTTGTCGAAGTGCGCCACATTTCAGATGCCGGGGGTCTCCATCGATGCCATCAGACTGCGTCTCTTCCCCTTCACGCTAAAAGACAAGGCACTTTATTGGTTGAGGACGCAGGCTGAGGGAGTCTTTACCACTTGGGACGAGTTGGCGAGTGCATTCATTGATAAGTTCTATCTGCCCTCCAAGACGGTGAAGATTCAGAGCGCTCTTATGTCCTTCAAGCAAGGACCCCAAGAGACGCTCTATGAGGCTTGGGAGCGTTTTAAAGATCTACAGCATCAATGCCCGCACCATAGCATTGAAGATTGGGAGCTAATTCATAGCTTCTACAACGGTCTCCAACCGGGGACCAAACAAATTATTGATGCCGCGGCGAATGGTGCTATCTTATCAAAGACTCCCGAAGAAGCTACGGCCCTAATTGAGGAGATGGCCTCAAACAATCAACAATGGGGCGATGAGCGAGGACACTCTACGTCCTCCTTGAAGCCAACTAGTATCTATGAGGCGAAGGCCGTAGCGGAGCTTACAAGCAAGTTTGATTCTCTCCACAAGGTAGTGGAGAGACTGGAGAAGTTTATCACGGAGCCCCAAGGAACCCCTTCCACCTCCGCACCAACGAACCAAATGTGTGATTGGCAAGACCAATCTCAAGCCATGTACTCGGGAGGAGAGCAAGGAGAAGGATCCTTGGAGCAAGTACAATATGTTGCGGGGAACCAAGGGTATTGGGCCAATCCGGCCACAAGAAATCATCCCGGCTTCTCTTACGCCAACAATGAAGGAGCTTTGAACCCGCCCCAACAACCACCTCAACAAGCTCGACCACCCCCACCCCAACAACAACACTATCCACTGAGGGGGCCTCCACAACAAAATTTTCAACCGAAGCAACAAGTTCCACCATATAGGCCACCCGGATACAATCAAGGGTGGAGGAATCAAAATCAAAACCCTCCACAAGCTCAACAACAATCCGACTTCGAAGCTAGAGTGGAGGCATTTATGGCCGAGCAAAAGAAGGTCAATGCTACCTTGAAGGCGGGGCAAGACTCCCTTACAACCGTTGTAGCTCAAATCTCGGAGCAATTGGCGTTGCTCAATCGGAATACTCAACAATTGCCGGCGCAACCCGAGCAAAACCCACGGGGCAACACCGGCCACATCAATGCCGTAGTTGCCGTTACTACTAGAGGCGGTAAGGATACCACCCCCGCCATGATTCCTACCGAGGAGCCCGTGGAGGAAAGTTTGGAGCCAATTGAGCCGGTAGTTGAAGTCGAGAAGGAGAAGGAGCCACAAGAAAAGGAGAAATCTAGAGCGGAGCAATTGATTGAGGAAAGGCGCTTCATGCCACCGGTCCCATTCCCCCAAAGGCTTGCTAGAGCGAAAATGGAGAAAAGGCTAGCAAAGTTTCTCGAGTATCTGAGAGGAGTTAGCCTCAACATTCCCTTCCTCGACGCCATCGTGGAGATCCCCACATATGCTAAATTCTTAAAGGACTTGATTTCGGGGAGAAAGAGGAAGGAGAAGATCATGCTAGCCGAGGAGGGCTCTTGGTTCACCAAGAGAGAGAAGGAGCCGGCCAAATTTAAAGACCCGGGGAGTTTTCGGATTCCTTGCACCTTGGGCAGCGTCCCTCTTCAAAAGGCATTGGTAGATTTAGGGGCTAGTGTGAGCCTCATGCCTCTCTCCATGTTCTTAAGGCTAATGATCGCACCCCGGATACACGTCCCGAGGCGACGGTTGTAGTTTTACCGCAAGCGCACGGTATGGTGGCGAGCGGGTATCGAACACAGGGAGGACGAAAGACCGTGCTTGCTCCTGATCAACCTGGCTATTTAGGAACAGAGATAATTGCCTTGGGCGATCCTGTCACAATCGTCAGACAAATTTGCGAAATATCAAATCAAATAAAGAACGTCTAGGGAAAGGGGAATCCCCACTACTCACCGTATTTCATAAATGTGGTTTGCCGGTATCGAAATCGCTAGAATGAGAATTTGGATGAACTAGTTGCAACTAAATGTGGAACCAAGCTCACGCTCTCGCGCTGTTGCCGGTCTATAGCTATCCTAGGTTTGGGTCCAATCTCTTGCAAACCCTAGCCTAGGGAAGCTAGCATTAGGATCAACATCATCGTCCAATTGCGCGCCGAGCCCAATCTCTTGCAAACTCGATCCACAATCTAAATTAGGATAGTTCCTACCCGTCCAATCTCTTGCAAACGGGTATCGGCACGGAATTGCAACCGGAGGTCCTAGTATCGGTCCAATCTCTTGCAAACCGATATTTCGAAAATCCGACTCCAATCCAATTCGGATTTCTAGGGCTTCCTATCAAATTGGGATCCAATCTCTTGCAAATCCCAATTGGTATGAATACCTAGCCATCCGTAGTAATTCGATCCCAATCTAATCCCTAATAACAATCCTAGCTCAATTCCTACCAATTCAACACAAATAGGAAATAGGGCTTGTAGGGTTCATCCCCACGCCCCGAGACGTGGAGACTACTCACAAATCATAGCAATAGCACGAAAATAATCAATGAAATAGGCAATGGAATTCATCACAACAATGATATAAACAATAAAAATAGAGTTTTTGGGGAAGAGAAATGCAAACCAATGTAGATCTTCAATTAATCCAACAAAAATCCAAGTTTTTCTCTTCTCCAATCACAATTAATAAAGCTAAAAAGTAGACTCAAAAAGCTGCAAAAAATCTGAGAGATGGCTCCCAAAACTAGGGTAAAAACTGAGCTTAAATAGCCCCAAAAATCGTCTAAAAATCCTGACCAAAACGCCCCTGCACAGCCTGTTTTCCGCAAATTTCGCTACAGGCAGCGCATCGCACTCGGCCGAGTGACAAAAGTCGCTCGGCCGAGTGAAAACCCTGTCAATTTCCAGTAAGTCGTGGGCTTCAGGGGTCTTCAGTTCGGGGGCGGCTCGGCCGAGTGAGTTGTCGTCACTCGGCCGATGGCTTCACTTCACTCGGGCGGACGGGATTTACCACTCGGCCGAGTGGGTCTTCTGAAGCTCAGATGGCCGAAAAACAGTAACTTCGATATTCTGGAGGGGCTTCGTCTGGGCGCCACTCGGGCGGACGTGGTATCGTCACTCGGCCGATGTGGTCTCCGTCGCTCGGCCGAGTACACATGGAAATCGTGTCTGAACGGGTCGGCCGAGCGGTGTCTCGCTGGTCGGCCGAGTGGCTCCTCCACTCGGCCGAGTGGGACACAAAAAATGCCCATTCTGCTTATTTTGGCCTCCTCGTCGCTCCTGCGACGTCCATTCTTCTTCCGCTCCTCTCCAACAGCAAAATACCCCTCGGGGAGGTCGTCGGTGGCCGTCTATCGTGAGCGCATCTCATGATCACTCCAAATCGCGCCAAATCACCTGAAATGCGACAAAAACAACAAATCGTGAAAAGCATCGCAATATCGTCGATATATCGTGAAAAACATGATTTGGGCGATCCAAATGGCATGCAAACATGCGGAAAAAGGGTGTAAAATAAGGAGTGATCAAAATCCCCCAAGCTTGCCTCTTACTCGTCCTCGAGGAAGATAAGTAAAAAGCGAACCCGGTGGATTCGGAAAACAAAAACGGCGAAAAACGAAAAAAAATGAAAAAACGAAGAAGAATGAAAACCAAACGAAAATAAAGAAAGAAAGAAAGGAAGAAGCGAAGAGGAAGGATGCTAGATCATTTTCTCAGGACGTGGGTTTCACTTACTCTTATAGCATGCACCGAATGAGAGATACATGTCAAAGAATCTCATTTTGATATCATAGTAGAATAGTGCAAGTAGAAAATAGAAAACCCACGAACAACGGTATAATCATGAAAAACGGAATAATTTTAAAATTAACATCGCCTGAATCATCTAAAGCGGTATACAAATCTCAGATCACACACTTTTCAATTAAACGCTTTCTATCTGGAGTATAAGAGTATCACATCATAGAATAGAGAGAATAGAAAAGTATGGATTTCATGAAATGAATGTTAGGCTTAGATTTCTGGATTTCGTAAAGCTAGAAACAATCTCACCGAGTATAGAATATTACTTAGCCTAGGTTGTCGTGCGATGTCAAGTAGTCACTCTCTCACACATCAATGGATCCCCTCCCCCAAGCTTATCTATAAGCGTGGTGGCACAAAAATATTTACATCCCCATTTTTATATAGCTCCAAAGGCAAAGAAGAGAAAGAAGAAAGAAAGTAAGCGAGATGGGATCTTTTATTGAGGATTTTTCCTCTTTTCTCTCTTTTTTTTATATACAATGATCCCAACTCAGAGAGAGGTAATGATATACAAGAATGTTTTTCTCTCTTTTATTCTTCTCCTTTTTTTTGGAATAAGAGATTTGGAGCTAGGAATTAATAGCGGGGGAAATGCCATAAAATAGAATCACTAAAGGGAGATTCACCAATGATTTTTAAAAGTAGAGAAATGATGTTCAAGATTTGTGGAGAAAGAAATAAATATAACTCTCGGCTCACTCTATAAGACATGCACGACAACTTCAGCAGGGTAATCTAATCTACTCAGTTGCGATCACAAAAAAGCTAACTAATCCAGATATATCATAGCTAATCATCATTCAATCATCCGGAAGTGAAGTGTACAATTCATGCATATAGAAGTGATAAAGGAAAAGAAATCAGTACTTCAGACATAGGCATTCAATGCGTGAATCTTGGTGTGTTCTCTGTGATAGCATACATATGAATATTCAGGCTCAGCTAATAATAAAATTTCATCCATTTTCATGAGGCAAAAGTGTGGGTTACTACTCCTAAATGCAAAGCAAGTCATAGCATATGATATCAGAAATGAAATCTAAGACACGACAAATATAGTCATGCATATAGAATAAGCTAACTCCACGTAGACATCATCACAGAAAATTCATCTCTAGCATGAGATGAAAAAGAAAGAAGTAAAGATAAAAGGAAAATAGAACTATGCAATGCGGCACACAGGGAAGTAAGGAAAACGTGATGCATGGAAAAACAAAAGGAAAATAACGAAAAATGAGTGCAAAAGTGAAAAGCGGTGTGAAAAACTGAAAATAAAGGTGGCAAATCGAAAAAGAACGTGAGAGCTCACTCCCCCAAGCTAAACGGCACAGTGTCCTCAATGTGCAAAGTGTGGCACACAGAGAGACAAGTAATGTGAGGGGCAAGTGAGGATGCATGCATGATGGGAAAAAAAAGATAATGAAAGGAAAAAAAAGAAAGAAATGAAAATATGATGCGGAAATGATGCATGCACAAACAGGAGTGATATGAAAATAAGTACGGCACCAAAAACGCTCCCTCTCTCCCAAAAAGATATATATAAATGTGATCAAAATGAGAATCCCAAGTAGATATGATATGATATGCACAAAAAGATATGATCAAAAATATAATCCCAAAATAAGTGAGAGGAGGGGGGTGGACAAAAGTGCAACAGGACCTAGCAGAGACGGGCAGCACAACGGCAGGAATGGATAAAGGCATCAAGAGTGCCTAAGAAGGCGGTGCCGCGCCGTCTCCGTCCTGAGGCGGAGGGGGTGGTGGTGGTGGTGTAGGATGCTGAGCTGGGGCGGGCGTGGAAGTGGAAGCAGGTCTAGGGTGTGTGGAAGTGTGTGTGGGAACCTGCTGGGTGGGTGGGGGTACGCGCGGAAGACGCTCTAAGATCTGTGTAAGGCAGTAGTGGATCTGAGGGATCAGGTCAAAGCGTCCAGCCATCGTAGAGACGGTGGAGGACAGGGTCCTAAGGTCTCCTCTAAGACCACTCACCGCCACCTCAAGAGCACGTATGCTCTGCAGTACAGTGTCGGGCGGGGGTGGTGCAGAGGGGCGCACCTGTCGGGGCTGCGCAGGGTGAGGCTGGCGTACGCGCGTGGAGTATGTAACGGGCTCAGCAGGGAAGGGGACGAAAGGTGCCGCGCCAGCAAATGTGGGCCTGGCCTCAGTGTGAGGCCGGGGCGCCGGCTGGTGAGAAGTGGAGGCAGCGGCAGCAAAAGAAGCGTGCAAAGGTGGCAACGAGGTGGCAAGAGAGGTCAGCGGCACAGAAGTGTGGACAGACGCCACGACGCTCTCGGAGAATACGGCAGCTGTGGAGACAGAGGACTCAACCGCTGGGGTGGAAGTGTGTGTACCAAAAGGCGCAATCCCAGCGGAGATCATGCTAGCCATGGTCTCCACGACCGCGGCGAACGAGGGCTCTCCACTCTCAACAAAGGTCTGCGGGCGCTCGGGGAGAGCGGAGCAAAGGGGCTCCACGGACAGAGGGCCAGAGGTGGCATCGGGAGTGGTGGGAACAGCCTCGGAAGTGGTGACAGTGGTGGAAGTGGGCTCAGCAAGAGTACTCTCGACACTGGCAGAGGTGGGGACAGAAGTGTCAAGAGCAGCGGAAACGTCAGAAACAGGCTGAGGGGCCACAGGGTCGACGGGGTCGGCAGCGGGCTCGGCAGGGTGTGCAGCAGGGGCCTGCTCGGCCTCCTCGGCCTCGAGCACGTAGGCGGCGGGGATGAGGACATCCATCGCCGGAATCTAGTCAACGTGGGCTGGTGCAATCAGAGTCCGAGCAGGGCTCGGAAGAATCATGTAATCGGCCCCATAGGGGCCGTGCAACCAGACCCAGTGACGCTCGCCATGCGGACGCAGCATCTTCATCCGGGCCATAACGTCTATCGACAAGGAAGTGGGGCCCGGAACGCGTCGCAGGTCGTCGGGTAGGTCCTCGCCAGTCATCATGGTAAGCAAGGTGATCAGACCGCCGCAGCATATCGGTGAGCGAGCGCCCACCGACACAATGATACGGTCTAGAAACCAAGCCGCAATGTCGATCACGACGACGGTGACAAGCTCGTGTCCATCCCTAGATAGAGCTCTGGGACGTGTCATCGCATAGAGCATGTAGAGCTCTGGCGTAGACATCGTGCCCGGCTCATATCTGGCCAGAAAGGTGGTCGCCATAAGGCGCTGGGCAATACGTAGGCAGGGGTGGACAATGGCCGAGGCCTTGGCCCTACTAGGGTCAAAGGCGGCGTGGTGGCCTGTAATCCGGGCCTAGAAGGCGCCGGCGTCGAAAGAAGGTGGGGGGATGTGGGTAGGGCCGTATCCGCGATCGGCTCCGGGGACTGCGGGCCATGAGAAGAATGCTCTCATCATATCGAGAGTGACCTGGCACTCTCGATCCATGAACCGGAATGAGCATCCCTCATCGGTCCGGGCGATCGAACTCAAAACCTCAAGTGTCGGACGGGTAAAAGTATCCGCCGACACCTGGAAAAAATCTCGCCAGCCCACGTTGTCGTACAACGTGAGCATCCCCTCAAGTACCCCCAGACGTCCTAGGTCAGCGAGGTGTGCGAACCTGGAGGGTACGATTGAGCGCTGGGAGATACACTCGAAGATGGCGCGGTGTGCGTTGTCTCGGAACGTAATCCCGAGCGGCCCGACCAGTGGAGCCGGTGGTGGTGGCTGTGGATCGGCGGGGAGAGGCTGTGCGGGCTGTGGGTGCACTGCAGGCTGTGCGGGGTGTGCGGGGCCTGCAGGCTGTGCTGGGTGGAAGGCGTGTGTGGGGGAAGGAGGAGGAGACTCTTCTGCCTCGTGGGCGGGGCCGGCGTCATCCGACCTCTTCCGCTTAGCGGAAGGTCTCCTCGTCCGAGGCCGTGTCCGGGGCGGCATATCGGCCCAGAGCGCGCCGAAAAGTGAAAGAGTGCGGCGTGTGCAAAAAGAGTGGAAAGAGTGTACCAAAACACGCCGTGAGTGCTAAGCGGTGGAAGCGTGCGAAGTCCGCGCCTCCACGAAGTCTGAAACAGCCCGTAGGAGCTCCCCTGGCCTCCCCTAAGCTCCAAAAAGTAACCTGCGCATGGAAAAGCGATATCAGCGAGTAATAATCAAAATGTATGGAGCAATAGGGGTATAACAGATAGATATGGGAATTGATTCGGGTTAGGGGTTCGATTAATACACGGATCCTCAAAAACTACGCAAAAAGAGAAGAAAACGGGCAAATCGAGCTATACCGGAGGCGATCGGAGACGAGGCCACCGGCGGCGACTCGGGCGGGACGCGGCGTCGGTCGGCCGGCGGTGGCTGGCCGAGCGGCAGCGCGCGCGGGCGTGGTCGGGCGAGTGGCAGTTGGGCGAAGGGAAATCGGGCGAGGGTAGGCGAGGGGGCGCGGGCGGATTTGGGAATTTTAGATTTCGAAATCCGCGCCCCTTCGTCACTTATATAATAGAAAGTTACGACTCGGCCGAGTGACGTAGTCACTCGGCCGAGCGAGGCAAATAAAAATTTCTCCCCGATATCGCTTCGGCCGAGTGGCTTTGCCAGCCTCGGCCGAGTGGAGTGAGTCCATTCGGCCGAGTGACTCAAGCTACTCGGCATGACTCGCCCTAGGAGGGTATCCGTTTTACTCGGCCGAGTGAATATATATACTCGGCCGAGTAACAGTTATAATGAAATGAGGAAAATAGACAGAGAGTTGGGTACAGCAGACTTCCCTCGTTCGTGAGCGGCTCGGCCGAACGAACTTCTGGACTCGGCCGAGTGACTAGTATACTCGGCCGAGTGAGCCTTAATTTCTGCTGTTTATCTTCGTTTTGGCTCTAAACTCCGTCTTTCTTTCTCCAGTTGATTTCCTCCTCCTCCTGAGCGTCGAGCGCGCTCCTCGTCGTCTCGTTCATCCTCCTCATGATGATCTACCTATCTTCTCTCCTGTCAAGAAAAATAGGACCCGTTATCACAAAATTTTTGGTCGGATGACTCAAAATACTAAAAATTTCTAAAACGAAAATAAAGAAAAAGTAAAAATAAAGCAAAAACCGTCGGGTTGCCTCCCGAAAAGCGCTCGTTTTAGGTCGTGAGCTCGACCCCCTATAGTTTTCAATCAATGCGGGATGTTTGGTGCATATGAGATGCACCCGTCAAACTTCCCGGGGAGCGCGCTTGGATTCGAACGTGGCGGCGTAGCGTTCTCCCGCGGTGGTCTCCTATCTCGAATAGTGTTGGGGGGAGGCTCCCCCAAGCTAGCATTTGCCCCGGTCAACGGCTTAACCGGCGATGCCGATTTCCGTGCCGGCGGAGCTTTCTTTGGAGACTTTAATTTCGAGAGCTTGCAGAGCTCTCGAATCCTCGCGACATCAGCGTCGCCTTCATCTTCATCAGCGGAGAAGTCGGGGGAATCGTCTTCAATCTTTTCATCTTGGCCTAAATCCGGGCCTTCATCAAATTCTTCATCAAAAAGGGCACCAATTGAGTGAGGAATCGTTTCCTCTATCACCTCATCAAGGAGGTCCGAGAGATCATCCGACCGCTCTTTAAGCAGATATACTCTATTGGTTTCGCCCGTCGGGATCCCCTCGGAATAGTGCTTGAGCCTTTGACCATTTACTTTGAATGTGGCACCATCCTTGCTTTCCAACTCGAAAGCTCCTCCCGGTTGTATGTGCTTGATGGTGAAAGGTCCCGACCAACGTGACCTCAACTTACCGGGAAATAGTCGGAGTCGGGAATTGTAGAGCAAGACCTTGTCTCCCACCTTGAAGTCCGTGACAGTTATGCGGGCATCGTGGAAAATCTTGGTCCTTTCCTTGTAAATTCTCGAGCTCTCATAAGCGTCTCTCCTTATTTCATCAAGTTCGTTGATGTCCAAGAGTCGCCTCACCGCCGCACTCTTATAATCGTAGTTAAAGGTCTTGATGGCCCAATACGCGCGGTGTTCCAACTCTACCGGCAAGTGGCAAGCCTTCCCATAAACTAGGCGGAACGGTGTGGTACCGATGGGGGTGCGAAAGGCCGTGCGATAGGCCCATAGAGCATCGTTTAACTTCATTGACCAATCCTTTCTAGACCGATCCACGGTTTTCTCGAGAATTTGCTTGATTTCTCTATTTGAGACTTCTACTTGGCCACTTGTCTGGGGGTGATAAGCCATTCCAACTCTATGATTTACCCCGTACTTCTTTAGCATGGCTTCAAACTTGTTCTCTATGAAGTGGCTTCCCCTGTCGCTTATCAAGGTACGCGGCACTCCAAAGCGCGGAAAGATATTTTGCTTGAAGAATTTGGAGACGACCCTTGCATCATTAGTAGGGGTGGCAATAGCTTCCACCCATTTGGAGACATAGTCAACGGCCAATAGGATGTACTTGTTGCCATTGCTCGACGGAAAAGGCCCCATGAAGTCTACTCCCCAATAATCAAAAAGCTCAATCTCCTGGATGGGTCTCATCGGCATCTCATTGCGCTTGGAGATATTCCCGGTCCGTTGACATCTATCGCAACCCTTCACAAAAGCGTGGGTGTCTTTAAACATTGTGGGCCAGAAGAATCCGCTCTGCAAGATCTTAGCGGTTGTTTTAGAGGTGACATGATGTCCCCCGCATGGTAGACCGTGGCAATGCAAAATGATAGACGTTGCCTCCTCTTTAGAAACACACCTACGAATGACACTATCTTTGCATATCTTGAAAAGGTAAGGATCTTCCCAAAAATAGCTACGGACCTCATGCATAAATCTCCTCTTTTGTTGCGTGGACATCCCATGCGGTTTGATTCCGCACGCCAAGTAGTTGACGAAGTCCGCGTACCAAGGTACTTCCTCAGTCCTTACCGCATATAGCCTCTCATCAACAAATGTGTCGTCAATAGGTAAGCTCTCATCCTCCTTGTCGCGAATGAGCCTAGATAAATGATCCGCCACGACATTGTCTGTACCCTTCGTATCTCTGATCTCTAGGTCGAATTCTTGCAACAAGAGTATCCACCTAATCAACCGGGGTTTGGCCTCCTTCTTGTTTAAAAGATACTTCAATGCCGCATGGTCGGTGTGGACAATCACCTTGGAACCGAGGAGGTAGGAGCGAAACTTCTCTATGGAATAGACGACCGCTAGAAGCTCCTTTTCGGTAGTTGTGTAGTTTTTCTGCGCGTCGTCCAATGTCTTGCTTGCGTAGTATATCGCATGAAGCTTCCTATCTTTCCTTTGTCCCAATACCGCTCCAATGGCTTGGTCGCTAGCATCGCACATTAGCTCAAAAGGGAGGCTCCAATCCGGCGGTTGAATGATGGGCACTGAAACTAGCGCTTCCTTCAAGGTGTTGAAAGCTTGCAAGCATTCTCCTGAAAAGTCAAAAGGAACATCTTTAGCGAGTAAGGAAGTAAGTGGTCGGGCAATCGAGGCGAAATCCTTAATGAAGCGGCGGTAAAACCCCGCGTGACCAAGGAAGCCTCTAATGCCCTTGACATTAATAGGAGGAGGAAGTTTTTCGATTACCTCAATTTTAGCTTTATCTACCTCGATTCCTCTTGAGGAAACAAGATGCCCGAGAACTATACCTTTCGTGACCATGAAGTGACACTTCTCCCAATTGAGAGTGAGATTGTTTTGTTGGCACCTTTTTAGGACTTTAGTGAGATTTTCCAAGCAAGAGTCAAACTCACTTCCGTAAACCGAGAAATCATCCATAAAAACTTCCATAATATTTTCAATATAATCGGAAAATATGGATGTCATACATCTTTGAAAAGTGGCGGGAGCATTACAAAGGCCGAACGGCATCGTACGGTATGCGTAGGTGCCATAGGGACAAGTGAAAGTTGTCTTTTCTTGGTCATCTTCGTGCAAAGGGATTTGGAAGAAACCCGAATACCCGTCTAGATAGCAAAAGTATTTATGGTTCGCGAGGCGTTCAAGCATTTGATCGATGAATGGCAATGGGTAATGGTCCTTTCGGGTGGCTTTATTGAGTCTCCTATAGTCAATGCACATTCGCCATCCCGTGACAGTGCGCGTGGATATTGGCTCACCTTTGTCATTTTTTATGACAGTCATCCCTCCTTTCTTGGGGACGACGTGGACGGGGCTAACCCATCTACTGTCAAAGATAGGATAAATTATACCGGCTTCAAGCAATTTTAGGATTTCCTTTTTAACCACCTCCTTCATGTTCGGGTTCAACCGCCTTTGAGGCTCTATGGAGGTGGCTTCGGTATCCTCCAGATGGATCCGATGCGTGCAAAGCCTAGGGCTTATTCCTTTTAGATCGGAAATAGTGTATCCCAAGACATCTTTGTGGCTCCTAAGGACGTCTAGGAGTTTTTCAAGTTGATCTTGTGTGAGGTGGGAATTGACTATCACCGGAAAAGTCAATTTATTACCCAAAAAGGCATACCTTAGATTCGGCGGTAATTGTTTAAGCTCTACCTGAGGTGGCGCTGCTCCTTCCACTTTATCAGCTCGCATGAATTCGGCTTCTTCCTCGTCATCCGGGTTTAGCTCATGTTCAGGTGGCATGCTTTCTTGTGACGAGTCGGACTCGCTACTTAGTGAGGATGAGGCATCGAAGTAGGCGCCCTCTGATTCAGTGCTAGCATCGCCAAAACCTTCACTCTGCTCCAGTTCGTACCTGGAATCAAGAAACACATCAGACGATTCGTAAAAACAAGAGTGAGCGTCATAAAGTGTGACACCCGGAATGTCGGTTTGCTCGAAGGGTTCTTCGGGAGCATAGTGCTCTTCGACATTTGCTCTACTGTCTTCGAAATACAATTTGTCGTCGACCACGTCAACTCTGACATTGCCTCCGATAGTCCATTCCGGGGAGATTTGGTCCATCACAAAGCTAGCAAATAGTTGTTCGTCGGGGTCCTTGATATTGATAGCAAATGCTCCGGTAGTGTGGACCTCGTCGACAAGCTCTTTAAGGAGGTCTGTGAAGGAGTCATAGTCTTCTCGACTGAGTTCTATCGTTGGCGTTGCATCCCCCATTCTCCCTGTTAAGATCTTATGCAAAATACGGGGAGAATATGCAAATAGGGCTACGAATGAAGTTAGGATAAGATAGAGAGGGAAGTAAAGGAAGAAAGTAAGAAGAAATAACCGGGTGGTCGGTGCCGAGTACCGTCAAAATGCCCTCCCCGGCAACGGCGCCAAAAACTTGATCGCACCCCGGATACACGTCCCGAGGCGACGGTTGTAGTTTTACCGCAAGCGCACGGTATGGTGGCGAGCGGGTATCGAACACAGGGAGGACGAAAGACCGTGCTTGCTCCTGATCAACCTGGCTATTTAGGAATAGAGATAATTGCCTTGGGCGATCCTGTCACAATCGTCAGACAAATTTGCGAAATATCAAATCAAATAAAGAACGTCTAGGGAAAGGGGAATCCCCACTACTCACCGTATTTCATAAATGTGGTTTGCCGGTATCGAAATCGCTAGAATGAGAATTTGGATGAACTAGTTGCAACTAAATGTGGAACCAAGCTCACGCTCTCGCGCTGTTGCCGGTCTATAGCTATCCTAGGTTTGGGTCCAATCTCTTGCAAACCCTAGCCTAGGGAAGCTAGCATTAGGATCAACATCATCGTCCAATTGCGCGCCGAGCCCAATCTCTTGCAAACTCGATCCACAATCTAAATTAGGATAGTTCCTACCCGTCCAATCTCTTGCAAACGGGTATCGGCACGGAATTGCAATCGGAGGTCCTAGTATCGGTCCAATCTCTTGCAAACCGATATTTCGAAAATCCGACTCCAATCCAATTCGGATTTCTAGGGCTTCCTATCAAATTGGGATCCAATCTCTTGCAAATCCCAATTGGTATGAATACCTAGCCATCCGTAGTAATTCGATCCCAATCTAATCCCTAATAACAATCCTAGCTCAATTCCTACCAATTCAACACAAATAGGAAATAGGGCTTGTAGGGTTCATCCCCACGCCCCGAGACGTGGAGACTACTCACAAATCATAGCAATAGCACGAAAATAATCAATGAAATAGGCAATGGAATTCATCACAACAATGATATAAACAATAAAAATAGAGTTTTTGGGGAAGAGAAATGCAAACCAATGTAGATCTTCAATTAATCCAACAAAAATCCAAGTTTTTCTCTTCTCCAATCACAATTAATAAAGCTAAAAAGTAGACTCAAAAAGCTGCAAAAAATCTGAGAGATGGCTCCCAAAACTAGGGTAAAAACTGAGCTTAAATAGCCCCAAAAATCGTCTAAAAATCCTGACCAAAACGCCCCTGCACAGCCTGTTTTCCGCAAATTTCGCTACAGGCAGCGCATCGCACTCGGCCGAGTGACAAAAGTCGCTCGGCCGAGTGAAAACCCTGTCAATTTCCAGTAAGTCGTGGGCTTCAGGGGTCTTCAGTTCGGGGGCGGCTCGGCCGAGTGAGTTGTCGTCACTCGGCCGATGGCTTCACTTCACTCGGGCGGACGGGATTTACCACTCGGCCGAGTGGGTCTTCTGAAGCTCAGATGGCCGAAAAACAGTAACTTCGATATTCTGGAGGGGCTTCGTCTGGGCGCCACTCGGGCGGACGTGGTATCGTTACTCGGCCGATGTGGTCTCCGTCGCTCGGCCGAGTACACATGGAAATCGTGTCTGAACGGGTCGGCCGAGCGGTGTCTCGCTGGTCGGCCGAGTGGCTCCTCCACTCGGCCGAGTGGGACACAAAAAATGCCCATTCTGCTTATTTTGGCCTCCTCGTCGCTCCTGCGACGTCCATTCTTCTTCCGCTCCTCTCCAACAGCAAAATACCCCTCGGGGAGGTCGTCGGTGGCCGTCTATCGTGAGCGCATCTCATGATCACTCCAAATCGCGCCAAATCACCTGAAATGCGACAAAAACAACAAATCGTGAAAAGCATCGCAATATCGTCGATATATCGTGAAAAACATGATTTGGGCAATCCAAATGGCATGCAAACATGCGGAAAAAGGGTGTAAAATAAGGAGTGATCAGCTAAACACCGGGACGAAGTTAAAACCTACCGACATGCGGATACAATTGGCCGATGGGCGGATAACGAGGCCGGTAGGGATCGCCGAAGACATCCCGCTACAAGTCCCGGGGGGAATATGCTTGCCATGTGACTTCGTGATCATGGACGTTAAGGAGGAGGGAGATACGTCATTGATACTTGGACGCACGTTCCTCGCCACCGCCGGTGTGATTGTCGACGTGCGAGAATGTACACTAACTTTGAACGTCGGCAACATCGAGGTGGAGCTTCACATTCCTAAGGCCATGAAACACATGCCTTACCACGAGGAGCTTGACTACATGGACCTCCTTGATGAGGTAATTGAAGAAGCGATCCCCCACTCGATTGGCGCTCTTTTCGATGAGGATTTCGAGGAAGGCCCGGATTTAGGCCATGATGAGAAGATAGATGATTCCCCCGACCTCTCCGCTGAAAATGATGAAGGCGACGCTGATGTCGCAAGGATTCGAGAGCTCTGCAAGCTCTCGAAATTGAAGTCTCCAAAGAAAGCTCCGCCGATACGGAAATCGGCGTCACCGGTGAAGCCGTTGACCGGAGCAAACGCTAGCTTGGGGGAGCCTCCCCCCAACACTATTCGAGACGGGAGACCACCGAGGGAGAACACGCCGCCGCAACTTCCGAATCCAAGCGCTCCCCGGAAAGTTTGATGGGTGCATCTCATATGCACCGAACATCCCGCGTTAATTGAAAATCATAGGGGGTCGAGATCACGACCTTAAACGAGCGCTTGTCGGGAGGCAACCCGACGGTTATTGCTTTATTTTTACTTTTTCTTTATGTTTGTTTTAGAAATTTTTAGGGTTTTGAGTCGTTCGCCCAAAAATTTTGTGATAACGGGTCCTATTTTTCTTCACATGAGAGGAGATAGGTAAATCCATCATGAGGAGGATGAACGAGGTGACGAGGAGCACCCCAGAAAGGCGCTCGATGCTTAGGAGGAAGATGAAATCGACTGGAGGAAGAAAGACGGAGTTTAGAGCCAAAACGAAGACAAACAGTAGAACACAAGTGTCACGACCCGCTTCCCTAAAATGGAGGCGAGTACGTGAAAGGTCCGCACGAGAGTGGAGCTGTGAAGCCCCAAACCCGATAAGCGTCCACAATACAAAAACAGGTCCCTGTAACCACAACAGAATAGCAATAATAACACAAGGAGAGACTGAAATAAAATTCCTCATCTCACAAATTTGTCCAACGTCAACAAGAGTCCAACATCCAGAAAAGCCACCAGGCTAAAAGAAAAGAGTCTAAAGGCCCAGAACAAGGCCAACAAAAGAAAAGACAACAACAAAGCAAGGTATAGGTGCCACGCACCGATAACAAAACAACTGTCTAATAAAAGTAAAACACAACGAGGACACTAGGACTGGTCCCCAGTGTCCACGTCCTCCCCGTCAAACACAAGCACAGGCTCGACGTCTGCAAACACCTCGTCCCCAACAAGTAACTCAGGCTCGGGCTCTAACATGTGTCACCCAAAAGAGAAAGGGGCACATGTCAGCAAGTCGAACGACTTGTGCAAGGAAACGGGAAATAATGGTAAACTAGCAACCTAGCAGTTAAAACAGGGTGCATGGCAAGTAAAGTACGGTGGTAACAAGTAAGGTAAAGTATAGTACAAGTGGCAAGGGGTTGTTGTGACATGTAATGTCAAGTAACAAGTACAAGTACAAGGGATCACTCAACGAGTGCCCTATTGCCCGCAGGTTGTGTTCAGGTATCAAGTACAAGGGATCACTCAACGAGTGCCCTATTGCCCGCAGGCTGTGATGAGCTCGTCTTCTGGAACACGAGCCAGAAAGTGTATTTGATAAGTATGGCGTAGGGGTGCACCTAGCCGGAATAAGTAACACTAGTATGTAGCGATGCTACGCAATCACGATGAGTATTCAAGCATGCAATGCCATGAGCAGTTAATACGCGTACCGTTAATAGAAATTAAACGTGACAGGCAAAATGCAATGACATGAACAGATATTCGCGTACCGTTTATTGAAATTAGACATGACAGGCAAAATGCATTGACATGAACAATATTCGCGTACCGTTTATTGAAATTAGACATGACAGTTAGAGATGCATGGATGACATGAACAGTTAATTCGCGTACCGTTAAGGGAAGTAAACGTGACATACAAGCATGATGAAAGTGACGGACCAAGCTTCGTTGTCAAGCTAGGTCAATGGCGTCTAAACGGCTATCCTTTCACCGTCTAGTCTCTTTTACGCTAAAGCAAGGTAAATGGCCTAAGACATGGCCTAAATCAAGAGATGCAAGTTTCACTTGCCTAGCACCGGGGATGGCGACTACTTCGTCACACGGATGCCAATCTATGGGGAAATCACTGATAGGGGGAACAACCATCAAACAACATGAAATTTATTAGGGTTTCATAAAAATACCAATAGGCTATGAAAACATAGAGGAATAGATTTCTTACCAAGAGGAGACGGAAGGAACACTCCGGGGAACCCTAGGATCAGATCTGGAAAAGATTGGAGAAGTTTGGGGAAACTAGGGTTTTAGGGGATTTGGGGATTTGATGGGTTTTGATGGAGATTTGGGGAAGATGAGGGGTGGAATGAGTGAATGGATGGATTGGATGATGGATTTAGGGCTTGGAATGGAGAAATGGAGCTTGGAGGAAGATGGGGGCTCAATGGGGGAGAAACTAGGGCTTTGGGTCGTGTTGGAGAAGATGAAGTCGTTTGGGAGGGGTATTTATAGGCTAGGCTGGCGGCTGCCCAGAAATTAGGGTTTTAACACAGACTAGTCGGTCAAAGAACAACCACTGACCGACTAGTTTGGCAACTAGTCGGTCGGTCGTCCAACGCAGACCGACTAAGTGCAAACAGTAACTCCTGAACGAAAATAGGATTCTAGAGTTAGTCGGTCCATGAACAAGTACTGACCGACTAGTTTAGCATCTAGTCGGTCGATGAACGTTCCTAGACCGACTAAGAGTAAACAGTAACTGATACAAAAATAAGATGATGAGTTAGTCGGTTCAAGAAGCATTGATGACCGACTAGTTTGCAACCTAGTCGGTCAACCAACGTTCTTAGACCGACTAACGATAAACAGTAGCTTCCTCAGAAAATTAGAAAGCTCACTAGTCGGTCCAAGAAGGATTGCCGACCGACTGGATCGTCATCTAGTCGGTCGGTGGCCCTTCTTACACCGGCTATTGAGCACAGAAAAGTACCGATACGGAGCGCGAGGCCCCGGGATCGATTCCTAAGACTCCTAGGCTTGATCTAACAGTTAGATATGACCGTTATGAAGTCCGTCACGAGTGACATACTTCGAAATCGACAATCCTAAGGAAGAAGCGAGAAAAAATACGACGAATCGATCGAAAATGAAATCTACGGAGACGAAAACCACACAAGAGGAGAAAATCCACCAAAACACATATTATAATATATAAAATCCAGATGCATGAAAAGCAGTCGTTACAACAAGGCTCACTCGGCCGAGTATACTAGTCACTCGGCCGAGTACACAAGTTCGTCCGGCCGAGCCGCTCACGAACGAGGGAAGTCTGATGTACCCAACTCTCTGTTTAATTTCCTAATTTCAGTATAACTGCTACTCGGTCGAGTATATATTGTCACTCGACCGAGTAAAACGGGTACGCTCCTAGGGCGAGTCTTGCCGAGTAGCTTGAGCCACTCGGCCGAATGGACTTACTCCACTCGGCCGAGGCTGGCAAGGCCACTCGGCCGAAGCGTAAGCGGGGAGGAATTTTCCATTGATCTCACTCGGCCGAGTGACCCTGTCACTCGGCCGAGTCGTAACTTTTCCTATAAAAGGTGGAGGGGTCGGGCTCGTTTTTCGAAACGACGCAAACCGAATTCGCCCGACTCCTCGCATTCCCCTCGCCCGTTCCCCTCGCTCGCGCCCCCTACTCGCCCGACCGACGTCACCGCGCCGCCGCTCGGCCAGCCACCGCCGGCCGAGCCCCCGCCGCGCCTCGCCCGAGTCGCCGCCGGCGGCCACCACTCCGGCCACCTCCGGTATCGCCTATTTCGCCTTTTTCTCCTCTTTTTGTGTATTTTTCGTGAATCCATGCGTTAACCGAACCCCAAACCCAAATTGATTTTTATATCTATCTATTATACCCCTAATGCTCCAAACATTTTGAATATCACACGCTGATATCTCCATTTCATGCGCAGGTTGTTTTTGGGAGCTTAGGGGAGCCCAGGGGAGCTTCTAGGGACTGATTCGGGCTTCGCGGAGGCGCTGTCTTCGCACGCTTCCATTGCTTAGCACTCGCGGCGTGTCGGGGTATACTCTTTCCTTTATTTTGCACACGCCGCACTTTTCACGCTTTTCGGCGCGCGCTCGGGGCCCATAAGCCGCCCCGGACACGGCCGCGGTCGAATAGAGCTTCCGCCAAGCGAAAGCAGTCGGATGATGCCGGCCCCTCCCATGAGTTGGAGGACTCTCCTCCGCCTTCCCCACCACATCCCACACACCCCGTCCACCCCGCACCGCCTGCAGGCCCCGCACACCCCGCGCAGCCTGCAGAGCCCTCACAGCCCGCACACCCCGCACAGCCGCTCCCTGTCGCTCCACAGCTACCACCTCCGGCTCCACTTATCGGGCCGCTGGGGATCACGTTTCGAGACGACGCACACCGCATCGCTTTCGAGCGTATTTCCCAGCGCTCGATCGTACCCTCCAGGTTTGCACACCTTGCCGACCTAGGACGCCTGGGGGTACTAGAGGGGATGCTCACGTTGTACGATAACGTGGGCTGGCGAGATTTCTTTCAGGTGTCGACGGACACGTTTATCCGTCCAACACTTGAGGTACTTAGTTCGATCGCCCGGACCGACGAGGGATGCTCGTTTCGGTTCATGGACCGGGAGTGCCAGGTCACTCTCGGTATGATGAGAGCCTTTTTCTCGTGGCCCGATGTCCCCGGGGCCGATCGAGGTTACGCCCCCACCCATATCCCCCCACCTTCCTTCGACGCTGGTGCCTTTTGGGCCCTGTCACGCCCCGCTTCCCTGAAATGGAGGCGAGACGTGAAAAGGTCCGCACGAGAGAGAGGCTGTGAAGCCCCAAACCCGATAAGCGTCAATTTAGTATAAGCAGGTCCCTGTAATCGCAAAAGGAACAACAACAATAATAATAATAAAGGGGCGGATATGAAATACCAATCCCAAAAGTTGTCCACAAAATATTCAACGTCACAGAAAAGCCACCAGGCTAACAGAAAAAGAGTCTAAAGCCCAAAACAAGGCCAAACAAAACAACACAAACATAACAGAGTATCAAACTAGGTTCCATGCACCGACTACTAAGCAGTCTAACAAAAGTAGCTAAGCGACGACACTAAGACTGATCCCCAGTGTCTATGTAGTCCTCGATCAACGCGGGCCCTGACTCAGCGTCAGCGAACACCACGTCCTCAGCAAGTAACTCAGGCTCGGGCTCTAACATGTGTCACCCAAAAGAGAAAAGGGGCACATGTCAGCAAGTCGGAAGACTTGTGCAAGGAAACGAAAAGAAAAGTAAACTAACAACCTAGCAGTTAAAGTATGGTGCATGGCAAGTAAAGTAAGGTGGTAACAAGTAAAGTAAAGGAGAGTACAAGTGGCAAGTGGTTGTTGTGACATGTAATGTCAAGTAACAAGTGCAAGTACAAGGGATCACAAAACGAGTGCCCTTTGCCCACAGGCTGGGTTCAAGTTATCAAGTACAAGGGATCACTCAACGAGTGCCCTTTGCCCGCAGGATGTGTTGAGCTCGTCTTCTGGAACACGAGCCAGAAAGTGCAAATGGCATAGGATTATGCCCACGCAAGGTGGGTGCCTAGCCGGAACAATAGTACAAGTATGTAGCAAAGCTACGCAATCACGATGAGTATTCAAGCATGCAATGACATGAGCAGTTAATACGCATACCGTTAATTGTATTTAAACGTGACAGGCAAAATGCAATGACATGAACAGATATTCGCGTACCGTTTATTTAAAATAAACATGACAGTTAAAATGCAATAGCAGTTAAGGATGCATGGATGACATGAACATTTATTACGCGTACCGTTAAGGGAAATTAAACGTGACATACAAGCATGATGAGGGTGACGGACCAAGCTTCGTTGTCAAGCTAGGTCAATGGCGTCTAAATGGCTATCCTTTCACCGTCTAGTCTCTTTTACGCTAAAGCAAGGTAAATGGCCTAAGACATGGCCCAAATCAAGAGATGCAAGTTTCACTTGCCTGATACCGGGATTGACGAGCAATGAAGATCGTCACACAAGCTAACTACGGAAAGATTCACTGTTATGGCAAAACAATTATTAGCACAATGATCCTAAATAAGTTTCTTATTAGAACCCTAATCATCTAATCAATTCATTTTATTAGGGTTTCACAATGTCAATGTGGGTTATGCTAAAATTAGAGGAATCGAGTATTACCGCGTAGGGAACGGAAGAATAACGCCGAGCAACCACGGCGACGGAAGAAACGCTCCGGGGAACCTAGGGTTCAGATCTGGAAATGATTGGAGAAGTTTGGAGAAATAGGGTTTTGGGGGATTTTTGGGGGTTTGATGGAGATTTGGGGAAGATGATGTAATGCCCTACCAGCTACTGCACAAGTACTAGAGGGGGGGTGAATAGTACTTTAAAATAATAAGGCGTATAATTCCAAATTAAATTGCAAACAACCACCAAATCAATTTGCGGAAGATTAAATTGATTGACAACAATGAAATAAACAAAGCTAACAAACGATGTTAATGGGTTCGGATCCACCCAAGTCTCCCCGACTTGTTCCCGGTGATCCTACGTCCCAACCACCCGGATCCCCTCCGGATACTTGAGTTAGAAACCCTAACTCAAGATTTCCACTATGAATATCTTGTGAAAAAACCTTCACAAGATCAAATCATACATGCAATGGCAAAGTGAATCCCACAACCCGGGATCACAAACTTCTCTCACAACCGAGAGAGCCAATAAGCAATATAAAGAGTTTAAATGAAATAAATACTCTTACCACAAAATCCTATACCTTGAGTTTTTCTTACCCAATAGGTGGAATGAAGGATTTGAGGAAGATGAAGTCACCAAGCCCTAGCACCAAGGAAATGAGCAGCAATGGGTGCCTAGGGAAGAGTTGGAGACTTGGATCAAGCAATAGCTTGAAGAGCTCACCAAGAACAAGCTTCTCTCTAGATCTAGAAATGAGAGAGAATGGCTTTCTTGTGAGGAAGAGAGCTTTAGATTTGAGGGAGAATAGCTATCTCTTTAGGGCTCAATGAATCTCTTAATGGCAGCTCTATTGAAGATAGAAATGACCTAGGTTCGTATTTATAGGAACCCAAAAACATAAGTTAGGTCAATCTCCAACGGAAAGAAATCTGGGAGAATTAGTCGGTCAAAGAACAATCACTGACCGACTAGTTCATCAACTAGTCGGTCAGTCACAAAGCATGGACCGACTAAGAGCAGATCAGAGAAGAGATAGAATTTCAGACCTAGAAAACTAGTCTGAAGGCAAGTTGACTTAGTCGGTCCAAGAACAAAAGTTGACCGACTAGATTGTCAACTAGTCGGTCATCAAACGTTCTTAGACCGACTAACGGTAAACAGTAGCTTAGGAGAAATTTGGCATGTACAGTAAATCACAACTAGTCGGTCAAAGAAGCATCACTGACCGACTAGTTCACAAACTAGTCGGTCGGTGAGTCAACGTAGACCGACTAACTGTAAACAGTAAAGAACAAAGATTTAACTGACTGAAACTAGTCGGTCCAAGAACAGTGGCCGACCGACTAGATCTCCATCTAGTCGGTCAGTACTTGTTCTTGTACCAACTAACATGCACAACAAGGTCCGAATCGAAGCGCGACGCTTCGAGGAAATTAGAGTGAACTTGTGCAAGAATCCTAGAGCTACGAAATGAGCGAAATGAAGATAGAAACGTAAGATATACTCAAGGCTTAACATTCTATCAATCGAAACTAAAAGACTATAAATAAAACCTTAATAAACGGTCTTTGAGAGCTTCGATTGAATCTTCATTATTTCCAAAGCGTTGCATGAGCTTCAACGAAGCTTTAGGCTTGAATACGAGCTTTTGGAAGTGTTGAGATGTCGCTTTGAATATTCTCGTGAAATTGGCGACGATCTCCAATACTGCGCTCACAAATTGTTAGTTCATGAATTATTTATGTTTGCTCATCATCCAAAACCAAATCCGGGGAGTCCAATATTCAACATTCTCCCCCTTTTTGGTGATGACAAACCAACATAAATAATAATCAAAGATAATAATTCAAATGTAAAATACTTACTCCCCCTGCATTGATGACACGTTAATTCCAAAATGAATATAAATGAATTGTATCAAGCAGACGAGTAAGATAAATAAAGTGAATTGATTTTTGAAATATCGGATTTTGTATCTTAACTCCCCCTGAATCTAACATATCAAACTAGATTCTTGGAAATTGAGTTAAATTTTTCATTTGCGCTATTTATTATCATTATCTCTCCCCCTTTGGCATTATCCCAAAAATGGGGGGCATACAACGACAACAATTAGGAAATGTAAAATCCAACATCGGGAGTCGTAGACGAAGACAATGGACCAACTTGACACCAAGGGAAAAATGTGGAAATCAAAACAAGGTGTGTCAAATTTTCCATTATCAATAAAAATCAACGATAATCAAAATCATCAAAAAAAATACCAAATGTTTATTCATGTCTTGAATAAAGAAACATACTCTTCAATATTCAATATTCTTGGTTAATTTTGAGCATGGAAAACAATTCTATAAAATCCATTTAACCAACTTTTTATGCGTCGATTCGATATCACATTTCAAATATATTCAACGAATATTAAATTTGCACGACGAATAAAAGATAAAGTGATCGATGATGAACATATATATACATAGAGACAACATGAGTACATCCAAAAGATATCACATCGAATATAAGAGATACATCATATCAAGTGCTACATATCATCAAAAAGAAATACATCATCATCAACATATCATACAATCCAACACCGACAATCAGAAAGCACAAAAGCAATACAACAAGGCAACTCTCAACCCCATCCTAACCCAAAACTCTCTCACTAGAATACATCATCCAAAGTGTATATGGAGAGTCCTCGGAACAACGATCACGAGGAGGAGGCAGGATCTGCAGCGTCCGTGGGTCCAGTCGACGGAGTGGACTCAGGATCTGCAGGGAGCAGAGGTGTCTCAACAGATGGAATCGTCGGGGCAGGAGTCGAGATCTCAGCAACAGGCTCAACAGCAGCAGGAGTCTCGACAGAAGCAGCAGCAGCAGATACATGAGCAGGCTCGGAAACTGGATCAGCAGCAGATGGCTCTGGAACACCGGAAGAGGTGGCAACTCCAGGAGCAGAAGTGGAAGTACCAGCAGCAGCAGAAGTGCCCTTGGGGGCACGAGTCGAAGCACGACAGATCTCCTCAACGTCCTCCTCATCCATCTCATCCATCTCCTCTCCCTCAGACACGGAAGGAGGAAGCTCAACACCCATCTGACGTGCCATACGGCAGACCACCTCCTCGGTACGAGCCAAGCGGGACTCGTGACGAAGAAGTATCCGGACGACGTCATCAAGGGTGGCAACGGGAGAAGCAGAGGCAGTGGCAGAGGCAGGGACAGACGCTGAAGGAGTCGTCCTCTGAATGTGACGAAGCGCCGCAAGAGATTTCTTGACGGCCGTCGCATTCAGCGGAGGACCGAGGGGACGCTCATCGTCACGAGGCAATGTGACACGAAAGTGACGAAACACGAGGGTCAACATGCAAGGAAAAGGAATATGAGCCGATTTATTGGACTTTCGAATACACTCGAAAGAATCAATCTTGTCGAGTATAATTCGAGCCCAATTAATCGAGCTCCCCATGAAGATCGCATAGATAAGCTTCAAAAATGGCTGGGATGGTAAAGATGAGGAGCCGTACTTGGGAAGCAAGCACGACTTCAGAATCAAATTTAGGACCCAAGCATTTGGCTTAAAAGATTTAGAGGGCACGCCAATCATAGCAGGAGGAATCTGATGGAAAATCTCTGAAAGAATGGTCTGATCAAGAGAAGAGATATCATCAACCGAGATATCAGAAGGAAGAAGGCCAGACGAAGAGATACCCAGAATCTCTCCTAAGATTTCCGCAGTGAGGACTATAGGAGTCCCCAAAACGGTCGTCTCAATAGAGTGGGTCTGATCGTACTGACCCCGGATCCTATTGGCATAGAAAAGCTTCACTAATCTAGGATAGGGGCGAGGATTCGCCTTCGGGTCAAATCGAAGGTAATCGAGAAGACCCGACGACGACAGAAGATCAGCTAGCCCTATGAAGTCGCTGAACTGGACGAAATGCTCCAGAAGCAACGGACAATGTTCGATACGATTATATGCCGCAAGACACAAAGGGTCATCGCGACATAAGGAAATATCGACACCGCCCACCGGCATCGGAGCCTTTCCCTTAGGCTTTCGAGAAGACGTACGAGGGTGGGTGCTAGACTCGGGATGAATAGGAGGAGTGGGTTCCCTATGAGTCTCGGTCTCGGGATTATACTCCGTATCGGAATCGGTAGGAGTATGGAACGAAGAAGGAGAGGCAAGAGATTTGGCCTTTGGCTTAGGTTTGGGTTTGGGTTTGGGTTGACCTCTAAGCTTGGCGGTCGTCGTCCTCTTCTTCTTGAGAGGAGGCGAAGACGACGAAGGATGGGTGGTCTTGGCTCTACGCTTCGTAGGGGTTGGATGCTCGGGATCCGAAGAGGTTGGATCAACGGTCATCGGAGAGGGGTTAGAGGAAGGGATCAGAATGCGTGTTCTTGCCATAGTCGAAGCAAGACACGAGATCAAATCAACGAATCCTAGCACAACCCTAGAAATCCGAAACCCTAGAGGAAGAAATTTAGAACCCTAGGCAGAGAAACCTAACCCTAGAGCTGAAAACGAAACCCTAGATAGGAGAGGGAGGAGGTAGGTTTACCCTAGGAGGAAGAACGACGGCCGGCGACGGCGGAGATGATCGGAAAGAGGCTGGAAGTCGATCGGAAGGGGAAGGGTCGGGGTTTTGAGCGGAGTGAACTGAGTTTTCGATCGATTAGAATGGAAATCGATCGACTAAACTGAGTTTAAGTCGGTCGATTTCCCAAATGACCAAACAGCCCCTGGCACAACTAGTCGGTCACAGTTCAAGCACTGACCGACTAGTTCACAAACTAGTCGGTCGGTAAATGAGCTTGAACCGACTAGGTGCAAACAGTGGCTGAATCCAAGAAGACTGACAAGATTTAGTCGGTCTGCGTTCGATTACTGACCGACTAGATCTCAATCTAGTCGGTCGGTCACTGAACATGAACCGACTAAAGAGTCAAAAACTTGAAAATTAAGTTCTCTCCATAATACGCTTGGACGAAAAATCTCAAAACTCTCAATAGACATCTAAACTACCCCATTAAACATCGAAAAACAGAAATTTGACGATTACGCACAAATCGAACGAAAAATTAAGATAACACTTAAAATTCTCGAAAAATCCAATAATTCTAGCATGAATGAGATATCGTCAAGAATAATAGCATGCAAAATTATTGAATGAAACATGAATCCTATATTTCGGATTCACCCATAATCCCCAATTCTCGACGCAACCGTACAAAGGAGTCCTCCTTTAGGGGTTTCGTGAAAATATCGGCGATTTGCTTTTGGGTTTCAACGTACACTAGAATGATGTCCTTTTTAGCAACATGGTCATCTAAAAAGTGGTGGCGGACATCTATGTGTTTCGAACGGGAATGATGTACCGGGTTCTTGGAAA
This sequence comes from Scilla litardierei, assembly GCA_030789695.1. Taxonomy (NCBI): domain Eukaryota; kingdom Viridiplantae; phylum Streptophyta; class Magnoliopsida; order Asparagales; family Asparagaceae; genus Scilla; species Scilla litardierei. The sequence goes on along the minus strand of CM061132.1, from coordinate 86,568,948 downwards.
GACATATTGCACTTTGGTTGTCAACCATGATAGGGCAAGTATCACAATTTATACCAAAGTCTTTAAGTGTGTGTCTCATCCAAAGAACTTGAGCACACTCGGCACCGGCGGCAATATATTCCGCCTCGGTGGTTGAAAGTGATACGGAATTTTGCTTCTTGGAAAACCAAGAGACAAGAGAATTTCCTATAAAATGGCAAGTGCCACTAGTACTTTTCCTGTCGGATTTGCATCCCGCATAATCGGCATCACTATATGAGATTAACTCATATGTGCTAGATCTCGGATAATGTAATCCAAAATCTAAAGTGTAACTTAGATAGCGAAAAATACGCTTTACCGCTACTAAGTGAGACTCCTTAGGTTGAGACTGATAACGAGCACATATACATACGGCAAACATAATATCGGGCCTACTTGCGGTGAGATAAAGCAAACTACCAATCATACCTCGATATAAACGAATGTCTACATCCTTACCGCCCGTATCCTTGTCAAGATGCGTAGTCGTGCTCATTGGAGTCTTTTTCCCGGAGGCATTCTCCATTCCAAATCGCTTTAGCAACTCCACCGTGTACTTCGTTTGGTGGATGAAGATTGCATCGTTCATTTGGCGAATTTGGAGACCTAAGAAATATTTGAGTTCGCCCATGTGGCTCATCTCAAATTGTTCCTTCATAACATTAGAAAACTCTTCGCAAAGAGTGAAGTTAGTAGCACCGAAAATGATATCATCAACATAAATTTGTACTAATAAAATATCATTATTCGCATGCTTAACAAAAAGAGTTGAATCGGCTTCGCCCATTTTAAAATTCAAATCCAAAAGAAAATTCTTTAGGCGATCATACCAAGCTCGAGGAGCTTGTCTCAAACCATAAAGAGCTTTCTTTAGTTTAAAAACGTGATTTGGAAATTTTTCATTTATGAAGCCCGGAGGTTGAGAAACGTAAACTTCCTCAACGACATCTCCGTTTAAAAAAGCACTTTTAACATCCATTTGAAATAATTTAAAATTCTTATGGCATGCAAAAGACAAAAGTAATCTAATTGATTCTAATCTAGCTACCGGAGCGAAGGATTCTTCGAAATTAATACCTTCCTCTTGTCGATAGCCTTGAGCTACTAACCGAGCTTTGTTCCGGACGACGACTTGGTTTTCGTCGGTTTTGTTCTTGAAAATCCACTTTGTCCCTATGACGGTGTGGTTCTTCGAAGGCAATGGAACAAGCTCCCACACTTCATTCCTCTCGAATTGAATGAGCTCCTCCTCCATGGCAAGTATCCAAGCACTATCTTCGCATGCTTCAACTATATTCTTTGGCTCTATCGATGAGGCAAAGGCACAATTGGCGAAGTGGTGAACTTGTGATCTTGTCTTGACACTATCTTGAATATTGCCAATTACTTGCTCATGGGGATGGTCGCGAATGACATGAAGTCGCTTGGGAATACCTTGATCACTTGGAACATTCTCAACAACTTCATTAGTCGGGTTAGTCTCAATAGAATCAATAGACTTAGAATTATCAAATGAATCACATAAAACATCCATAGAATCATTATCATTTGAAATTCTAGTTGGAACAAATCCTTCATTAAATGAGACATGAAGCGACTCCTCGATCGTCGAGGTTCGTTTGTTGAATATCCGGTAGGCTTTGCTACGCGAAGAATATCCCACAAAAATCCCCTCATCGGATCTCGGATCGAATTTGTCCAAACTACCATAGGTGTTCTTAATAAAACATTTCGAACCAAAAACACGAAAATGTTTAACTTGAGGCAACCTACCAAACAACAATTCATAACAAGTTTGTTTAGTGCCGGGCCTCAAAAGTATTCTATTAAACACATAGCAAGCGGTGTGTACCGCTTCCGCCCAAAATTGATGGCCAAGTTGGCTATCATCAAGCATAGTGCGAGCACACTCCACTAGCGTCCTATTCTTTCTCTCAACTACACCATTTTGAGGCGGTGCACGAGGGAAAGAGAAGGTGTGAGTAATACCAACTTCATCACAAAATGTCTCAAAAGACTCATTCTCAAATTCACCTCCATGATCACTACGAATAGTGACAATGGTGTTTCCTAAGAGATTTTGTACTTTCTTAACAAAAATTGTGAAGTTTTCAAAAGCTTCATTTTTATTGCACAAGAAAAATACCCAAGTAAATCTTGAATAGTCATCTACGATGACAAGTCCATACCTTGCATTTCCTAAGGAAGCTACTCTAGTTGGCCCAAATAAATCTAGATGTAATAGCTCTAGTGGCCGTTTTGTAGAGATGCTTTTCTTAGGTTTAAATGAAGATTTAGGAAGCTTGCCGCGTTGACAACAATCACAAAAACTTTTCTTTTCAAAAACAAGCTTCGGAAAACCTTTAATAGAATTCAATTTTGAAAGCTTATATAGTGTTCCAAAGTTCACATGTCCAAAGCGTCGATGCCATAAGTGTTGTTCACTTGTGTTGGCAACGAGACATTGTTCATATGACTTAGGAAGATCCAAAATATAAATGTCTTTACGACGAGTTCCGGAAAATAATAATTTTTCATTATCCTTTCTTAAAATATGACACAATCCTTTCGCAAAGCTAACTTTGTAACCTTTGTCACAAAGTTGACTTATTGAAATAAGATTATGATTTAAACCACTAACAAGATACACATCACTAATTAATGGTTTAGAAGGGTTACCGACATTACCAACACCTATGATGGTTCCGCTCTCGTTGCCTCCAAATACGACGCGGTTTCCATTCACAATGGGAACCACTCCGGAGAGCAATCGAGCGTCACCCGTCATGTGTTTGGAGCACCCGCTATCGAGTATCCAATTCCCTTTGGAGCTAAATTTAAATTTGTTGCTCCTTTTCTTTTTCTTTTCCTTGAGTACCTAAAGATAGATAAGTTTCATATCATGGTACCCAAGGTCATTGGGTCCAAGGGATTAGACCTTTGGAAGCCAAGTCCAAGTGGACTTAGACTTCCCCACATAATTCTTACTATGCACAACATCCGAAAAATAAGCATTCATATATATTTGTTTTTCGTCCATGCTTGTGTCCTTTGGGCTCCAAATCGTGAAAACTTTGGGAGCCATCATCCTATTGGGTGCATGCATGCGACGTTGATTTCTACGTGATGCATGTTGTGGATAGGCATACGGGACATGATGGAATGGTGCACGACGAGAATTATTCATATGATGAGGTGGGTGTACATATGCATGTGTGGGAACACGTGCGTGAGGGTGTCTCACTTGGTGTGCACGTGCCCGAGAATGTGTTGCATAAAAATCATCATAAGTGTGAGATGGTGGAGTAGGACGTGTGTTCCTACGTGGCATGGAATTGGTGTACATATAAGCATGCCCCTTCTTTGGAGGTCCACCCAATGTGGGTTTCTTTCCGAAAGAGGGTGTGGACGAGGTGGAAGCACCATTGGTAGATGAACTACCAATAGAGTGTTTGCTCCCACTCGTTGAGGCTTCGGAAGTTGGCCTAACAAAGGTAGTGACCGACTTGGAAGAATTTCCCATCATATACCCCAAGCCAATGTGGTGCTTGGCCGGAAGTAAATCTTTTAGGATATTATCCAAATGGCCTTTACCCTTGTTGAATTTGTTGATTCGGCCCAATGTGTCCTCATATTTCTCTTTGAGAGAACGCAAGGAAGTATCCAAAGTGGATATTTGCGAAGTGAGCACATAAACACGAAATTTAAGATTCTCGTTCTCAATACTCAAAGTCGAGTTTTGAGAAGTTAAATCCGCTATCTCATGTTCTTCCGCATCCTCAATGCTAACATGTTCAAGTTTAGATTTGAGATTTACTATCTCATTTCTTAACTCTTCAACAACGGTGTCGTTGTTGGTGATGATAGTCTTAGGCGATGTTTGAATGCTAGCTAGGTCATCTTTTACCTTAGTATATCTATTTACTAACTTAGTATATTTTGACCAAAGTTGAGTGTTAGCATCCCTAAGATCATCCATCGTTACCTCATCGCTTTCTTCATCACTATCATCGGAAGAGGAGGATCCTTGATCGTGCTCCTCTCTTGCCATGAAACACATGTGTGCTTGCTCCACGTGCTCATCGTCCGACTCTCCGCTTGAGGAATCCTCGGAGTCGGTGAAGGTAGCTCCGACAAGTCCCTTCTTGTTTCCTTTCGTGTACTTCTTGGACTTGTCATACTTTGGCGCCTTCCACTTCTCCTTTTGCTTGTTTTGAGGACAATCCGCTTTGATGTGTCCTGGCTTATTGCATTTAAAGCACAAAGGTGGAGAGGCGTTAGTAGATGTAAACTTAGATTTGTGTTTGAAGTTACCCTTTCGGAAGAAGCGATTGAACTTCTTTGCCATGAGTGCAATGGATTCCATGTCCATTTCTTCTTTCGAGTTCTCATCATCGGTAGAGGTGGATGAAGCCGCCTTGAATGCAATCGCCTTTTTCTTAGGCGCATCTAGGTTCAAATATGACTTCATCTTTTCTTGTAGCTTCACCTTGCTATCTTTGCGTACCTCATATGACATCAAAGTACCCATTAGTTGAACTACGGTATATTTGTCCATGTCATTACCTTCCTCGATGGCGAAGGTACGTTTTTCCCAAGAAGAGGGAAGTCCTTCAATAAGCTTTAAGCACTTCTCCTTTTGAGTGTAGATCTTGCCGAGGGCCTCTAACTCGTTTATTATGTCAACGAAACGAGCGTAATATTCTTTCATCTTCTCGCCCTGTTGCATATGAAACATTTCGTAATCTTTGGTTACGACTACGAGTTTAGAGTCTCTTACCCTACTCGTCCCTTCGTGTAGAATGAGGAGGGAGTTCCAAATTTGATATGCACTCTTACATGTGCATATCTTATTGAAATCCTCGGGCTCCAATGCACATTGCAAGGCGTTCATTGCCTTGGCATTGCTTACCTCCGCGGCGACCTCCGCGGTAGTCCATTTCTCAAAATCTTCTTCTTCGGGTTCAATATACTCCTTCATTGTAGTTCTCCATAAAGATGCACTTCGGAGGAAGGTTTCCATCCGACACTTCCAGTACCCGTAGTTGGTACCGTTGAAGAATGGAGGCCTCGTAGAGGAATGTCCTTCCATCACGGAAGATGCTCCTTCACGGTTCCTGAAGGTGTCATAGTTGGAAGGTGGACGCACGGTCTTGTTGTCGTTGGCAGACATAGCTGAGAATCTGGCTCCGATACCAAATGTAATGCCCTACCAGCTACTGCACAAGTACTAGAGGGGGGGTGAATAGTACTTTAAAATAATAAGGCGTATAATTCCAAATTAAATTGCAAACAACCACCAAATCAATTTGCGGAAGCTTAAATTGATTGACAACAATGAAATAAACAAAGCTAACAAACGATGTTAATGGGTTCGGATCCACCCAAGTCTCCCCGACTTGTTCCCGGTGATCCTACGTCCCAACCACCCGGATCCCCTCCGGATACTTGAGTTAGAAACCCTAACTCAAGATTTCCACTATGAATATCTTGTGAAAAAACCTTCACAAGATCAAATCATACATGCAATGGCAAAGTGAATCCCACAACCCGGGATCACAAACTTCTCTCACAACCGAGAGAGCCAATAAGCAATATAAAGAGTTTAAATGAAATAAATACTCTTACCACAAAATCCTATACCTTGAGTTTTTCTTACCCAATAGGTGGAATGAAGGATTTGAGGAAGATGAAGTCACCAAGCCCTAGCACCAAGGAAATGAGCAGCAATGGGTGTCTAGGGAAGAGTTGGAGACTTGGATCAAGCAATAGCTTGAAGAGCTCACCAAGAACAAGCTTCTCTCTAGATCTAGAAATGAGAGAGAATGGCTTTCTTGTGAGGAAGAGAGCTTTAGATTTGAGGGAGAATAGCTATCTCTTTAGGGCTCAATGAATCTCTTAATGGCAGCTCTATTGAAGATAGAAATGACCTAGGTTCGTATTTATAGGAACCCAAAAACATAAGTTAGGTCAATCTCCAACGGAAAGAAATCTGGGAGAATTAGTCGGTCAAAGAACAATCACTGACCGACTAGTTCATCAACTAGTCGGTCAGTCACAACGCATGGACCGACTAAGAGCAGATCAGAGAAGAGATAGAATTTCAGACCTAGAAAACTAGTCTGAAGGCAAGTTGACTTAGTCGGTCCAAGAACAAAAGTTGACCGACTAGATTGTCAACTAGTCGGTCATCAAACGTTCTTAGACCGACTAACGGTAAACAGTAGCTTAGGAGAAATTTGGCATGTACAGTAAATCACAACTAGTCGGTCAAAGAAGCATCACTGACCGACTAGTTCACAAACTAGTCGGTCGGTGAGTCAACGTAGACCGACTAACTGTAAACAGTAAAGAACAAAGATTTAACTGACTGAAACTAGTCGGTCCAAGAACAGTGGCCGACCGACTAGATCTCCATCTAGTCGGTCAGTACTTGTTCTTGTACCAACTAACATGCACAACAAGGTCCGAATCGAAGCGCGACGCTTCGAGGAAATTAGAGTGAACTTGTGCAAGAATCCTAGAGCTACGAAATGAGCGAAATGAAGATAGAAACGTAAGATATACTCAAGGCTTAACATTCTATCAATCGAAACTAAAAGACTATAAATAAAACCTTAATAAACGGTCTTTGAGAGCTTCGATTGAATCTTCATTATTTCCAAAGCGTTGCATGAGCTTCAACGAAGCTTTAGGCTTGAATACGAGCTTTTGGAAGTGTTGAGATGTCGCTTTGAATATTCTCGTGAAATTGGCGACGATCTCCAATACTGCGCTCACAAATTGTTAGTTCATGAATTATTTATGTTTGCTCATCATCCAAAACCAAATCCGGGGAGTCCAATATTCAACAGATGAGAGGTAGAATGAGTGGAGGGAGGGTTTGGATGATGAAGGATGAGCTTGGATGAAGGAAATAGGGTTTGAGGGAGATGGGGGCTCAAAGGGGGAAGAAATTAGGGTTTTAGGTCGTGAGGGAGGAGAAGAAAACGTTTGGAGGGGTATTTATAGAGTTTGGTGGCTGCTAGGGCAAAACTAGGGTTTCCTGCACTGCTTAGTCGGTCAAAGACCAACTGTTGACCGACTAGTTTGAGATCTAGTCGGTCGGTTGAACTACGTAGACCGACTAAGTGTAAACAGTAACTCCAGTCGAAAACCTGAACTAAGAGTTAGTCGGTCTGAGTACAAAACTTGACCGACTAGTTTGATAACTAGTCGGTCGAAAGATGAACTTAGACCGACTAAGAAGGAACAGTAACTAGTGTCAAAATGATTTAAAGAGTTAGTCGGTTAAAGAAGCATTGCTGACCGACTAGTTTGCAACCTAGACGGTCAACCAACATTCTTAGACCGACTAACGACAAACAGTAACTCCAGAATAATTTAGAAAGCCAACTAGTCGGTTCAAGAAGGATTGCCGACCGACTGGATCGTCATCTAGTCGGTCGGTGGCCCTTCTTACACCGGCTAATGAGCACCAAAAGTTCCGATACAGAGCGCGGGGCCCCGGGATCGATTCCTAAGACTCCTAGGCTTGATCTAACAGTAAGATACGACCGTTATGAAGTCCGTCACGAATGACATACTTAGAAATCGACAATCCTAAGGAAGAAACGAGAAAATACGACGAAACGATCGAAAATGTAAGTTACGGAGACGAAAACCACACATGAGGAGAAAATCCACCAAAACATATATTATATTATAATAATTCCAGATACATGAAAAGCAGTCGTTACATCCTTCCCAACTTAAGAAAAATTCCGTCCTCGGAATTTCCGAATACTCACGAGTCCGGAAACAAAAGTGGGAAACGCTCTCGCATCTCATCTTCATTCTCCCAAGTAGACTCTCCAGGTGAGCCGTGTCGCCACATCATCCTCACAAGATCGACGACCTTGTTCCGAAGCGACTTCTGACGCCTGTCCAGAATCTACACTGGATGCTGGTCATACGTCAAATCTGGGTGAACGGTAATCTCCGAAAAATCCACAGCATGAGATGGATCGCTAATGTATCGACGAAGCTGCGACACATGGAAAACATTGTGAACTCCTTCCAAAGATGGTGGCAAGGCCAAGCGATAAGCTACCTCGCCAACTTTCTCCAGAATGTCAAACGGTCCAATGTATCGCGGGCTCAACTTCCCACGCTTCCCGAAACGAATCACACCACGATTCGGGGAAATCTTCAAGAACACATGGTCGCCCGGCTGAAACTTCAAAGGACGACGTTTAGCATCCGCCCAATGCTTAAAACAGACCTGAGCAATCCTCAACCTCTCCCGAATATTCCTGACGATATCCACGGCCTCCACGATCATCTCAGGTCCCAACAACTCCCGATCACCAACGTCATCCCAACTCAATGGCGATCGACATTTCCTCCCATAAAGAGCGGCGAAAGGCGCCATGCCAATACTCGCCTGGAAGCTGTTGTTGTAAGAGAACTCCACCAAATGTAGATGGTCCTCCCACGAACCCTTGAAATCCAACATGCACGCCCTCAGCATGTCTTCCAAAATCTGAATCGTCCTCTCGGACTGGCCATCCGTCTGCGGGTGGTACGTCGTGCTGAAACTCAGACGCGTACCCAAGCTCTTCTGCAAACTCTGCCAGAACTGAGATGTGAACCTCGTGTCTCTGTCAGACATGATACTCACGGGGACTCCATGAAGTCGCACGACCTCCTGCACGATTCACGTTACATCACTATCCGTACTAGGAAAAGGAAATAAAACGGAGAGTAAAAGAATTTTACCTCCATATATCTCCTCGCTAGCGCCTCAGTGGACTGTCCCACTCGGAACGGAATAAAGTGCACAGATTTGGTCAATCGATCTACGATCACCCAAATCGCGTCATTCTGCTTCGGACTCCGAGGAAGTCCAGTCACGAAATCCATAGTGATGTGTTGCCACTTCCACTCCGGAATCGGAAGCGGTTGTAGCAACCCGGCCGTACGCTGATGTTCCACCTTCACTTGCTGGCAAACCAAGCACTTGGCTACACTCCAAGCCACGCTCCTCTTCATACCATGCCACCAATAATTCAGACGAAGATCCTGGTACATCTTGGTGCCACCAGGATGCACAGAATACGGCGAACTGTGCGCCTCCACCATCAACTCCTCTCTGATATCCCCAGCAGGCACACACAACCTGGCTCCAAACCTCAGCGAGCCATCCTCATGAATCAAAAACTCAGTCCGCAGACCGGCTTCCACCAGCTCCCGAATCTTCATCAGCTTCGGATCCTCAGCCTGGCCAGCCTTAATCCGATCCACGATCGTCGACTGTACCTGTATGTACATCAACGACGAAGCCTCCCCAGGTAGAACAATCTCCACACCAGACTCGCAAAAATCCTGCTGCAATCTCCACTGCGAGGTCAAAATCATCACCGCTGGAAGCCTACTCAGCGCATCAGGGACCACATTCACCTTGCCAGGGTGAAACTGCAAATCAATATCATAATCCGCCATAAGCTCCAACCATCGACGCTGTCGCATGTTGAGCTCCTTCTGAGTGAAAATATACTTCAAGCTTTTGTGATTGGTGAAAATCTTCACTTTCTCACTCAGCAAGAAGTGCCTCCAAATCTTAAGAGCAAACACAACGGCAGCCAACTCCAAATCATGCGTCGGGTAATTCTTCTCATGAACCTTAAGCTGACGAGACGCATACGCCACAACATGCCCGTGCTGATGCAACACACAACCGAGACCCTTGCCAGAAGCATCGCAAAAGATCTCAAATCCACCGCTGCGATCAGGCACAACCAGAATAGGGGCAGTCGTCAACCTCTCCTTCAGAATACCAAAAGCACTCTCACAATCACCCGACCAAACAAAAGCAACATCCTTCCGCGTCAACCTGGTCATCGGCTCAGCAATACGAGAAAAGTCATTAATGTATCGCCGATAATAACCAGCAAGTCCAAGGAAACTCCGAATCTCAGACGCAGACGACGGAACAGGCCACTCTCTGATGGCCCGAATCTTCTCGGGATCCACTGAAATACCATCTCCAGTCACCACATGCCCCAGAAAAGCAACTCTATCCAGCCAGAACTCGCACTTCGAAAACTTAGCATACAATCGATGCTTCCTCAAAATCTCCAACACCGTCCTTAAGTGCGAGGCATGCTCTTCCTCCGACTTCGAGTAGATCAGAATGTCGTCGATAAAGATAACGACAAACTTATCCAAAAAGTCGTAGAAAATCAGGTTCATCAGATTCATGAAAACTGCGGGCGCGTTAGTTACGCCGAAAGGCATAACCACAAACTCATAGTGTCCATACTTCGTCCTGAACGCTGTCTTCGGAACATCTCCCTTCTTCACCTTCAACTGATGGTAACCACTCCTCAAATCCAATTTAGAAAACACCCTCGAACCTCCAAGCTGATCAAAAATATCATCGATGCGAGGCAACGGGTATTTATTCTTAATGGTCACCGCATTCAACTCCCGATAGTCCACGCACATGCGACGTGAACCATCCTTCTTCTTAACCAACAACACCGGTGCTCCCCACGGAGACACACTAGGATTAATATAACCCTTCTGCAAGAGCTCATCCAACTGCTTCCGCAACTCTTCCAACTCAGCGGGTGCCATACGATATGGTGCCTTCGAAATGGGCTGCGCACCTGGGATAAGATCAATAGAAAACTCCAAGGCTCGATCAGGCGGCAATCCAGACATCTCCTCGGGGAAGACGTCACCAAAATCACGCACCACAGCTGGCCACTCCAACTCCATCTGCATAGCCACAGCCTCCACCGGCCTGGCCCGAAATCTGACAGGACCAAGCGAACTGCTACCACGACTGAACTCAAATACTGGATGTCCGGGAATCTCGAACACCACCTTCTTCCTCCGACAGTCAATCGTAGCATAGAAGCTCGCAAGCCAATCCATCCCAAGGACCGCATCGTAATTGATGATGTCGTGGACAATGAAATCAGCACAAAGCTCACGTCCACAAACCACCAACGGGCAAGAATTGCACCCACGATGCACCGAGACTACACCGTTCCCTGTGACGATATTCCAACTCTTAGGAAGAGAGGACGTCGACAAGGAATGCTTCTCCACGAAGCTCCGAGAAATAATGCACATCGATGCACCAGAGTCAAAGAGGACTCGTGCAGGAAATGTGCAAACCAAAACCACACCTAACAAGCAATTAACCATCAAATCCTAGTCTAGCAAACAATCATGAGCAAGCAACTAATATAATCAAAAATCAAACTAACTAAGGAAGATAAATAGCTAGAATGAGCGTTACCTGCAATAACCTCATCCACGGCCATGCTCTCCTCCTCAGTCATCAGAAAGGCCTGCCCTCTCGGCGGAACAGCCTGCCGAAAGGCCTGTCTCTGTGGAACAAGGGGCGCTCCACGTCCAACGGGCACAGGAGCTCGCTGCTGTAACGGCTGTGCTGCAATAGGAGCCCGCCAAGGCTGCCTCGACTTCGGACACTCCCGGATGGTGTGGGCGGGATCTCCGCAGACAATGCACTGCCCCAAAAACCTCCTACACTGATCCCTGAGGTGTCCAGTCTTGCCACAGAAATGGCAAGTCTTCAGAATAGGCCCTCCTGGCCTCTTGAAATGCACCGGATGATTAGGCTTGAAACCAGGCCTAACCACCGCCCTGGCCTGCTCCATATGCCTCTTTCCAGCTCCAGAAACATGTCCCTTCCTCTGATTCAAATTCAACTCTTGCCGCCTCGCAGCAATCAGGACCTTCTGATATGTCTCCAAGTCAGAAGAGGTCACAAAGCTCTGAAGCTCCAAGGCCAATCCCTGAAGAAATCGCTGAGCTTTCTCATCGGCATCCTGCCCCATCTTAGGTGCAAACCGACTGAGCCTCGTGAACTCCTGGTGGTACTGATCCACCGACAAGCTCCCCTGCTTCAGATCTATAAAGCGCTGCAGCATCACCTGCCTAGCAGCCTTTGGGAAGAACTCTCCATCAAATCTGGACTTGAAGGTAGCCCAGACGATCGGCTCCACCAGCATCTTCTCTTCCGCATCCCACCAATTCCTGGCGTTGTCCTTCAGCTGCCTCTTAGCCAAATCAACCCATCCAGCCGGGTTAATCTTCGTCATTGCCAGGTTATCTTCAATGTTCCTTATCCACTCGTCGGCAGCCAGAGGACCTTCAGATCCATCAAAATATGCGGGACCCAGCTCCCGAAATTGCTTCGCTCCCGGCTCAGAGCGAGGGGCGTCCGGAAGGGCCCGGGCAGCTCGAGCAAGTGGAGCATTCTGGACTTGCAAAAGCACGCCCTGCTGCACTTGCATCATCCGCATCATCTCACCGCTGGTGGGTTCCCGCTCAGGCTCCTCATCATGAGGGATCGCGCCACTACCTCCACCACGGGTGAATCGCCTTCCTGCCATCTAGTGACACAGAAAACGAAGCAGATTAGACTCATAGCTTATGACTCGGATATCGAATTCATTTGTTGGACAATCTAATATTATTATTGTTATCCCTGATAATTGCAGTTACAGAGAGACCTGCATGGGCCACCACTAAAACCTGTCACGCCCCGCTTCCCTGAAATGGAGGCGAGACGTGAAAAGGTCCGCACGAGAGAGAGGCTGTGAAGCCCCAAACCCGATAAGCGTCAATTTAGTATAAGCAGGTCCCTGTAATCACAAAAGGAACAACAACAATAATAATAATAAAGGGGCGGATATGAAATACCAATCCCAAAAGTTGTCCACAAAATATTCAACATCACAGAAAAGCCACCAGGCTAACAGAAAAAGAGTCTAAAGCCCAGAACAAGGCCAAACAAAACAACACAAACATAACAGAGTATCAAACTAGGTGCCACGCACCGACTACTAAGCAGTCTAACAAAAGTAGCTAAGCGACGACACTAAGACTGATCCCCAGTGTCTATGTAGTCCTCGATCAACGCGGGCCCTGACTCAGCGTTAGCGAACACCACGTCCTCAGCAAGTAACTTAGGCTCGGGCTCTAACATGTGTCACCCAAAAGAGAAAAGGGGCACATGTCAGCAAGTCGGAAGACTTGTGCAAGGAAACGGAAAGAAAAGTAAACTAACAACCTAGCAGTTAAAGTATGGTGCATGGCAAGTAAAGTAAGGTGGTAACAAGTAAAGTAAAGGAGAGTACAAGTGGCAAGTGGTTGTTGTGACATGTAATGTCAAGTAACAAGTGCAAGTACAAGGGATCACTCAACGAGTGCCCTTTGCCCGCAGGCTGGGTTCAAGTTATCAAGTACAAGGGATCACTCAACGAGTGCCCTTTGCCCGCAGGATGTGTTGAGCTCGTCTTCTGGAACACGAGCCAGAAAGTGCAAATGGCATAGGATTATGACCACGCAAGGTGGGTGCCTAGCCGGAACAATAGTACAAGTATGTAGCAAAGCTACGCAATCACGATGAGTATTCAAGCATGCAATGACATGAGCAGTTAATACGCGTACCGTTAATTGTATTTAAACGTGACAGGCAAAATGCAATGACATGAACAGATATTCGCGTACCGTTTATTTAAAATAAACATGACAGTTAAAATGCAATAGCAGTTAAGGATGCATGGATGACATGAACATTTATTACGCGTACCGTTAAGGGAAATTAAACGTGACATACAAGCATGATGAGGGTGACGGACCAAGCTTCGTTGTCAAGCTAGGTCAATGGCGTCTAAATGGCTATCCTTTCACCGTCTAGTCTCTTTTACGCTAAAGCAAGGTAAATGGCCTAAGACATGGCCCAAATCAAGAGATGCAAGTTTCACTTGCCTGATACCGGGATTGACGAGCAATGAAGATCGTCACACAAGCTAACTACGGAAAGATTCACTGTTATGGCAAAACAATTATTAGCACAATGATCCTAAATAAGTTTCTTATTAGAACCCTAATCATCTAATCAATTCATTTTATTAGGGTTTCACAATGTCAATGTGGGTTATGCTAAAATTAGAGGAATCGAGTATTACCGCATAGGGAACGGAAGAATAATGCCGAGCAACCACGGCGACGGAAGAAACGCTCCGGGGAACCTAGGGTTCAGATCTGGAAATGATTGGAGAAGTTTGGAGAAATAGGGTTTTGGGGGTTTTTTGGGGGTTTGATGGAGATTTGGGGAAGATGAGAGGTAGAATGAGTGGAGGGAGGGTTTGGATGATGGAGGATGAGCTTGGATGAAGGAAATAGGGTTTGAGGGAGATGGGGGCTCAAAGGGGGAAGAAATTAGGGTTTTAGGTCGTGAGGGAGGAGAAGAAAACGTTTGGAGGGGTATTTATAGAGTTTGGTGGCTGCTAGGGCAAAACTAGGGTTTCCTGCACTGCTTAGTCGGTCAAAGACCAACTGTTGACCGACTAGTTTGAGATCTAGTCGGTCGGTTGAACTACGTAGACCGACTAAGTGTAAACAGTAACTCCAGTCGAAAACCTGAACTAAGAGTTAGTCGGTCTGAGTACAAAACTTGACCGACTAGTTTGATAACTAGTCGGTCGAAAGATGAACTTAGACCGACTAAGAAGGAACAGTAACTAGTGTCAAAATGATTTAAAGCGTTAGTCGGTTAAAGAAGCATTGCTGACCGACTAGTTTGCAACCTAGTCGGTCAACCAACGTTCTTAGACCGACTAACGACAAACAGTAACTCCAGAATAATTTAGAAAGCCAACTAGTCGGTTCAAGAAGGATTGCCGACCGACTGGATCGTCATCTAGTCGGTCGGTGGTCCTTCTTACACCGGCTAATGAGCACCAAAAGTTCCGATACGGAGCGCGGGGCCCCGGGATCGATTCCTAAGACTCCTAGGCTTGATCTAACAGTAAGATACGACTGTTATGAAGTCTGTCACGAATGACATACTTAGAAATCGACAATCCTAAGGAAGAAACGAGAAAATACGACGAAACGATCGAAAATGTAAGTTACGGAGACGAAAACCACACATGAGGAGAAAATCCATCAAAACATATATTATATTATAATAATTCCAGATACATGAAAAGCAGTCGTTACAGGCCCGGATTACGGGTCTCCACGCTGCCTTTGACCCTAGTAGGGCCAAGGCCTCGGCCATTGTCCATCCCTGCCTCTGTATAGCTCAGCGCCTTATGGCGACGACCTTTTTGGCCAGATATGAGCCGGGCACGATGTCCACGCCAGAGCTCTATATGCTCTACGTGATGACACGGCCCAGAGCTCTATCTAGGGATGGCGATGAGCTGGTCCCCGCCGTCGTGATTGATGTCGCGGCTTGGTTTTTGGACCCCATCATTGTATCGGTGGGCGCTCGCTCACCGATATGCTGCGGCGGCCTGATCAACTTGCTTGCCCTTATGACCGGCGAGGACTTCCCTAACGACCTGCGACGAGCACCGGGCCCCACTTCTCTGTCGATTGATGTTATGGCCCGGATGAAGATGCTTCGTCTGCACGGTGAGCGACACTGGGTCTGGTTGCACGGCCCTTACAGGGCCGATTACATGATTCTTCCGAGCCCAGCTCGGACTCAGATTGCACCAGCCCACATGGACTGGCTCCCTGCGATGGATGTTCTCATCCCAGCCGCTTACGTGCTCGAGGCCGAAGAGGCCGAGCAGGCCCACGCTGCCCACGCTGCCCCTGTTGCACCTGCCGAGCCTACCGCCCCTGTTGACACCGTGGCCCCTCAGCCTATCCCCGATGTTTCTGATGCTCCAGACACCTCTGTCCACACCTCTGTCGGTGTCGGGAGTACCTTAGCTGAGCCCACTTCCACTGCTTCCACGCCTGTCACCACCACCACTGGCCCTCTGTCTGCTGAGCCCGTTTCTTCTGCCCCACCCGAGCGCCCGCCGACTGTAGTTGAGTGCGGAGAGCCCTCTGTCCCCACTGCTGCTGTATTTTCTCGAGAGTGTCGTGGCGTCTGTCCACACTTCTGTGCCACCGACCTCTCCGGCCGCCTCGCCGCCACTTTTGTATTCTTCTTTCGCTGCTGCTGCCTCCACTTCTCATTGTCTTGCCCCGCCTCGCACTAAGACCAGGCCCACATTTGCGAGCGCAGCACCTTTCATTCCCCTACCCGCTGAGCCCATCACCTACGCCACCAGAGTACGCCAGCCCTGACCTGTATAGCCCCGACCGGTGCGTCCCTCTGCACCACCTCCCCCTGACACTTTACTTCAGAGCATTCGTGCTCTCGAGGGGGCGGTGAGTGGCCTCAGAAGCGACCTTCGGACCCTGTCCGCCACCGTCACTGCGATGGCTGGCCGCTTTGACCTGCTCCCGCACATTCACTACTGCCTTACCCAGGTCCTGGAGCATCTCCCACGCGTACCCCCGCCCACCCAGCAGGTTCCCACCCCCACTTCCACACCCGCTCAGCGGCCTGTCCAGCCACCACCACCACTTCCGCCTCAGGACGGAGACGGCGCAGCACCACCTTCTTAGGCACCCTTGATGCCATCGATTATTTTTACCGTTGTGCTGCCCGTTTCTGCTGGGTCCTGTTGCATTTTTGTCCCCCCCCCCCCTCCCCTCACTTATTTTGGGATCCTCCTTCTGATCGTATCTTTATATATCTTTTTTGGGAGAGAGGGAGAGTTTTTGGTGCCACACCTATATATCTGTATCACTCCTATATCTGCATGCATCATTTCCGCATCATATTTTTCGTTCCATTATTTTTCCTTTTTCATTTTTTTTCCTTCCATCATGCATGCATCCTCACTTACCCCTCACATTACTTGTCTCTCGGTGTGCCCCACTTTGCACATTGAGGACACTGTGCCATTTAGCTTGGGGGAGTGAGTTCTCACGTTCTTTTTTTTCGCTTTGCCACCTTTATTTTTAGTTTTTTACACCATTTTCCACTTTTGCACTTATTTTCATCATTTTTCTTTTTATTTTACCATGCATCACGTTTTTCTTATTTTTCTGTGTGCCGCATTGTAAATAGTTCTATTTTCCCTTTATCTTTATTTCCTTCTTTCTTTTCATCTCATGCTAGAGATGACTTTTCTATGATGATGATGACGTGGAGTTAGCTTACTCTATATGCATGCTATATTTGTCATGTCTTAGACTTTATTTCTGATATCATATGCTATGACTTGCCTTGCATTTAGAGATAGTAACCCACACTTTTTCCACATGAAAATGGATGAAATTTTATTATTAGCTGAGTCTGAATATTCATATGTATGTTATCACAGAAAACACACCAAGATTCACGCATTGAATGCCCATATCTGGAGTACCTATTTCTTTTCCTATATCACTTCTATATGCATGAATTGTACATTTCACTTCAGGATGATTGAATGATGTTAGCTATGATAAATCTGGATTAGTTAGCTTTTTTGTGATCGAAACTGAGTAGATTAGATTACCATGCTGAAGTTGTCGTGCATGTCTTATAGAGTGAACCGAGAGATATATTTATTTCTTTCTCCACAAGTCTTGAACATCATTTCTCTACTTTTAAAATCATTGGTGAATCTCCCCTTAGCAATTCTATTATATGGCATTTCCCCTGCTATTAATTCCTAGCTCCAAATTTCTTATTCAAAAAAAAGAGAAAATATTCTTGTATATCATTATCTCTCTTTGAGTTGGGATCGTTGTGTATATATGCTATATCAAAAAACAACAACAAAAGAAAAAAAAAGAGAAAAAGAAAAAAAAAAGAGGAAAAATCCTCGATAAAAGATCCCATCTCACTTTCTTTCTTTCTTCTCTCTTTTCGTGTTCATTTTCATTGCATTTGGAGCTTTATAAAAATGGGGATGTGAATATTTTTTATGCCACCATGCTTATAGATAAGCTTGGGGGAGAGAATCCATTGATGTGTGAGAGAGTGACTACTTGACGTTGCACGACAACCTAGGCTAAGTAATATTCTATACTCGGTGAGATTATTTTTAGCTTTACGAAATCCAGAAATCTAAGCCTAGCATTCATTTCATGAAATCCACACCTTTCTATTCTCTCTATTCTATTGTGTGATACTCTTATACTCCTCATAGAAAGCATTCAATTGAAAAGTGTGTATTCTGCGATTTGTATACCGCTTTAGATGATTCAGACGATGTTAATTCTAAAATTATTCCGTTTTTCATGATTATATCGTTGTTCGTGGGTTTTCTATTTCTATTTGCATTATTATGCTATGATATCAAAATAAAACTCTTTGACATGTATTTTTTATTCAGTGCATGCTATATGAGTAAGCGAAACCCACGTCCTGAGAAAATGATCTAGCAGCTTACCTCTTCGCTTCTTTCTTTCTTCTTTAATTTTATTTCGTTTTTCATTCTTCTCCGTTTTTCATTTTTCATTTTTCGCCGTTTTTGTTTTCCGAATCCACCGGGTTCGCCTTTTACTTATCTTCCTCGAGGACGAGTAAGAGGTAAGCTTGGGGGATTTTGATCACTCCTTATTTTTACACTTTTTTCCCGCATGTTTGCATGCCATTTGGATCGCCCAAATCATGTGTTTCACGATATATCGACGATATTGTGATGCTTTTCACGATTTGTTGTTTTTGTCGCATTTCAGGTGATTTGGAGCGATTTGGAGTGATCTCGAGATAAGCCTACTCCAGAGTGTCGCCGACGACCTCCCCGAGGGGTATTTTGCTGTTGGAGAGGAGCGGAAGAAGAAAGAACGTCGCAGGAGCGACGAGGAGGCCAAAACAAGCTGTTTGGGCATTTTTAGTGTCCCACTCGGCCGAGTGAAGGAGTCACTCGGCCGACCAGCGAGACACCGCTCGGCCGACCAGATCAGACACGATTTATATGTGCACTCGGCCGAGCGACGGAGACCACATCGACCGAGTGACGAGATCCCGTCCGCCCGAGTGGCGCCCAGACGAAGCCATTCAAAAATCGCCAACTTACTGTTTTCGGCTGCCTGAGCTTCAGAAGACCCACTCGGCCGAGTGGATAATCCCGACCGCCCGAGTACCAAGAAGCCATCGGCCGAGTGACGACAACTCACTCGGCCGAGCCGCCCCCGAAGTGAAGACCCCTGAAGATCGAGACTTACTGGAAATTTACAGGGTTTCTCACTCGGCCGAGCGACTTTTGTCACACGGCCGAGTGCGACGCGCTGCCTGTAGCGAAAATTGCGGATTTCAGGCTGCGCAGGGGTATTTTGGTCACAGTTTTTGGACGATTTTGGGGGGTATTTAACCCCTGTTTTTACCCTAGTTTGGAGAGCTTTTTTCTTAGATTTTTGCAGCTTTTTAGATTAACTTTTTAGCTTTATTCTTGTGATTGGAGAGGAGACAAAAAGTGGATTTTTGTTGGATTAATTGAAGAACTCCATTGGTTTGCCTCTCTCTTCTCTAAAAATTCTATTTTTATTGCTTATCTCAATATTGTGATGAATTCTATTGCTTATTTCATTGATTATTCTTGTGTTTGTGCTATGAATTGTGAGTAGTCGCCACGTCTTGGGGCGTGGGGATGAACCCTACAAGCCCAATTTCATATTTGTGATGAATTGGTAGAAATTTTGCTAGAATCGTTGTTAGGGATTAGTTGGGGAGCGATTTACTACGGATAGCTAGGAGTTCATACCGATTGGGATTTGCAAGAGATTGGATCCCAATTCGATAGGAAACCCTAGAAATCCGAATTGGGTTGGAATCGAATTTCCGTAGTATCGGTTTGCAAGAGATTGGACCGATACTAGGGTTTCCGGTTGCAATTCTGTGCCGATACCCATTTGCAAGAGATTGGACGGGTAGGAACTATCCCAACCTAGGTCGCGGGCCGAGTTTGCAAGAGATTGGGCTCGGTGCGTGATTGAACGATGATGTTGATCCTAATGCTAGCTTTCCTAGGCTAGGGTTTGCAAGAGATTGGACCCGAACCTAGGATAGCTATAGACCGGCAACAGCGCGAGAGCGTGAGCTTGGTTCTACATTCAGTTGCAACTAGTTCATCCAAAATCTTATTCTAGCAATTTTGATACCGATGAACCACATTTACGAAATACGGTGAGTAGCGGGAATTCCCCATTCCCTAGACGTTCTTTATTTGATTTGATATTTCCGTACTTTGTCTGACGATTGTGACAGGATCGCCAAAGGCAAATTTCTCTCTTCTTAAATAGCCAGGTTGATTGGAACAAGCACGGTCATTCGTCCTCCCTGTGTTCGATAACCCGCTCGCTGTTATACCGTGCGCTTGCGGTAAAACTACAACCGTTCTTTGGGTCACATCCCGGAGCGATCAGAGCCACAGGCTGACGTCGACCAAGGGGTGAGCTTTCCTGCACCACGAGCAACCCGTCAGAAGGGCAGGGTTGGGGTCCAACCCTTAGCCCCTCTGATGCCAAAGTCAGTAATAGGATTTAAAACGGGGGCTAGGCGCGTCGGTCGGACTGAGGGTCCGTCGACCGTACGTGGCGAGCTATAAGTGGGAGAACAAAGATGGGGACGACCTTTGCTCTCGTGTGTGAATAATGGATTGACAGAGAGAATTTGCCAACCTCCTCGCCGTAAGAAGTGAGGAGGTATTTATACCTGATGAGAGATGACTAGGTGGGCTGACCTGGCATGCTGACTCGACGTGCTGAGCTGGCTCGGTTGTCAGCGGAAGCTTCGGACGAGGATGTCACGAACAGGAGTGCCTGCCCTGCTTTTGTCAGACGACGCAACGGCCAGGGGCACTTTTGTCAGGATGTCAGGGCCGAAAGCATTAAGTGTCGGGGGGCTCAGCGGCCAGGGGGTGCTTTGTCAGATGGTCGGGCGGCGTTAGTGTCAGTCGTGTCCTTACACTAGGTTGTTTGTCGTACGTGATGAACTAAAGATCTGGCTATGCTATCCCTGACGTCGTGGTTCATGGGGACCAGCCGGGTCGACCTGCTCGGGGGTTGTCCAGCCCGGCCGCGCCCCTTTTTGGTCGTGGGTCGTGGGCCGCGGGCAAGGAGGGATATGCACATGCCTACGTCCGCATCCCTGGTGACACTGTCTGGGCGCTCCCCAAATGCACTGCCCCTGGTGGGCCGAGCAACTGCGGTTGTACGCCTCGGCCGGTGATCGCTCCGGGATGTAACCCAAAAGAACGGTTGTAGTTTTACCGCAAGTGCACGGTGTAGCAGCGAGCGGGTTATCGAACACAGGGATGACGAATGACCGTGCTTGTTCCGATCAACCTGGCTATTTAAGAAGAGAGAAATTTGCCTTTGGCGATCCTGTCATAATCGTCAGACAAAGTACAGAAATATCAAATAAAATAAAGAACGTCTAGGGAACGGGGAATTCCCGCTACTCACCGTATTTCGTAAAAGTAGTTCATCGGTATCAAAGTTGCTAGAATAAGATTTCGGATGAACTAGTTGCAACTGAATGTAGAACCAAGCTCACGCTCTCGCGTTGTTGCCGGTCTATAGCTATCCTAGGTTCGGGTCCAATCTCTTGCAAACCCTAGCCTAGGGAAGCTAGCATTAGGATCAACATCATTGTTCAATCGCGCACCGAGCCCAATCTCTTGCAAACTCGGTCCACGACCTAGTTTGGGATAGTTCCTACACGTCCAATCTCTTGCAAACGGGTATTGGCACAGAATTGGAACCGGAAACCCTAGTATCGGTCCAATCTCTTGCAAACCGATACTACGGAAATTTGATTCCAACCCAATTCGGATTTCTAGGGTTTCCTATCGAATTGGGATCCAATCTCTTGCAAATCCCAATCGATGTGAATTCCTAGCCATCCGTAGTAAATTGATCCCAATCTAATCCCTAGTAGCAATTCTAGCAAAATTCCTACCAATTCATCACAATTATGAAATAGGGCTTGTAGGGTTCATCCCCACGCCCCAAGACGTGGCGACTACTCACAATTCATAGCAAGATCACAAAAATAATCAATGAAATAAGCAATAGAATTCATCACAATATTGAGATATGCAATAAAAATAGAATTTTTAGAGAAGAGAAAAGCAAACCAATGGAGTTCTTCAATTAATCCAACAAAAATCCAATTTTGTCTCCTCTCCAATCACAAGAATAAAACTAAAAAGCTAATCTAAAAAGCTGCAAAAATATCTAAGAGAGAGGCCCTCCAACTAGGGTAAAAACAGGGGTTAAATAGCCCCCAAAATCGTCCAAAAACTGTGACCAAAATACCCCTGCACAGCCTGTTTTCCGCAATTTTCGCTACAGGCAGCGCGTCGCACTCAGCCGAGTGACAAAAGTCGCTCGGCCGAGTGAAAACCCTGTAATTTTCCAGTAAGTATCGATCTTCATGGGTCTTCACTTCGGGGCGGCTCGGCCGAGTGAGTTGTCGTCACTCGGCCGATGGCTTCATGGTACTCGGGCGGTCGGGATTATCCACTCGGCCGAGTGGGTCTTCTGAAGCTCAGGCAGCCGAAAAACAGTAACATGGCGATTTTTGAAGGGCTTCGTCTGGGCGCCACTCGGGCGGACGGGGTCTCGTCACTCGGCCGATGTGGTCTCCGTCGCTCGGCCGAGTGCACGTATGAATCGTGTCTGATCTGGTCGGCCGAGCGGTGTCTCGCTGGTCGGCCGAGTGGCTCCTCCACTCGGCCGAGTGGGACACTAAAAATGCCCAGATTGCTTATTTTGGCCTCCTCGTCGCTCCTGTGACGTCCGTTCTTCTTCCGCTCCTCTCCAACAGCAAAATACCCCTCGGGGAGGTCGTCGGTGACCCTCTATAGTAAGCGCATCTCGAGATCACTCCAAATCGCGCCAAATCACCTGAAATGCGACAAAAACAACAAATCGTGAAAAGCATCGCAATATCGTCGATATATCGTGAAAAACATGATTTGGGCGATCTAAATGGCATGCAAACATGCGGGAAAAAGGTGTAAAATAAGGAGTGATCAAAATCCCCCAAGCTTGCCTCTTACTCGTCCTCGAGGAAGATAAGTAAAAGGCGAACCCGGTGGATTCGGAAAACGAAAACGGCAAAAAAATGAAAAAATGAAAAACGGAGAAGAGTGAAAAACGAAATAAAAATAAAGAAGAAAGAAAGAAGCGAAGAGGTAAGCTGCTAGATCATTTTCTCAGGACGTGGGTTCCGCTTACTCATATGGCATGCACTGAACGAAAAACACATGTCAAAGAATTTTATTTTGATATCATAGTATAATAGTGCAAATAGAAATAGAAAACACACGAACAACAATATAATCATGAAAAACGGAATAATCTTATAATTAACATCGTCTGAATCATTTAAAGCGGTATACAAATCACAGATCACACACTTTTCAATTGAATGCTTTCTATCAGGAGTATAAGAGTATCACACTATAGAATAGAGAGAATAGAAAAGTATGGATTTCATGAAATGAGTGCTAGGCTTAGATTTCTGGATTTCGTAAAGCTAAAAATAATCTCACCGAGTATAGAATATTACTTAGCCTAGGTTGTCGTGCAACGTCAAGTAGTCACTCTCTCACACATCAATGGATCCCTTCCCCCAAGCTTATCTATAAGCGTGGTGGCAAAAAAAAATATTTACATCCCCATTTTTATAAAGCTCCAAAAGCAATGAAAAGAGAAGAGAAAGAAAGAAAGTGAGATGGGATCTTTTATTGAGGATTTTTCCACTTTTCTTTTTCCTCTTTTTTTTTGAAGCACTAGCATATATACACAACGATCCCAACTCAAAGAGAGATAATGATATACAAGAATATTTTCTCTTTTCTCTTTTTTTTTGAATAAGAAATTTGGAGCTAGGAACTAATAGCGGTGGAAATGACATATAATAGAATCGCTAAGGGGAGATTCACCAATGATTTTAAAAGTAGAGAAATGATGTTCAAGATTTGTGGAGAAAGAAATGAATATATCTCTCGGTTCACTCTATAAGACATGCACGACAACTTCAGCAGGGTAATCTAATCTACTCAGTTTCGATCACAAAAAAAAACCTAACTAATCCAGATTTATCATAGCTAACATCATTCAATCATCTTGAAGTGAAATGTACAGTTCATGCATATAGAAGTGATATAGGAAAAGAAATCAGTACTCCAGATATAGGCATTCAATGCGTGAATCTTGGTGTGTTTTCTGTGATAGCATACATATGAATATTCAGACTCAGCTAATAATAAAATTTCATCCATTTTCATGTGGAAAAAGTGTGGGTTACTATCTCTAGATGCAAGGCAAGTCATAGCATATGATATCAGAAATAAAATCTAAGACATGACAAATAAAGCATGCATATAGAATAAGCTAACTCCACGTCCTCATCATCACAGAAAAGTCATCTCTAGCATGAGATGAAAAAGAAAGAAATAAAGATAAAGGGAAAATAGAACTATTTACAATGCGGCACACAGAAAAATAAGAAAAACGTGATGCATGGCAAAATAAAAGAAAAATGATAAAAAATAAGTGCAAAGGCGAAAAACGGTGTGAAAAACTAGAAATAAAGGTGGCAAACCGAAAAAGAACGTGAGAACTCACTCCCCCAAGCTAAATGGCACAGTGTCCTCAATGTGCAAAGTGTGGCACACCGAGAGACAAGTAAAGTGAGGGGCAAGTGAGGATGCATGCATGATGAGAAAATATGAAAATAAAAAGAAAAATAAAGAGATGAAAAATATGATGCGGACATGATGCATGCAGGAATGGAGTGATACAGATATAAAGGTGGGGCACCAAAAACTCTACCTCTCTCCCAAAAAAGATATATAAGGATACGATCTGAATGAGAAACCCAAAATAAGTGAGGGGAGGGGGGTGGACAAAAATGTAACAGGACCCAGCAGAAACGGGCAGCACAACGGCAGGAATAATCGATGGCATCAAGGATGCCTAAGAAGGTGGTGCTGCGCCGTCTCCGTCCTGAGGCGGAAGTGGTGGTGGTGGCTGGACAGGCCGCTGAGCGGGTGTGGGTGTGGAAGTGGTAGCAGGCTGAGTGTGTGTGGAAGTGTGGGTGGGAACCTGCTGGGTGGGTGGTGGTACGCGGGGGAGACGCTCCAAGACCTGGGTAAGACAGTAGTGAATCTGGGGGATCAGGTCAAAGCGGCCAGCCATCGTAGAGACGGTGGAGGATAGGGTCCTAAGGTCGCCTCTGAGGCCATTCACCGCCCCCTCTAGAGCGCGAATGCTCTGAAGTACAGTGTCGGGGGGAGGTGGTGCAGAGGGACGCACCGGTCGGGGCTGTGCAGGTCGGGGCTAGCGTACTCGGGTCGCGTATGTGACGGGTTCAGCGGGGAAGGGAACGAAAGGTGTTGCGCTCGCAAATGTGGGCCTGGCCTCAGTGCGAGGCCGGGGCACCGGCTGGTGAGAAGTGGAGGCAGCGGCAGCGAAAGAAGAGTGCAAAAGTGGCAGCGAGGCGGCCAGAGAGGTCAGTGGCACAGAAGTGTGTACAGACGCCACGACACTCTTGGAAAATACGGCAGCAGTGGAGACAGAGGGCTCTCCGCACTCAACTACGGTCGGCGGGTGCTCGGGTGGGGCAGAGGAAACAGGCTCAGCAGATAGAGGGCCAGTGGTGGTGGTGACAGCCGCGGGAGTGGTGGAGGTGGGCTCAGCTAAGGTACTCCCGACACCGACAGAGGTGGGGACAGAGGTGTCAGGAGCAGCGGAAACATCAGGTATAGGCTGAGGGGCCACGGGGTCAACAGGGGCGGCAGGCTCGGTAGGGGCGACAGGGTCTGCGGGGGCAGCGTGGGCAGCGTGGGCCTGCTCGGCCTCCTCGGCCTCGAGCACGTAAGCAGCGGGGATGAGAACATCCATCGCAGGGAGCCAGTCCACGTGGGCTGGTGCAATCTAAGTCCGAGCTGGGCTCGGAAGAATCATGTAATCGGCATTGTAAGGGCCGTGCAACCAGACCCAGTGACGCTTACCGTGCGGACGAAGCATCTTCATCCGGGCCATAACATCAATCGACAAAGAAGTGGGGCCCGGTACTCGTCGCAGGTCGTCAGGGAAGTCCTCGCTGGTCATAAGGGCAAGCAAGGTGATCAGGCCGCCGCAGCATATCGGTGAGCGAGCGCCCACCAATACAATGATGCGGTCCAAAAACCAAGCCGCGACATCAATCACGACGGCGGGGACAAGCTCATCGCCATCCCTAGATAGAGCTCTGGGACGTGTCATCGCGTAGAGCATGTAGAGCTCTGGCGTAGACATCGTGCCCGGCTCATATCTGGCCAAAAAGGTCGTCGCCATAAGTCGCTGAGCAATACGGAGGCAGGGATGGACAATGGCCGAGGCCTTGGCCCTACTAGGGTCAAAGGCAGCGTGAAGACCCGTAATCCGGGCCCAGAAGGCACCGGCGTCGAAGGAAGGTGGGGGGATATGGGTGGGGCCGTAACCGCGATCGGCTCCGGGGACAGCGGGCCACGAGAAAAATGCTCTCATCATATCGAGAGTGACCGGGCACTCCCAGTCCATGAACCGAAACGAGCATCCCTCGTCGGTCCGGGCGATCGAACTAAGAATCTCAAGTGTCGGGCGGGTAAACGTGTCCGCCAACACTTGGAAGAAACCTCGCCAGCCCACGTTGTCGTACAACGTGAGCATCCCCTCTAGTACCCCCAGGCGTCCTAGGTCGGCAAGGTGTGCAAACCTGGAGGGTACGATCGAGCGCTGGGAGATACGCTCGAAGACGGCGCGGTGTGTGTCGTCTCGGAACGTAATCCCGAGCGGCCCGACCAGTGGAGCCGGAGGTGGTGGCTGTGGAGCGGCGGGGAGTGGCTGTGCGGGCTGTGCGGGCTGTGTGGGCGCTGCAGGCTGTGCGGGGTGTGCGGGGCCTGCAGGCTGTGCTGGGTGGATGGGGTGTGTGGGAGAAGGCGGAGAAGAGTCCTCCAACTCGTGGGAGGGGCCGGTATCATCCGACCGCTTCCGCTTGGCGGAAGCTCTCTTCGACCGCGGCCGTGTCCGGGGCGGCATATCGGCCCCGAGCGCGCGCCGAAAAGTGTAAAAAGTGCGACGTGTGCAAAAGAATGGAAGGAGTATACCCAGACACATCGCGAGTGCAAGATAATGGAAGCGTGTGAAGTCAGTGCCTCCACGAAGCTCGAATCAGTCCCTAGAAGCTCCCCGGGGCTCCCCTAAGCTCCCAAAAACAACCTGCGCATGAAATGGAGATATCAGCGAGTAATATTCAAAACGTATGGGGCATTAGGGGTATCATAGATAGATATAGAAATCAATTTGGGTTTGGGGGTCGTTTAACACATGGATCCTCGAAAAATACACAAAAAGAGGAGAAAAAGGCGAAATAAGCGATACCGGAGGTGGTCGGAGCGGCGGTCGCCGCCGGCGACTCGGGCGAGGCGCGGCGGTGCTCGGTCGGCGGTGGCTGGCCGAGCGGCGGCGCGGCGAGTGGTGGTCGGGCGAGTGAGGGCGCGAGCGAGGTGAGCGGGCGAGGGAGCTGAGGGGTCGCGGGCGTTTTGGGTTTTTGCGTTTCGAAAAACGTGCCCCCCCCCCCTCGGCCACTTATATAGTGAAAGTTACGACTCGGCCGAGTGACTAGGTCACTCGACTGAGTGGGATCAATGGAAAATATCTTCCTCGCTTACGCTTCAGCCGAGTGGCTTCGCCAGCCTCGGCCGAGTGGAGTAAGTCCATTCGGTCGAGTGGCTCAAGCTACTCGGCAAGACACGCCCTAGGAGCGTATCCGTTTTACTCGGCCGAGTGAAAATATATACTCGGCCGAGTGGTAGTTATACTGAAATCAAGAAAATAAACAGAGAGTTGGGTACAGCAAACTTCCCTCGTTCGTGAGCGGCTCGGCCGGACGAACTTGTGTACTCGGCCGAGTGACTAGTATACTCGGCCGAGTGAGCCTTGTGTTCTGCTGTTTGTCTTCGTTTGGGCTCTAAACTCCGTATTTCTTCCTCCAGTCGATTTCATCTTACTCCTAAGCATCGAGCGTCTTCCTGGGGCGCTCCTCGTCGTCTCGTTCATCCTCCTCATGATGGATTTACCTATCTCCTCTCTTGTCAAGAAAAATAGGACCCGTTATCACAAAATTTTTGGGCGAACGACTCAAAACACTAAAATTTTCTAAAACAAAAATAAAGAAAAAGTAAAAATAAAGCAATAACCGTCGGGTTGCCTCCCGACAAGCGCTCGTTTAAGGTCGTGAGCTCGACCCCCTATGATTTTCAATTAATGCGGGATGTTTGGTGCATATGAGATGCTCCCATCAAACTTTCCGGGGAGAACGCTTGGATTCGGAAGTTGCGGTGGCGTGTTCTCCCTTGGTGCTCTCCCGTCTCGAATAGTGTTGGGGGGAGGCTCCCCCAAGCTAGCGTTTGCCCCGGTCAACGGCTTTACCGGTGACGCCGATTTCCGTATCGGCGGAGCTTTCTTTGGAGACTTTTGTTTCGAGAGCTTGCAGAGCTCTCGAATCCTTGCGACATCAGCGTCGCCTTCATCATTTTCAGCGGAGAGGTCGGGGGAATCGTCTTTCTCCTCATCTTGGCCTAAATCCGGGCCTTCCTCGAAATCCTCATCGAAAAGAGCGCTAATCGAGTGGGGGATCGCCTCTTCAATTACCTCATCAAGGAGGTCCATGTAGTCAAGTTCCTCGTGGTAAGGCATGTGTTTCATAGCCTTAGGAATGTGAAGCTCCACCTCGATGTTGTCGACATTTAAAGTTAGGGTACCTTCGCGCACGTCGACAATGACTCCGGCGGTGGCGAGGAACGGGCGTCCAAGTATCAATGAAGTATCTCCCTCCTCCTTAACGTCCATGATCACGAAGTCACATGGCAAGCATATTCCCCCCGGGACTTGTAGCGGAATATCTTCGGCGATCCCTACCGGCCTTGTTATTCACCCATCGGCCAATTGTATCCGCATGTCGGTAGGTTTCAACTTCGTCCCGGTGTTTAGCCTTAAGAACATGGAGAGAGGCATGAGGCTCACACTAGCCCCTAGATCTACCAACGCCTTTTGAAGAGGGACGCCGCCCAAGGTGCAAGGAATCCGAAAACTCCCCGGGTCTTTAAATTTGGCCGGCTCCTTCTCTCTCTTGGTGAACCAAGAGCCCTCCTCGGCTAGCATAATCTTCTCCTTCCTCTTTCTCCCCGAAATCAAGTCCTTTAAGAATTTAGCATATGTGGGGATCTCCACGATGGCGTCGAGGAAGGGAATGTTGAGGCTAACTCCTCTCAGATACTCGAGAAACTTTGCTAGCCTTTTCTCCATTTTCGCCCTAGCAAGCCTTTGGGGAAA
Source organism: Scilla litardierei (assembly GCA_030789695.1). Classification (NCBI taxonomy): domain Eukaryota; kingdom Viridiplantae; phylum Streptophyta; class Magnoliopsida; order Asparagales; family Asparagaceae; genus Scilla; species Scilla litardierei. The sequence goes on along the minus strand of CM061132.1, from coordinate 86,539,743 downwards.
TGGGACCGGTGGCATGAAGCGCCTTTCCTCAATCAATTGCTCCGCTCTAGATTTATCCTTTTCTTGTGGCTCTTTCTCCTTATCATCTTCAACTACCGGCTCAATCGGCTCCAAACTTTCCTCCACGGGCTCCTCGGTAGGAATCATGGCGGGGGTGGTATCCTTCCCGCCTCTAGTAGTAACGGCAACTACGGCATTGATGTGGCCGGTGTTGCTCCGTGGGTTTTGCTCGGGTTGCGCCGGCAATCGTTGAGTGTTCCGATTGAGCAACGCCAATTGCTCCGATATTTGAGCCACAACGGTATTAAGGGAGTCTTGCCCCGCCTTCAAGGTAGCATTGACCTTATTTTGCTCGACCATAAACGCCTCCACTCTAGCTTCGAAGTCGGATCGTTGTTGAGCTTGTGGAGGGTTTTGATTTTGATTCCTCCACCCGTGATTGTATCCGGGCGGCCTATAGGGTGGAACTTGTTGCTTTGGTTGGAAATTTTGTTGTGGAGGCCCCCTCGGCGGATAGTGTTATTGTTGGGGTGGTGGTGGTCGAGCTTGTTGAGGTGGTTGTTGTGGCGGGTTCAAAGCTCCTTCATTGTTGGCGTAAGAGAATCCGGGATGATTTCTTGTGGCCGGATTGGCCCAATATCCTTGGTTCCCCGCGACATATGGTACTTGCTCCAAGGATCCTTCTCCTTTCTCTCCTCCCACATACATGGCTTGAGATTGGTCTTGCCAATCACTCATTTGGTTCGTTGGAGCGGAGGTGGAAGGGGTTCCTTGGGGCTCCGTGATAAACTTCTCCAGTCTCTCCACTACCTTGTGGAGAGAATCAAACTTGCTTGTAAGCTCCGCTACGGCCTTCGCCTCATAGATACTAGTTGGCTTTAAGGAGGACATGGAGTGTCCTCGCTCATCGCCCCATTGTTGATTGTTTGAGGCCATCTCCTCAATTAGGGCCGTAGCTTCCTCGGGAGTCTTTGACAAGATAGCACCATTCGCTGCGGCATCAATAATTTGTTTGGTCCCCGGTTGGAGACCGTTGTAGAAGCTATGAACTAGCTCCCAATCTTCAATGCTATGGTGCGGGCATTGATGCTGCAGATCCTTAAATCGCTCCCAAGCCTCATAGAGCGTCTCTTGGGGTCCTTGCTTGAAGGACATGAGAGCGCTCCGGATCTTCACCGTCTTGGAGGGCGGATAGAACTTGTCAATGAATGCACTCGTCAACTCGTCCCAAGAGGTGAAGATCCCCTCAGCCTGCGTCCTCAACCAATATAGTGCCTTGTCCTTTAGCGTGAAGGGGAAGAGACGCAGTCTGATGGCATCGATGGAGACCCCCGGCATCTGAAATGTGGCGCACTTCGACAAGAATAATTGGATGTGGTAGTGAGGATTTTCATGGGCATTCCCATGAAATGGATCCTGCTGCATCAGAACCACTAGTCCAGTCTTTAGCTCGAAGTTCTTGTCAGCCGCCAACTCCGGCACGGCAATGGATGAGGTCGTAGAAGAGGTCTTAGGCCGAAGCCTATCTCGAATAGAAAGTATCCTCGTCATTCTTGCCGCTAATTGGTCCGCAGTTTCCGGGTTGGTCATAAACCGCCCTTCCGGATTTTGTCTCCTTTCCGCTCTAAGTCTCCGCGCGGTACGTTCGATCTCGGGGTCAAATAATATAGCTTCGGGGTCCGCCGTAGATCTCGTGTACATGCACAGGGAAAACAGAGTTTCAAAGAAATGATTAGTACCGTGGAAGGGTTAGGTAAAAATAAAGGAATGGAAATAATAATAATAATAATAATAATAAAAGAAATAGCTAGGGTGGTAAGATCAAACGCAATCGCCTCCCCGGCAACGGCGCCAAAAACTTGATCGCTCCGGGATGTAACCCAAAAGAACGGTAGTAGTTTTACCGCAAGTGCACGGTGTAGCAGCGATCGGGTTATCGAACACAGGGAGGACGAATGACCGTGCTTGTTCCGATCAACCTGGCTATTTAAGAAGAGAGAAATTTGCCTTTGGCGATCCTGTCACAATCGTCAGACAAAGTACGGAAATATCAAATCAAATAAAGAACGTCTAGGGAATGGGGAATTCCCGCTACTCACCGTATTTCGTAAAAGTAGTTCATCGGTATCAAAGTTGCTAGAATAAGATTTCGGATGAACTAGTTGCAACTGAATGTAGAACCAAGCTCACGCTCTCGCGCTGTTGCCGGTCTATAGCTATCCTAGGTTCGGGTCCAATCTCTTGCAAACCCTAGCCTATGGAAGCTAGCATTAGGATCAACATCATTGTTCAATCGCGCACCATGCCTAATCTCTTGCAAACTCGGTCCACGACCTAGTTTGGGATAGTTCCTACCCGTCCAATCTCTTGCAAACGGGTATTGGCACGGAATTGGAACCAGAAATCCTAGTATCGGTCCAATCTCTTGCAAACCGATACTATGGAAATTCGATTCCAACCCAATTCGGATTTCTAGGGTTTCCTATCGAATTGGGATCCAATCTCTTGCAAATCCCAATCGATGTGAATTCCTAGCCATCCGTAGTAAATTGATCCCAATCTAATCCCTAGTAGCAATTCTAGCAAAATTCCTACCAATTCATCACAATTATGAAATAGGGCTTGTAGGGTTCATCCCCACGCCCCAAGACGTGGCGACTACTCACAATTCATAGCAAGATCACAAAAATAATCAATGAAATAAGCAATAGAATTCATCACAATATTAAGATATGCAATAAAAATAGAATTTTTAGAGAAGAGAAAAGCAAACCAATGGAGTTCTTCAATTAATCCAACAAAAATCCAATTTTGTCTCCTCTCCAATCACAAGAATAAAACTAAAAAGCTAATCTAAAAAGCTGCAAAAATATCTAAGAGAGAGGCCCTCCAACTAGGGTAAAAACAGGGGTTAAATAGCCCCCAAAATCGTCCAAAAACTGTGACCAAAATACCCCTGCACAGCCTGTTTTCCGCAATTTTCGCTACAGGCAGCGCGTCGCACTCGGCCGAGTGACAAAAGTCGCTCGGCCGAGTGAAAACCCTGTAATTTTCCAGTAAGTATCGATCTTCAGGGGTCTTCACTTCGGGGGCGGCTCGGCCGAGTGAGTTGTCGTCACTCGGCCGATGGCTTCATGGTACTCGGGCGGTCGGGATTATCCACTCGGCCGAGTGGGTCTTCTGAAGCTCAGGCAGCCGAAAAACAGTAACATGGCGATTTTTGAAGGGCTTCGTCTGGGCGCCACTCGGGCGGACGGGGTCTCGTCACTCGGCCGATGTGGTCTCCGTCGCTCGGCCGAGTGCACGTATGAATCGTGTCTGATCTGGTCGGCCGAGCGGTGTCTCGCTGGTCGGCCGAGTGGCTCCTCCACTCGGCCGAGTGGGACACTAAAAATGCCCAGATTGCTTATTTTGGCCTCCTTGTCGCTCCTGCGACGTCCGTTCTTCTTCCCCTCCTCTCCAACAGCAAAATACCCCTCGGGGAGGTCGTCGGTGACCCTCTGGAGTAAGCGCATCTCGAGATCACTCCAAATCGCGCCAAATCACCTGAAATGTGACAAAAACAACAAATCGTGAAAAGCATCGCAATATCGTCGATATATCGTGAAAAACATGATTTGGGCGATCTAAATGGCATGCAAACATGCGGGAAAAAGGTGTAAAATAAGTAGTGATCAGCCGGGAGGGGGGAGTGCTGCGAGGTGCGCCCATTCCCATGTAGCCTCGGACCTCCGGGATGGCGGCCCTTTCACGAAGGGGTGAGTTAATGGGGTATGTCAGTGGATCTGGGTGGGAGTCGTGCTCCTACGATCTTTAGGTCGTAACAATTGCCCCCAGCATTCGTGTGTGAGGCGGAAGCCCGGCTCGGCTCGGATGACGTAACGCTACCTCCCTTCTAGCATGGTTCGGACTTGGGTCCATGCTCAGGAGTGGCGACGCGGCTCCCGCAGAGTATTGCCCGCTGTTGCGGGATCACTAGATCTCGTCCCGAGTGGGAGCCCAGCGAGGCGGTGGGTCACTACGATTTGGGGGGGTCGTTGCCCCTTAACGCCGTGTCGTTGTAGGTGGCGGTTGGGCAGGACTTCGGGGGAGCCCGGATTTTTGGGAAGGCCACGGTTTCGTTGCTGTGTGTTTACCGGACGTGGTTGTTATTTTTGTGGGGCTTTGGCCGCACTGAGTCTGGTGAACTTCCTGGCCATTGTGCGCTTGGGCTTAGGGTGAGGAGTCCATAAGGAGGAATATTATTCATCAGCCTTTACAGGAGATCTAGGTGGTATCTACAACAAGAGGGCAGGTGTGACCAAACTCGTGGACGGGGCGGGAGGCTGCTTTAACTTGTCGCCTGCTGCATCGGGGCGAGCGGGTCCCTGTTGCTGGGAGGCCTTCCTTTCTACTGACTGCTGAACTCCTTCTGCCTCATTGTCTGGGGGCGAGCTGACGTGCTATGAATTACCGTTTGGTTTCATCGGGGATGCAGCCCCGTGGTGACCCCCCTTCAGGAGGGCTGACCCTCGTTTGTCGGGTGGACCTTCTTCCTTTCCCTTTCCTCACTTCCTCGCGTTCTGTCTCGCCATCACCGCGCTGGAGGGTTGCCCGGCCTCGCCGGGGATCCCGCACACCGAGGGGGAACCCTGGAGGAGGTGGAGGACGAGGTGGCGGTGGTGGCGTCGCCCTCCCAGGGGGAGTCCGGTGGGCCGGCCTCGCGGGGAAGGTTGGGGGCAGGCAGGTGGGTCATTGGGAGACCCGTTGGGGGCAGGCAGGTAGGGATCACCGTGGGGTGGATGTTAATTGGGGTGTGTCGGCCCGCGGCTAGTCTTCCGGGCCTGCCGTTTCATCTGGTTACGAGCAGGAGGAAGGCTGGCAGGCGGGACCTCCCATGTGTAAGGGGAACATCCTATCAGAGGTCGCGGAGTGGGAGCAGTCACTGTTGGGGGAAGTGAGGCTCGTCGGTGGACATCGGCCTTCTTCGTAGCTCGGTGGGGCGTTCGGGGCTTTTTCATACCCGGTGTGAGTGGATGCGAATCCCTTTCGTGTATCTTCCCCTCTTCCCTAAACTCTGAAAGGGGGGGTACTTATGGAGGGATTCTGCAGAAGGGTTCATCTTGGATAACGTGAGGGGTTAGTACCATTAGTGGGCAATGCCGAATCACGCGCTTTGGGAACCGCTTTTTCCTGGCGGTACCTGACACGGTTCGTCTATTCTGGCCTCTCGGGGGGGCGTGTTGATGCTGATGGCGTGTTTTCTGAGTGTCCTATCGTTTTGCCGAGTCGCGTCGCGGTGTTGCCTTATCGGGGCCAGGCGTATATCCAACAGGCATTGTTTCGTGGTTTCTGGTTAGCGACCGGTCTGCCCTGATTTACGTGTCCTTGTCCTTATTCACAGCTTTGAGTTTTTGAGGATCGGGGTCTTAATCCGGGAGGGGGATTCCTGATGTGGTTTGGGAGGCCGGCGCCGGGTAGTTGGTCGCTGTCTGGGCCGAACCGATTAGCCCCTACTGAGGCGGGCGAGTCGCCAATGGGAGGCCGGTCCTTGTCGTGTTTTATCGCTGGTGTTACCTATTTTGTTTTCTTGCTTGAGTACACCATTACTGCCCCCAACATTCCCTTGCCCGAGAGCACGAGGTCTGGGGAAAGGGGATGTTGATGGTCTATGTGTTGTGTTTGGGCGGGACGGAGGATCACTGGATGCGATTGGGATGAGACATGCCGCCCTATCACGAACAGGGGCTACTCGTAGCATGGCTGACCCCCGGGTGTCTGTTGCGAGTGGATTTTGTCTCGGGCAGAAGCGGCCCCGCAGAGCGGGCCTCAGTTCAACCCCTTCACCTTTGTCTGAAAGGTATGGCAGACTTTAGTTGGCGAGGGGTCTCGTTTAGAAACGTCGGTCCTTCCTGTTATCGGGGGGTTCGGACTGTGGGGGTATACTTACTGGGCGTCCTAAGTTAGTACGGGGGTGCGATTCTCTGTTCCTGCTTTACCCATCGCGAGGGGTGGTTCTGTTTCGTAAGCTCGCCCGGCCTTTGGTGGGGGGATTGTTTCATGCTATGGCGTTTTCCGAAAGTTAAAACGACTTTGATGGAGATAAATGTTTTCATTTGTATTTACAAGAACCCTTCTATGGTTCGCACACGGCTACTTAGATTATCGCCCGTTCTTGGGGGTAAGATCCGGCTCAGGGGCGGGCTGTGGAACTGTCCTCGCCTGCGGTGAGTGACCTCCTGATTTAGGGGTTACCCTCTGTCGGGTGGGCCTTTTTATCTTCAGTTGTTCTTGGCACCTAGGTGAGCATCCGTCCAATGCGCTGACGGGTTGCCAGGTCTCCTCGGCCGGGTGGAAGCGCTGGGGGGGCTCACCAGGGAAGCTGTCTTGCTGTGGTTTTTGTCCCGGGGGTGGGGGGTCCTGACGATCGGGCCGCCTCCTCTCCATTGCTTTGTCATCTCCCTCCACGCCTCGCGGTTTAGGTTTGAGGGTGGGGGAAATCCTAACGATCGGGCCGCCTCCCCTCCACGCCTCGCGGTTTGGGTTTGAGGGGCGGGGTTCGGGTTCCGAGTGTGCTGGGGCGGGCTGACACGCCATGACTTGCCTTTTGGGCTCGTCGGGGATGCAGCCTTGCCGAGGTCCCCGTCCAGAGGTCGAAGGCGAGGAGGTACAGGCCTGCAAGCCCGGGGGGCTTTTGCCTTTCCTGCCGGCGGGGAGCGGATGCCTACCTCTCTCCGACTCGTCCTGTTTAGACCAGACGGAGGAGTGAAAGGTGGATTTCCCTTGTGTAAGTGGAATATCCTATTGGCGAGCTGTTTGTAAGGGGAATATCCTATCGGAGGTAGTGGAGATGTTGCGACCGTCGCCAGGGAGGAGGGAACCACTGGTGGCCGGTGACCTCCCTTTTGTTAGGACGAGGCATCTCGGCCCATTTCCTAGCGGGTGGAGGGTGTCGGTCCCGATTTTTCATATCTTTTGATTCTTTGTTCTTTTCTCTTTCGGGAGGGTGAGTGGTGTCTTTATAGGGGGAACTTGCTGACGGTTTCCACCATAATTATTACGATGAGTTGGCATTATTAATGGGCTCCTCGGAATCACGCCCATTTTAAACCGCTTTTGCCAGGTGGCGCTTAAGGAACCTCTTTTGGAGTGTGCCATTAATGGTGGCGTATTTCTCGAGCGTCCTTTCGTTTCGTCGAGTCACATCGGGGCCGCCTCCTCGGGAACTGACGCCATTTTGTCCCGGTTTACGTGTCCTTGTCCTCTTTCCCAGGTTCGACTTTTCAAGGGTCACGGGTCTGCCAAGTCTGGGGTGCGGTTACGCGGCCTTGCCTACGCCCTGCCCCGGAGGTCTGGTGGAGGGGAGCGGGCGCGTAGCCCTTTCTGGGTTGGGTGGCTAGGGTTGGCCCCGCCCCAGAGGTCTTGAGGGGGGGAGCGGGCGCGTAGCCCGGCCCGTGCCCTTCTCTGGTTTGGGTGGCTAGGGTTGGCCCCGCCCCAGAGGTCTTGAGGGGGGAGTGGGCGCGTAGCTCGGCCCGTGCCCTTCTCTGGTTTGGGTGGCTAGGGTTGGCCCTGCCCCAGAGGTCTTGAGGGGGGGAGCGGGCGCGTAACCCGGCCCGTGCCCTTCTCTGGTTTAGGTGGCTAGGGTTGGCCCCGCCCCAGAGGTCTTGAGGGGGGGAGCGGGCGCGTAGCCCGGCCCGTGCCCTTCTCTGGTTTGGGTGGCTAGGGTTGGCCCTGCCCCAGAGTTCTTGAGGGGGGGAGCGGGCGCGTAGCCCGGCCTGTGCCCTTCTCTGGTTTGGGTGACTAGGGTTGGCCCTGCCCCAGAGGTCTTGAGGGGGGGAGCGGGCGCGTAGCCCGGCCCGTGCCCTTCTCTGGTTTGGGTGGCTAGGGTTGGCCCTGCCCCAGAGGTCTTGAGGGGGGGAGCGGGTGCGTAGCCCGGCCCGTGCCCTTCTCTGGTTTGGGTGGCTAGGGTTGGCCCTGCCCCAGAGGTCTTGAGGGGGGGAGCGGGTGCGTAGCCCGGCACGTGCCCTTCTCTGGTTTGGGTGGCTAGGGTTGGCCCTGCCCCAGAGGTCTTGAGGGGGGAGCGGGCGCGTAGCCCGGCCCGTGCCCTTCTCTGGTTTGGGTGGCTAGGGTTGGCCCTGCCCCAGAGGTCTTGAGGGGGGAGCGGGCGCGTAGCCCGGCCCGTGCCCTTCTCTGGTTTGGGTGGTTAGGGTTGGCCCTGCCCCAGAGGTCTTGAGGGGGGGATCGGGCGTGTAGCCCGGCCCGTGCCCTTCTCTGGTTTGGGTGGCTAGGGTTGGCCCTGCCCCAGAGGTCTTGAGGGGGGAGCGGGCGCGTAGCCCGGCCCGTGCCCTTCTCTGGTTTGGGTGGCTAGGGTTAGCCCTGCCCCAGAGGTCTTGAGGGGGGGAGCGGGTGCATAGCCCGGCCCGTGCCCTTCTCTGGTTTGGGTGGCTAGGGTTGGCCCTACCCCAGAGGTCTTGAGGGGGGGAGCAGGCGCGTAGCCCGGCCCGTGCCCTTCTCTGGTTTGGGTGGCTAGGGTTGGCCCGGCCCCAGAGGTCTTGAGGGGGGGAGCGGGCGCGTAGCCCGGCCCGTGCCCTTCTCTGGTTTGGGTGGCTAGGGTTGGCTCTGCCCCAGAGGTCTTGAGGGTGAGAGCGGGCGCGTAGCCCGACCCGTGCCCTTCTCTGGTTTGGGTGGCTAGGGTTGGCCCCGCCCCAGAGGTCTTGAGGGGGGGAGCGGGTGTTGGATATGGAAGACGTTTGTACACCCTTGTGGGGGATGTACGAGGGAATACGGACCTCGAACGTCGCGCACACGAAGTCGTGTGCAAAGGGAATCTGTTCCCTTGCGGAGAGGATCTCTGTATAAGTGGGAAAGTCGCATTATATATGCATAAATGCATGCGACATATGGCTAATAAAGGGGGAATATCTTAAGCTTATGTTGTACCATGCATATGGTACAACTTAAGCTTATAATGTGCCATGCATCATGGTACACCTTAATTAAGTTGTTCCAAAGGAACAACTTACCCTAAAATAACTACCTTGGGGGCTATAAATAAGACCCAAGGGTAGCCATTTTCCTTACACTTTTTGCATGAAATTCATGCATGCATCTTCTTCATAGCGAAGCTCTGCAGAAATATTTCCTCTCCCTCCATCCAAGTTCTTAATCTAAAATAGAGATTTAGATTGTGGATTTAGTAGCCTTACTCCGTTCGTGAGTAGACTCGATCCGTCGTGGCGAATCCGAAGGTGAAGTTCGTAGACTACCGTGCAGCGTACGCAAGCGTAAGTCTACACTTCATATTATCGATCCTAACTCTGTTTTGGACAGGATCCTACATTGGTATTGGAGCCATATGGGTTCGCCCCGGTCAAACCACCGCCCCGTCGAAACTACGAACGAGTCGTTGTCTTCTTCACGAATGGGTCTCCTACTATTACGGATATAGTAGGAACGCTTCGTGACGGAGAGAACGCAGCGGTTGTTCTTTTCACGTTAGGGTCTCCTATCATTACGGATATGGTAGGAACTCTCCGTGACGGGAAGAACCGACCGTTCACGTAGTACGTTATTCATTTTTGGCACACGGCCATTAGGAAATAACTAATTTCTCAACGAACGGGTGCTTCATCGACGAACGGGTGCTTCATCGAGGAAGATGATGGAAGTTATTTCCATCGGGTAAGAGGAAAATTTGGTGCATGTGCACCATGGCCAAATGGGCTATGAAGGCCATGCACCCCCTCTCCCCATGCGGAGGGGGTTGGCTACGGCCAATAACCACCAGCGACCATCCCATCAAGGGGGAGGAATGAGTTCGGCAACCCCATTTAAAGGGGGTGGCCGGCCATGGCCAGAGGGGCCATGGCCGGCCAACGCCGAATGGCCTTGGCCATGACCGGCCATGGCCAAGCCATGGCCGGCCATGGCCAGGCCGGCAGTGGCCAGCCATGGCCAGGCCGGTAGTGGCCGGCCTTGGCCAAGCCCTGCCGGCCAGGCCGGCTCTGGCAGTGGCCAGGGCCGGCCCTTGGCCGGCCTGCCGGCTTTGGCAGAGGCCAGGGCCGGCGCCCTGGCCACTGCCAGGGCCAGGCCGGCCCTGGCAGAGGCCAGGGCCGGTGCCCTGGCCTCAGGCCAGGGCCTAGCCGAGGCCAGGGCAGGAGCCCTGGCCCCGGCCAGCGGCCTGCCGGCCCTGGCAGAGGCCAGGGCCGGCGCCCTGGCCTCAGGCCAGGGCCTGGCCAAGGCCAGGGCAGGAGCCCTGGCCCCGGCCAGTGGCCAGGCCGCCCTGGCAGAGGCCAGGGCAGTGCCCTGGCCTCAGGCCAGGGCCTGGCCGAGGCCAGGGCAGGAGCCCTGGCCCCGGCCAGTGGCCTGGCCGGCCGGCCCTGGCAGAGGCCAGGGCCTGACCGGCCCTGGCCGAGGGGGCCAGGGCCCCTGGCCGGCCAGGGCAGAGGCCCTGGCCGGCCCCTTGGCCAAGCCCCGGCCAGGGCAGAGGCCCTGGTCGGGAGAATTTGCATTTCGAAAATTGGTCGACCAATTTTGTGTTTTTGGTCGACCAATCTGGCAGAAGGTCTGAGTCGGCTGCAAATTTGTCAACTGACCCATACGGGGTGACAAAGGACATTGGTCAAACTCGAATGTGTCGATTAGCCCATACGGGGCTAACCACAGTGCCGACTAGTTCATACGGGACTAACGTTTTAATGAAGTTTTTCATTGGGCTCTGCTCCTTGAAGACTAGCCATAGTGCTCTACTTCATGCGAGATTAGCCAAGTCATTGTGCTCTACTCTACAGAGATTAGCCAATGTACTTATGTAATTATGCTCTACTCCTTGAAGATTAGCCGTAATGCTCTACTTCATGCGAGATTAGCCATGTCATTGTGCTCTACTCCACGGAGATTAGCCAATGAACTTATGACGTTATGCTCTACTCTACGGAGATTAGCCAACGTATTTTAAATTCGTTTTGAAAAATACGTTTTCAAAAACGCTTTTCCGCTGCAAAGTACTATAAGAGTACTAACATTTGATAAAGTGAGGGAGAAATATTGAAAGTTACTCTAGATGGTGATTGGAAACATAGTGACCTTTCCGATTCTAGAGTAACATCTTCAATATTTTTCGAAAGTAACTTATCAAATGCTCATTTTCCGCTGCTAGTACTATAAGAGTACTATTGTTTGATAAGTGATGGGGGAATATTGAAGGTTGTTCTAGATGGTGATTGGAATCATAGAGACCTTTTCGATTCTAGAACAACATCTTCAATATTTTTCGAAAGTAACTTATCAAATATAATATAATTCCAAGTGGGATTTGAATTTTTAGAACTATCCAAATGGGATACTCTATTATCATTTCAAGTGGGAGTTATATTTTAAGAATTTTTTTATGCAATGTTTTGATCGAACCTTCGGTTTTGTGTCTTTTGCAGCATTTTAAAAGTAAAATGTCTTCCGCTTCAAAGAATATCGTCGCTGAGTTAAACAAAGGTGAAAAACTCAACGGCGATAATTACAAACTTTGGTCCATTAAGATACAATACGTTCTAGAGGAGCAAGAAGTGCTCGAAACTCTAAAGAACGTTATGATTGAACCAGAGTTGGGCACTACGGCCCAACACCGAAGAGACAAGGAAGCTTTTGATGCTTGGTCTCGGAAGAATAAGATAGCGCGCATTACGTTATTAAGCAGTATGGCTGATGACATAATGCGCATCTTCTGAGAACATGACCTAGCCATGGACATATGGTCCAAGCTAGAGGAGAAGTTCGGTGGCACATCGGTGTCCAAACTTCGCGCCTTAACTATAAAGTTTGATACATATAAGAAACGTCCAGATCATTCTATGGGGAAACATCTGCGACATATGGCGAACCTTATCTCGGAGTTAAAGGACGCAGGTCATGTGCTCACCGATGATCAACAAATCCAAGCAGTCATACGTTCCCTACCAAATGGGTGGGATCAAATGAAGATGCATCTCACTCACAATGAGAGCATCAAGACCTTCAACGACGTTTCCAAGCACCTCGAATTAGAGGAAGAGCGGCTTGCGGCTGCCAAGCCAAGTGCAGAAGTGCACATGGTTGCTAGTTCCTCACACGGGGGAAAGAAACGTAAAGATCGTTCGAAGTCTTCTAATGAACGTAATAAGCAACCTGAGTCTACCAAGGAACCCAAACATAAGGGTGGGCACAAGAAATGGCACAAGAAGAAAGACTTGAAAAGGATCAAGTGCTTCAAATGCAACAAACTCGGTCACTATGCTCGTTCGTGTACGAGTGAAAGTGACGAGGTAACTTGTAATACTAGTTACATATGTGTTTCTAGTTCGCTATTTCTTGTGGAATCTAATCCATTTTGGGATAATGGATTCAGGTGCCACCGACCACATAGCAAAGGACAGACGGTCCTTCGTGGAGTATCACCGGATACTCAAGGAATGAAGTGGATCAATGTAGGAAACAACACACGTGTTGAAGTGAAAGGCGTTGGGACTCGCAAGCTTGTCTTGGACAACGGCCTCACTCTCCTACTACATGATGTTCTCTTCATTCCATATATTCAAAGGAATATTAAAACTGTGGTCAATTTAATGGGTCCTTGTAATAGTTGGTTCCTTCATGATTGTAAAGTGGACCCATTTTGTAATAATTCTTTTATTGGTTCTGGGTTATGTATTTCAAAGGATTTATTGTAATAAGTACAATATATGATTCCTCATGTAATGAAAATTTCCTTGTGACAAATTCTTTGACTAATGAGTCTAATATAATTTGTTGGCACACAAGGCTTGGTCATATTGGACCAACGCGTATGGATAGATTTGCCAAACGTGGCCTTCTATCAAATGTTTCAAAGGTTGAAAAGTCGACCTGCGAACATTGCCTTGTGGGGAAATCTTGTCGCAAGCCGTTTTGGAACCGGCACAAGGGCCAAGGTTCCATTACAGCTTATCCATTCGGACATATGTGGTCCGATGAATGTCAAGACAAGACGCGGGAAGTCCTATTTCATCACTTTTAATTGATGATTTCACCCGATTCGGTCATATCTATTTGATATCCCACAAAAGTGAAAGCACTAAACATGCTTTAAAAACTATATGAGTTTAGTGGAGAATCAATTAGATCGCAAGATTAAGGTCGTGCGAACCGATAGGGGCGGTGAATATCAATCAACAAGTTTAAAGGAACTTTGTGATGAAAAAGGCATAGTACATCAGGTAACTATGCCTTATACTCCTCAACAAATTGGTGTTGCAGAAAGGAGGTATAGGACTTTAATGAAAAATGGTCCGTTCAATGATGGCGCAAGCTAACTTGCCAATCACCTTTTGGGGTGATGCATTATTGACAACCGTTTTCATTTTAAACCGCGTACCCTCGAAATCAGTTAGCTCCACTCCTTATGAGTTGTGGAACCAAAGGTCTCCTGATTTAAACATTTTACCTTGAGTTTGTGCATTCAACGCACATATTTCCTCCCATAAGTATGGAAAACTTGGGCCATGGGGAAGGAAATGTATCTTTAAACGATACGCATTAAACTCCAAAGGTTATGTTTTTGTTAGTCAGGAAGACAATGGTGTGCTAATTGAGTTTGAGTCGAGGGATGTCATTTTCTTAGAAAACGAGTTTCCAAGACAGGGCGAGATAAGTCAGGACTTATCTCTATTTGAGATTTGTGATCAAGAAGGATTACCTCATTCGAGTGGGAGAATTCTTGGTGAAAACGAAAATACTTTTCAACCTTCACCAATGGATTATACGAATGACGATTATCCTATTCCATACGGGAATAATGATCCAAGTGGGAGCAATTCTAACAACATTTCAAGTGGGAGTGATATTAGAATTGATCTAAATTCGAGTCAACAAGGACTTGAAGAATCTCAAATATGCCACATCATGCCCTGCAAAAGACAAATGGATGGAAGCGATGAAGGAGGAATTGAAATCCATGAAAATTAACCAAGTCTGGGACTTAGTTAACTCACCCAGAGGACATAGAGCAATTGGGAACAAATGGGTTCTCAAGATCAAGCATAAGGCTGATAGCTCTATAGATAGATATAAAGCTCGCCTTGTCGCGAAAGGTTTTACGCAACAAGAGACCTTCTCACCTGTTGTGCGTTTTACCTCGATTCGCCTGATTCTGGCAATGGTAGCTTGCTTATACATCGAATTACATCAGATGGATGTAAAGACTGCCTTTCTCAATGGAGAATTGGACGAGGAGATCTATATGGAACAACCAACAGGGTTTGTAAAAGAAGGAAACGAACATAAGGTTTGTAAACTTCGTAAGTCCATATATAGTCTTAAATAATCCTCGGGGCAATGGTATATACGATTTCAAGAAATTGTCTTATCAAATGGATTTTCCATACTTGATGAAGATAACTACGTATATATCAAGAGGATTAAAAGCAAGCATGTTATTATGTCTCTATATGTAGATGACATTTTAATAGCCAGAAATGACAAGGGCTTTGTGATGAGTATCAAGGCTTGGCTTTCATCAGTATTTTAGATGAAAGGCATAGGAAAAGCCGCATATATCCTTGGAGTTAAGATTTCAAGGAATCGTTCGAAGAAACTTCTTTCTCTTTCACAGGAGACTTATATAAAGAAGGTTCTAGAACGATTTAATATGCAGGACTGCAAGTCCATTGATATTCATATAAGCATATGCGATAATTTATATCTGGAATCGTGTCCAAAGAACCAAAATGAAAAGGAAATTATGGAAAAAGTTCCATATTCCAGTGCAGTTGATAGTCTTATGTACACTATGGTGTGTACGAGACCGGACATCTGTTTTGCCGTTGGAAATGGTAAGCTGTTACCAATCCAACCCAGGGCAAGAACACTGGAAAGCGGTTAAGAGGATAATGCAGTATCTTAAAGGAACTGCAGATTTGCAAAAGACTATGATAAAACCAAGAAGGTAGACATAAGGTACATATCTACGCATGAGATGATAGAGGATCAGCTTACGAAAGCAATCCCCAGAAATGTGTTTTATAAACACTTATCATCCCAAGGATTGCGTATGAGCTGAGTTGTACCAATATATATTCCCATGTCTAAGAAAGATCAAAATTAATAAAAGAATAAGTTCTTTTTCCAACATTGCATATGAATTTCTTAAGAAATGTTTGTGTACATTTTTGAAATCTCAGCTGAATTGTGTGTATGTCGGACAGATTAAGGTTGGCTCTCTCACATGAGCAACCGCCTTATCTTATCAGATGGATAAGATAGAGATGAGACTAGTTTAAAGTCAAAATCATTAGACGAATGATTTAGAGTCATGACTTAAACAAGATAGTCGAATGAAAGATCTGCATCATACGGATGCTTACAAAAGATCTGAGATCTGTATCATAAGGATATAAAGATCTCATTGGATTTTTTAAATCCTATCTGTCTTATGCAGGATGAGAGTCCGTGAATATTTCACGAGTAGTAAGGGGACTCAAAAAGATAGGCACTGTGGTGTCTGATCTTTCATCCGTACAACATCATTAAGACATACTCTCCCTGGGAAAGGAGTGATGTTGTAATACGTGTTCATACCACGTATGCATTTCGACCACTGAGTTAGTAGCAATAGTGTTTGCTATTATGTGAGACTCAAAGGCCATACGGGTCTTAACTCTTACCCTCAAGGACTCCAATTGGTTCCTTTAGATTTGACGAGAGGATCGCTATCTTAGCGTGTTACTAATGGGCTATGGTAATTCGGCTCGGCGGGGCACGTTAGAAAAGCGAATCAAGTCAAGATCAGAAGGTTCGCAAGAAGAGGAAGATTGATTTCATATTCGCATTTGGACTTTAGTGATTCAAAGCTGGCCAGCCAATTGTAATCCAGATGGGATTCAATTGTTGAATATAAAGTATAAGAAAATGTGAAGAAATAATCTAGGGTAAAGCATGCGTTGAACTACTCAACTTTGCACCTTCGAGGTCGTTGTGTATCTCTAACAAGTGCACAACAACAGACTCTACGCGCATGACGGTCGCACGGTCTATTTCTCGGTATGATAGATGAAAGAACTAAGGGAAAGACGTTCTCTTACAATCCCCTCAAGTGTGAGTGGGAGATGTTGGATATGGAAGACGTTTGTACACCCTTGTGGGGGATGTACGAGGGAATACGGACCTCGAACGTCGCACACACGAAGTCGTGTGCAAAGGGAATCTGTTCCCTTGCGGAGAGGATCTCTGTATGAGTGGGAAAGTCGCATTATATATGCATAAATGCATGCGACATATGGCTAATAAAGGGGGAATATCTTAAGCTTATGTTGTACCATGCATATGGTACAACTTAAGCTTATAATGTGCCATGCATCATGGTACACCTTAATTAAGTTGTTCCAAAGGAACAACTTACCCTAAAATAACTACCTTGGGGGCTATAAATAAGACCCAAGGGTAGCCATTTTCCTTACACTTTTTGCATGAAATTCATGCATGCATCTTCTTCATAGCGAAGCTCTGCAGAAATATTTCCTCTCCCTCCATCCAAGTTCTTAATCTAAAATAGAGATTTAGATTGTGGATTTAGTAGCCTTACTCCGTTCGTGAGTAGACTCGATCCGTCGTGGCGAATCCGAAGGCGAAGTTCGTAGACTACCGTGCAGCGTACGCAAGCGTAAGTCTACACTTCATATTATCGATCCTAACTCTGT
Source organism: Scilla litardierei (assembly GCA_030789695.1). Classification (NCBI taxonomy): domain Eukaryota; kingdom Viridiplantae; phylum Streptophyta; class Magnoliopsida; order Asparagales; family Asparagaceae; genus Scilla; species Scilla litardierei. The sequence goes on along the minus strand of CM061132.1, from coordinate 86,523,061 downwards.
TTTGGACAGGATCCTACAGCGGGCGCGTAGCCCGACCCGTGCCCTTCTCTGATTTCGGCGGCTAGGGTTGGCCCCGCCCCAGAGGTCTTGAGGGGGGGAGCGGGCGCGTAGCCCGGCCCGTGCCCTTCTCTGGTTTGGGCTACTAGGGTTGGCCCCGCCCCAGAGGTCTTGAGGGGGGAGCGGGCGCGTAGCCCGGCCCGTGCCCTTCTCTGGTTTGGGTGGCTAGGGTTGGCCCTGCCCCAGAGGTCTTGAGGGGGGAGCGGGTGCGTAGCCCGGCCCGTGCCCTTCTCTGGTTTGGGTGGCTAGGGTTGGCCCTGCCTCAGAGGTCTTGAGGGGGGAGCAGGCGCGTAGCCCGGCCCGTGCCCTTCTCTGGTATGGGTGGCTAGGGTTGGCCATGCCCCAGAGGTCTTGAGGGGGTGAGCGGGCGCGTAGCCCGACCCGTGCCCTTCTCTGGTTTGGGTGGCTAGGGTTGGCCCTGTCCTAGAGGTCTTGAGGGGGGGAGCGGGCGGGTAGCCCAGACCGTGCCCTTCTCTGGTTTGGGTGGCTAGGGTTGGCCATACCCCAGAGGTCTTGAGGGGGGGAGCGGGCACGTAGCCCGGCCCGTGCCCTTCTCTGGTTTGGGTGGCTAGGGTTGGCCCTGCCCCAGAGGTCTTGAGGGGGGGAGCGGGTGCGTAGCCCGGCCCATGCCCTTCTCTGGTTTGGGTGGCTAGGGTTGGCCCAGCCCCAGAGGTCTTGAGGGGGGAGCGGGCGCGTAGCCCGGCCCGTGCCCTTCTCTGGTTTGGGTGGCTTGGGTTGGCCCAGCCCCAGAGGTCTTGAGGGGGGGAGCAGGCGCGTAGCCCGGCCCGTGCCCTTCTCTGGTTTGGGTGGCTTGGGTTGGCCCTGCCCCAGAGGTCTTGAGGGGGGAGCGGGTGCGTAGCCCGGCCCGTGCCCTTCTCTGGTTTGGGTGGCTAGGGTTGGCCCTGCCCCAGAGGTCTTGAGGGGGGAGCGGGCGCGTAGCCCGGCCCGTGCCCTTCTCTGGTTTGGGTGGCTAGGGTTGGCCCTGCCCCAGAGGTCTTGAGGGGGGGATCGGGCGCGTAGCCCGGCCCATGCCCTTCTCTGGTTTGGGTGGCTAGGGTTGGCCCTGCCCCAGAGGTCTTGAGGGGGGGAGCGGGCACGTAGCCCGGCCCGTGCCCTTCTCTGGTTTGGGTGGCTAGGGTTGGCCCTGCCCCAGAGGTCTTGAGGGGGGGAGCGGGTGCGTAGCTCGGCCCGTGCCCTTCTCTGGTTTGGGTGGCTAGGGTTGGCCCTGCCCCAGAGGTCTTGTGGGGGGAGCGAGCGCGTAGCCCGGTCCGTGCCCTTCTCTGGTTTGGGTGGCTAGGGTTGGCCCTGCCCCAGAGGTCTTGAGGGGGGGAGCGGGCGCGTAGCCCGGCCCGTGCCCTTCTCTGGCTTGGGTGGCTAGGGTTGGCCCTGCCCCAGAGGTCTTAAGGGGGGGAGCGGGCGCGTAGCCCGGCCCATGCCCTTCTCTGGTTTGGGTGGCTAGGGTTGGCCCTGCCCCAGAGGTCTTGAGGGGGGGAGCGGGCGCGTAGCCCGGCCCGTGCCCTTCTCTGGTTTGGGTGGCTAGGGTTGGCCCTGCCCCAGAGGTCTTGAGGGGGGGAGCGGGTGCGTAGCCCGGCCCGTGCCCTTCTCTGGTTTAAGTGGCTAGGGTTGGCCCTTCCCCAGAGGTCTTGAGGGGGGAGCGGGTGCGTAGCCTGGCCCGTGCCCTTCTCTGGTTTGCGTTGCCTGGCCCGTGCCCTCACGTTATCCAAGATGAACCCTTCTGCAGAATCCCTCCATAATTACCCCCCTTCAGAGTTTAGGGAAGAGGGGAAGATACACGAAAGGGATTCGCATCCCCTCACACCGGGTATGAAAAAGCCCCGAACGCCCCACCGAGCTACGAAGAAGGCCGATGTCCACCGACGGGCCTCACTTCCCCCAACGGTGACCGCTCCCACTCCGCGACCTCTGATAGGATGTTCCCCTTACACATGGGAGGTCCCGCCTGCCAGCCTTCCTCCTTCTCGTAACCAGATGAAACGGCAGGCCCGGAAGACTAGCCGCGGGCCGCCACACCCCAATTAACATCCACCCCACGACGATCCCTACCGGGTGTGAGGGCGGAAACCCCCAACGGGTCTCCCAACGACCCACCTGCATGCCCCCAACCTTCCCTGTGAGGCAGGCCCACCGGACTCCCCCTGGGAGGGCGACGCCACCACCGCCACCTCGTCCTCCGCCTCCTCCGGGGTTCCCCCTCGGTGTGCGGGATCCTCGGCGAGGCCAGGCAACCCTCCAGCGCGGCGAAGGCGAGACAAAACAAGAGGAAGCGAGGAAAGGGAAAGGAAGAAGGTCCACCTGACAAACGAGGGTCAGCGCTCTCGAGGGGGGGTCACCCCGGGGCTGCATCCCCGATGAAACCAAACGGTAATTCACGGCACATCAGCTCGCCCCCGAACAATGAGGCAGAAGGAGTTCAACAGTCAGTAGAAAGGAAGGCCTCCCAGCAACAGGGACCTGCTCGCCCCGATGCAGTGGGCGACAAGTTAAAGCAGCCTCCCGCCCCGTCCACGGGTTTGGTCACACCTGCCCTCTTGTTGTAGATACCACCTAGATCTCCTGTAAAGGCTGATGAATAATATTCCTCCTTACGGACTCCTCACCCTAAGCCCAAGCGCACAATGGCCAGGAAGTTCACCAGACTCAGTGCGGCCAAAGCCCCATAAAAATAACAACCACGTCCGGTAAACACACCGCAACGAAACCGTGGCCTTCCCAAAAAGCCGGGCTCCCCCGAAGTCCTACCCAGCCGACACCTACAACGACACGGCGTTAAGGGGCAACGCCCCCCCCCCCCAATCGTAGTGACCCACCGCCTCGTTGGGCTCCCACTCGGGACGAGATCTAGCGATCCCGCAACATCGGGCAATACTCTGCGGGAGCCACGTCGCCACTCCTGAGCATGGACCCAAGTCCGAACCATGCTAGAAGGGAGGTAGCGTTACGTCATACGAGCCGAGCCGGGCTTCCGCCTCGCACACAAATGCCGGGGGCAATTGTTACGACCTAAAGATCGTAGGAGCACGACTCCCACCCAGATCCGCTGACATACCCCATTAACTCACCCCTTCGCGAAAGGGCCGCCATCCCGGAGGTCCGAGGCTACACAGAAATGGGCGCACCTCGTAGCACTCCCCCCTCCCGGCCGAGGCGTACAACTGCAGTTGCTCGGCCCACCAGGGGCAGTGCATTTGGGGAGCGCCTAGACAATGCCGCCGGGGATGCGGACGTAGGCATGTGCATATCCCTCCTTGCCAGCGACCCACGACCCGCGACCAAAAAGGGGCGCGGCCGGGCCGGACAACCCTCGAGCAGGTAGACCCGGCTGGTCCCCATGAACCACGGCGCCAGGGATAGCATAGCCAGATCTTTAGTTCATCACGTACGACAAACAACCTAGTGTAAGGACACGACTGACACTAACGCCGCCCGACCATCTGACAAAGCACCCCCTGGCCGCTGAGCCCCCCGACACTTAATGCTTTCGGCCCTGACATCCTGACAAAAGTGCCCCTGGCCGTTGCACCGTCTGACAAAAGCAGGGCAGGCACTCCTGTTCCTGACATCCTCGTCCGAATCTTCCGTTGACAACCGAGCCAGCTCAGCACGTCGAGTCAGCATGCCAGGTCAGCCCCACCTAGTCATCTCTCATCAGGTATAAATACCTCCTCACTTCTTACGGCGAGGAGGTTGGCAAATTCTCTCTGTCAATCCATTATTCACACACGAGAGCAAAGGTCGTCCACATCTTTGTTCTCCCACTTATAGCTCGCCACGTACGGTCGACACACCCTCAGTCCGACTGGCGTGCCTAGCCCCCGTTTTAAATCCTATTACTGACTTTGGCATCGGAGGGGCTAAGGGTTGGACCCCAACCCTGCCCTTCTGACGGGTTGCTTGTGGTGCAGGAAAGCTCGCCCCTTGGTTGACGTCAGCCTGTGGCTCCCGCCACCCGATCTTCTTCCGCCGTGTCCGGTGAGATTTGACTCAGTGGCCACCCCCGGCGGCAAGTCTAGCCTCTTCACCCCACTAATCACTTGTTAAATAGCTCACCTAAACCCTCGTATCAACATAACCACCGTGCCCTTGGTTCCCCTCAATACAAATTCATTGTACGCGAGTTCCACCTCGTAACAATCATAATTCGCATCCTTGCGGTCCAGCAGAACACGGCCAGGGATTTGGTTAGGCCAGAATCACTATCCCAAGTCGAGGTAGGGTGATCCACAACACTAGTCAAAAAATACTAGACCAAATCATAGTCCATTGAAGGAAACTTATTATTCATATGTGTCCCATCGATTAGAATTGGCTTCAATAAAACTTGTTAATCCTATCAACTAGTTGAATCCTAAAATTCGAAATTATTAGGATTGGTTAATAACTTTTATTAATGTACTTATCAACTATAAGGATTATTATGGTGCTATCCTAATCATGTATTAGGCATTTAAAGTTCAAGTTGCAACAATTTAAATCATAGCCTTTTGTTCAAAAATTTTATTAAAACAATTAAAATAATAATTTGGAGAATGCTACCCTAAACAGGAATTTAATTTGTTGCAACAATTTTTAAATTATAGTATGTCCATTAAAAATTATCTTATAATTTTCTGAAAGATTTTAATGGTTATCCTAATAGTTTTTCTTGAATTATCACAAATCAATAAAAATAATATAAACATTATCAACTAAACAATTTAGCTAAGCATAACACAGTAATTAAAATTTATCGCATAAAATTTTCTTGCTAAACATGCAACTTAAATTTTATCTCATAATATTAAGTTACATCAAAAATTATCACATAATTTTAAAGATTTAATTTTAAAATAAAATTAAATCTAATTTTTAAAAATAAAAAACGTTGCTTTAAAACGATAATTATAATAGTTTAAAATTCAACCTAACATGCTGCATCTTATAAATTGCAAATCATAGATCATGTAGATATGGCTCTGATACCACTATAGGTATCGCTATGATATCATGCAACGCTGTTAAGGCCCCTTAGATCTGTCACAAGATCCCTCACGAACTTATTTTACGACATGCCTCTCGACAACGCCCAACCCATCATAAGATCTAAATTCTTATCGGGACTTGGTACGGTAAGAGCGATTACTTCGGGTCAGCTCATAACCTGAGAACCTGTACTCAAGCTCAACAAGCTCTGATACCACTATATGGTTTTCTGGGTCCTTAGGGCCATAAATACAACGTCCGGCCAAATTCGGATGGATGAAAAAAAACAAAATTAGCAGCGGAAATACAACTTAAAACTGTTTTATGTTTAAGCCCTAAAGAAACTAATACTAGCCAAGATCTCTACTATCCTGGGGTTGGGTCCGACCAACCCCACCCCTAAAGATAGATCTATCTAACATTTACAATTTATAAACGCATGAATATTTAAACTACATACCTTTCACTTTGTTTCCGCAAAATATGAAGCGTCATTTTTAGCAACATTTATTTGGCCTCCGCGCCGCTTCTCACAAGCCGCACCGTGTCTCGAGCCGCACCATGTCCCAAGCCGCACTGCGTCCCGAGCCACACCGCTTCCCAAACCGCACCGCGTCCCAAGGTGAGCAACACCCTTGTTGCCGAGCCAACATGCGTCGGAGAAGATTTCACCTTGAATGGATCCTTCATCAAGACTTCGGATCCGATCCGAGCTCCTTCGTAGCTTTGCTAGAGCCCAAACAAGAGTAAGGAAGAAATTTAGGGAGAAAGAGAGAATATTTAATTTAAGCTCAGATCCGTGCTTGCTCACGTTTAATGGAGCTACTCAGATCTGGAGCTTGGGACGAGTTTCAAGGAGGGGGTACACCCCTATTTATATAGGCGGCTGACCCCTTCCCTTCACTCCATATCCGATGTAGAACTAAAAGTTTTGGAGAAAAAATTAATTAAAGTTTGCCTTTCACAAAGGCCAAACTTTAGCGAATTTTCCTCCCTCAACGTTGAGCTTCGCAAGTAATAGAACCTATCAAATCGAAGAGGGTTGAACGTGAACGCGTAGAAACATCACGTCATTCCGAGTTCGTTTGACACCCCAAACATAGCCCAAAACTAGTTTTTCGCAAAAACTGCAGCCGTCGCACAAAACTGGGTTTTTAAAAAACCCTACTATGGCCTCCAGGCGGATCGGGCGCCCGCTAGGCGGGCGCCCCACCCGCAATGCTAAATTTGGCTTTTTTTTCACTATTTTGGCTCTATTTTGTGCGTTTAGTGTCCGTTTTTGACACAGTTTGAACCTGTGTTTAGACCAAAACGATCCCATCATCCAGGTAACCATTTTCATGCGTTTATTATATTAAATATGCACGTAAATATTTTACAAAATATTTAATTCACTTTGCATCATATGAAAAATTTCCATATCTATTATAAAAAATCATTTGCATCAAATACAAATTAACTGAGGGCATATATCCCCCAACAAGAGGGTGGATAGGTCCACATATGTCTCCTTGTATTCTTTCGAGGAAGCTTGGAGATTCAATATCAACTTTTAGTGGTGATGACCTTGTTATTAATTTCCCCTTGAAGCAGGAGATGCAAGGGAATTCTCCCTTCTGAAAAATCTTCTAGTTCTTCAGGTCGTGCCCATGGGATTGAGATAAGATGTTGTGTATCATTACTGATCCGGGGTGGCCAAGTCAAAGTAAAAACTTGGCTGATGGCGGGCACTTCAGGTTCTCCGTCAAATTAGCTTCCTTTCTCCGAATCTTTGTATGGTAGAGGCCTGATGAAAGGCTCTCAAAACGTTCAAGTATGGATTTTATTACCTTTTCTTGAGACGTTACATACAGAAGTTCTTTTTCTTTTCATTTGCTATTTCCAAATAGAATCCGTTTAAACGGATGTCCTTGAAACATAGAAAGTTTCTATTGGAGTTCGGAGAGAATAGTGCATCCTTTATTTTTATTTCTGTGTCAATTGGGAGCAACTATGTTGCATTTTCAGAACCTTCAATATGGCCCTGATATTATATTTATTGGGCTTTCATATGCTATGAAAATAGCATTTTTATTGAAGGACCGTGTGTGTTTATTGTCTACTAATCAGTCATGAGAGCGGTCCATCTATTAAAAGATGAAGCATATAAACACATTTTCAGAAAAACATTTTCACATTTACTCCATTCAATCATTCAAATAGCTCTCATAACATTAATGTTCAAAATAAAACAGCTAATCAAACAAGTCGTCTCTTTCGAAGTCGTTAGCTGTGAACTGATCTGGAGCATTTGTGGTCACCAGGTTTGTTTCAGCTTTCTTTTTCTTATTTTCTTTATATAGATCCTGGAGATGCTGCGGAGTTTGATACACTCTGGACCAGTGGCCTTTCATGCCACAGCTATGGCACTGGTCTTCCCATTCCCTCTTGGGTAGGGGTGCATCATTTCTCTTGTTGTCAATTCTGCACCAGGTGAAACCTCCGCCTCCCTTCATTTCTTCGTTGTTGGACTTGGCCTCTAGCCCTTTTGTTCTGTCACCCTTGCTGTAGTCTTTCTTTTCTTTTGTTATCTTTCTTCTTTTTTAGAAAAAGAAGATGCATTGTGAGCTCTGGGAAGGGGGCAGTGCCAGGGGATGCATGTTGTGAGTGGCGAGGAGAAGCTCTCTGTTTTGTTCAGCCATGAGTAAACATGACAGCAGCTCAGAATACTTGGTGAATTTTCGTTCACGGTATTGTTGCATTAGTATCGCATCCTTTTCGTGAAAAGACGTGTACGTCTTTTCCAGCATGTAATCTTCTGAGACATTTTCACCACACAACTTTAGTCATGAGGTGATGCTAAAGAGAACTGAGTTGTACTCAGCTATAGACATAAAGTCCTGCAGTCTCAGGCTCTCCCACTCATATCATGTCCTTGGTAGTATATCATCTTTTTGATGTTTATATCTCTCAAGGGCAGTCCACATCTCAAGTGGATCTTCTACCGTAAGCTATTCTGCCTTTAAGTCTTGTCCACATGGCAACGAATATAGATAATGGCATGCGCCTTTTCTTTGTCAGTCACCATTCCGTCTTTTGTCACAGCAGAAATAAGGGACTTAGCCCGCATGTGAAATTTGACATCGAGCTGCCAGCTCAGATCAGATAATTTCTCCCTGATGCATCTAGCACTTCGAAATCGACGCTTGCGATTTTTAGCCATTTTATCTAGCAGAGCACAAATTTGCATGAATTAACAATAATAACATTAAACATTTTCATGCGGATGCAATTTTTAAATGAAGAGCTAATTGCGTGGATCGGCCAGTCCCACATAAATAAAAGAGTCCAAAATCCATATTACAGTCCATATTACACAAATGAAACCGAAAAAATTACAACATTGGAAACCCCGTGGGTCCCATTTATAAAATCTTTAACTTCAAGGGTGGCCTCCACCTCCATGGAAAGTAGTCATCGGTCATGGACATTACATAATTTCCTCACTATAATTTCTCTCAATAAGAAAAAAAGTGTAGGAAAAGCAAAATGTGAGACTTAAACAGCCGATCCAAAACCACAATTAGCCATTCATTCAAAAAATTTGTGCTCATCGCACATTTTCATCAGGCATCACAGGCATCACAGAAGGATAAACATAACGATTTAAATACTTTATAATTATTGGACCACTAGGCAACGTCAAACACCGTTAGTTTAGGTGACAACGGCAGAGCGGTCGCGTGATCTTCTTAATTATTAAGTTAATATTGCACAACAGAATATAAGTTTATCCACAGAGTGAGCCATTAACAGTGATGCAAAGCATATAAGTATGATCATAAAAATGGGATCATAGAATGCGAAATGTTGTGCATGATGGGATTATTCAAAAGAATTGGAAAAGAGCCCCAAAAATTACATGTTCTTCTTGAAAAAGGAAGGAGTTTTCCTGTTTAGTCCCCCAATTAACCCCCAAAAATCCACAAATGTCCCATTAAGGTCCTATTTCAGTCCCACATTTTTATCATAATCTTCTGCGATTTTTAGGCACCCGTAAGCCTATTTATTCTTATTTATAGCCACCTCCCCTATTTATCCTTCTTTTTTTTCAGATTTAGCAGGTATTTAGCAACCTGCTAGTCTGAAACCTGCGCCAGTTTTTTTGTGTTTTGTTGCGGGTCTGAGGCCCACAATGCATCAGCGGGCTTCAGGCCCGCGTGCGCTTTTTTTCAGTTGGGCCCGAAGGCCCAACTTGTTATGTGAAGGGACGGCAGCTAGGGCTAGCCACCGTCGCCCCTTTGGATTAGATCGGGGGCACGGGGCGAAGCCTAGGGAAGTATCGTTAGAACCTCTCAGTTCGGTGTATCTCTTGGGGGTTGTCTTCCTTTTATATGTTTCGGTGTCAATTTCTGTCCATCAGGACAAAAACCGATCGATTGGCAAACCATTGCTAAAGAACAATTAAACAAACAAGAAAAAGGAAGCAAGCAAGGCATTCAAGTCGAACAAACCAAAAAATCTTAGACGTTGTGATTCTGAAATTGGAAGAAACTTTAAGGAAACGCCCACAACTCATCAAAACCATGGGACAAGAACGCGTATATATTGGCACATAAGCATTGCAACTTCAAATGTTTTGTGACACCAGATAACACAACACAGATATTTATGTATGGTCTACGAGATGTCATGTTGAACAAGAGCTCGTCTTATTCTCCACCCATCCCTAACAAATCTTCAATATTATTCTTTAACACTATCTTTAAAATGTTTCGGCCTACAACACCGTCCATCAACTCCTCACGGGGTCTTCGCCTTGGGGGCTGCAGGAAGCAACTGCACGTAAAATTGACAACAACAGTCAGTACAGAAGAAACAAAACTACGCGATTGAAGGTGCACTAGGAGAGGTCACCTGATAGCAAGATATGAGTGAAGTTACGAATCCAAACGCTCCTGTCACACGAGGAGTGACTTTCTTTGGTGCCAGTTGAAGAAGCCCGATGGCGACCACTATATCCATGGATGATTTTATCAAAGACAGCAGCCTCTCATTAGAGTTTTTAAGCTTGCTGATGTATATCTCATTCTGCAGCAACGACATGAATGATACCATAATTGTACCTTTCTTTCTCTAGGAAAATAAAATTGCAAAGAAACAGGACTCAGAATGAGCAATGTAAGGCCATACTTTATACTTGTCGGCTTTTAGCTCCTTCTCCAATTTCTTTAATGATGCGTTTATTCTTGCAATCTCAGCCACCTAAGCAAGATGCCGTAAAAATGCATGCTCAGATCATCTGTGTGTGCACAGTCGATGATCCATGCACAGGAAATTTAATCTAGACCAAGTTCTTCCCCACATAATACAACAAGAAAAGGAGAAACAGACCTCAATTACAGTCGTGCAAACAGAAGAACCCATCCAGCAGAAAAGGGAGATCCTGCCGATTAGTTCGGCACGCTCTTTGTCCTAACAGAATAAAACCCGAAAAAATAATTTTATTTTTCCCATCAGAAAAATTGCAACTGGATGCGGGATGATATTAAACAAATAAACAAGCTGGGACCTTGTATATGCCGGTCCTCCCTGCCCACACGATCTGATCCAGGAATAAGAAAGTTGATAGAAGAGCATTCTTGGACTGCCATGAAAACATCAAATGTCAAAATTTTGAAATCGCGGGCACAAATGACCACTTTGATTCTCACAAAGGACATCCATTACCTTCCCAAGTAAAATGAGAGGAAGAGGAGTTCCTTTAGGAGCGGGGCTTATGAGAGCATGCAAATCATTCACAAACTGCAAGATCAAAGAGAAAAGGGCGTAAAGAATTTTCAAAACAAAAAATAATTAATAGTTACACATTGAGTCAAACATGAAACGCTGACCTTCAAAAGTCGGAACACTTTTCGAGCCAAACTAGTTGATTTGTCAACATTTTGTGCGGTGCCAGGCTCTCCATTGCTCAAGAATTTCGAACCATACTGAATAGCCCTGCAAATCTTATCTCTCGCTTCAGCTTTGTTGAGATATAAAACTGCGAGAGCAAGCTCCGCCCTTGTTGCATCTAATGTACTCATCCTCTATCCTGTCGTGACTCGCCTAAAATTTAAGCAAGACTTAGAGTTAAAAAAAGAATTCAATGAGACCTAAAGAAGCTTGGAAGCATGACACCGAATAAAAATTCATCAGTTTCTTGATAATACAGAATAATAATTCTCCTAAAGTCATGTGAAATGAACATAGTGCGAGTATTTTTTTTGTGATTACAAAGGCCATCAAAAGGCACTGTATCTAGTCAAAATACGAGGACATGAAGCATGCTTCACTACAACTCATTGACTCTTTAGATCTGCAACCATCGAAACAGTTATGAATTAAATTTATTCTGAGAATGAACTAGCTATATGTTATTTGTCAGGGAGACCTTACTATGTTTCAGGCGTACGGCCATATTTTATTGGGTAAATCGAAGAATAGCGGAAGCAAACCCCAAAGGCAGATAGCTACCCAACAATCGCTACGCCGTGATCTTTCAGAGATAAACCACAATTGCACAATACCCCACCAAACAAGCAATATGAAAAGTAACAAAAGGCAAGAAAGCAACAAATCAAGCTACACAGAGTTTACCATGCTTCGGCTTGCTAACAGCGCCTACGTACAGCTTTTCGATGACGGTTTTCACTAATATGATCAGACTGGATTTCACCGACTCCTTCAATCTTCTTCAACAAAAGATACCACCAATAACTCCAAACTTGGAGTTCAAACTCTTCTCACCAAACCCAAAGATCTCAAATCTCATCAAAAGGAGAAGAAAATAAAAGCTCTCATAAATAATCCCTCAACCCGAAAAGAGAGATCCCAAGAAGAAGATTAACAATGTATTTTAAGAGAAATCACAAGTCACTCACCAAATCATGCCTCAAAACTCCAAGACGCGCGAGGAAGAAGAAAACTTGATGACGGTAGGGATGAGAATGAGCTGGGCCGGGCCGGGCCGGGCCGGGCCAAATAGATGCCCAATTCAAATGGGCGGGTTTTCGGGCCGGCCCAAAGCCCATACTGGCTCTTTTAAAATGCCCAAATGGGCATAAGGCGGGCTTTGGACCTGCCCATTGGGCTTTGGGCCTGCCCATTGGGCATAGCTTAATTTTTTTTATGTTATCCCAAAGAAAAGAAAAAAATTAAAAACTACAATATATTTAAAATCTGTTTAAACGTATTATTTGTTATTTCTTAAATCTTTTTAAAATCACAAGATAATAATATGTATATAGAAATTTTTGGCATGATTGATACTGAGAGCTACACAGTAGACATGTTTTGTGTTCTAATCACATGAACTTACATCTTAATAAACTAAGTCTCTGAGTTTACCAAATGCAACAGATTATTAAGTTAACATGTAATTATTATCAGTCGATTAAAGCAAGTTTATTATATCTACTTTCAATGCGGCTGGAGGCTATCACTTCTGTCTTTATGATCAGTGTTTATTATGAATTTGTTGGCCAGCTCAACTTAGCAGGGAAGCTTGGTGTATGACTTGGACGTCTACTTCACAGAGATTGTGGGGCCCGTGGGCATGAGGTGGCAGCAATAGTGCCTTCGGTCTTCGAGCTGTTTTGAGTCTGACGAGGAATCAAAAGTTTTCTCTTGCAGACTCGCGAGACACGAGGAATCAAAATTGATCGGGCTTCGGGCTTTTTTGGGCGCTTGAGTCGGGCTTTGGGTAATGCCCACGACTCGGCCCGAAGAATCAAGCGTGTATACCATTCAGAACTGGGCAGAATCAATACCCAATCAAACCTGATCGGGCATCGGGCTTTTCGGGCTAGCCCGATTGGGCATCGGGCTGGCCCGCGTCCATTCTCATCCTTAGATGACGGCAAGCAATTTCTCTTCGCTCCTTTTTCGCTCTCCAAAAATAAACCCTAGGAAGGGTTTAAATAGCCCCACGAGTCGTGAGGAATTTTAGCCATCCCATTAGATTAGTGTTTTGATCGAAACCCTAAGTCAAAAGTCGTGTCTAACTCGTCTTCAATCGACATGGCCGTGCAGGAATCGACATGGCTGTGTCACACTTGCGAAAAGTGCATGTGCAGCTTCGCAGATTGTGCATGGCCTTACCACAGAATTTGGCATTCTTCGCAAACTTGGCACGGCTGTGCCAAACGTGGCGCGTCCGTGTCAATCTCAAATAATGAATTTGAAGCATATTTCAACAAATTCTACCATGCTTCAAACTTCATTCATCAAACCATGTCATCTCCAGACACTTCACGACTCTACCCAGATTCCAAACCTTTCTATCTGAACAAGAAAACACTAAACTATCATCGGAAACCGCGCCCTTCGGCGCATCAACACTCCAAGAGATTTTCCAAGCCCAAACACCCTTTGAGCTCAAAGAACTGAACCATACTTGCCACCTTGCTTGTGGCGATCGCTCTCTGTAATGTTGACACTGCAACCTTATGCTCCATCATCGAATGCATTCACACCAAACATGTGTCATCCAAAGTACCCGAAGTCGATTCATGGTCGCACTTCACAATGGTTGCATGAGTTGATCTGCATCTACACTCTAAGGAAGCACCGTGCACCGCCTTCTCCAAACATACAATGAGAGCACCATTTTCATCTGGCTTCCATGTTCTCAACTCACTGCATTTGGATTTGATCCTCTAATAAGACTTCGCCACAGCACCACCACGATCTCGGTAAGATCCTCTGCTCCTGATCATCTCAGAGCCGCTGATTCTACGCACTCCAGATGATCCCTTGGACGAACTGTTTTTCGCCCACCTTGAGCCATGCCACTCACGCTATCTACGTGAGTTCTTACCAATGTGCTACAACTGCTCGACCCGAATTCCCAACTCCTTGCGCTCAGCAACGGATCCTCCTAAGGACTGCAACTCTACCCTGAAGCCATCTACTTCGCTGTAGACAATCTAAGTCTCACATGGAGTTGAACTACGATGGGATATAACCTAGACTCCGTCATCTGAAGATCCCTCGCTGCACACCGCAGCTATCACATCCTGCAACCGACCTCGCTTCTCTGTCACGACGTCCACGTAAGTCCCAAACGCTCGTCCACTAAAGCTCTCTAGCACACCAGACCTCTGGCTCAACATCGCCTGCCCCTGAAGCCTATAAAGGGTGCCAATCTTCTTTGTCGCCATCACAAAACAACCTCCCCCGGACACCCATAGTGGCTCTCCCTTGAGCACCACACTACATCTCACACCAGTTAAGGCTCCTAGCGAAATAAGATTCCGCTGCAAATTCGGTACATGCCTAACACCTGTGAATATTCGAATCGCTCCATCCTGCATCTTGAACCATACTGTACCGATCCTTACCAGTCTAAACATAGCTCTGTTCCCCATGTATACGTTTGGTTCATCTCTAGGAGTACGTCATAAAGTGACTCCGCATCAGAGTCTATAGGAATCGCATCCTGAATCAAGAATCCGTGAAGTATGATTGTGTCCCAAAGAAGACAGTCAATATTTCTCCATTATCAGCATCAATACATGCACCACCAAACGCTACTATAAGCTAAGCACTCTTTACCTTTAGCCTTCAACTGTGGGCACTTGTTCTTCCAGTATTCTGATTTCTTGCAATAATGGCATGTCTGGTCGTTATCACCTTGACCATTGAATGTGGGTCTTTCAGTCTTTAAACCTGATTTGGATCGCCCGCCCTGGAAACTCCCAAAGAGAGCTACATCCTGATCATCTGTACTTGTGTTGCCCATCGACACCTTCCTAACCTCATGCAAGCGTAGAGCTGCATCGACATCTTTTAAAGAGATTTTGTCCTTCCAGTGTGTCATTGTCTTGACAAAGTGTAAATACTCCTAATGTAAAGAACATAACAATGCAATTAATTGGAACTCATCACTTACATTTTCTTCAAATGCTTACAAATCCAACACCAACTGATTCAGTTGATCAAAATGATCATGTAATGATGTCCTCTTTTTTATTCTGAGCATGAACAAGTTCTGTATTAGATACAACCTTCATGTAAGTGATTTTATCATGTACAAAGATTCAAGCCTTTTCCATAGCGACTCTACCGTTTTCTCTTTCGCAACCTTGCAAAAGATCTTGTCTGATAGGGCCATCTGAATAGCGTTGTGGGCTTTCATCTCAAGCTCGGATCTCATATAGTCTGTGATAGATTCTGGAATAGATTTCTTGTCAAAGACTATCCTGTATAGCCCATCATGCTTGAGTATAGCCTTCACCCTCATACACCATAGGGTGAAATTATTGTTTCTTGTAAACTTTTCAATCTTCTACACAGTTGTTGAATATGTCACTGCCATTGTGTAACGCTCTGATACCACTTCTTGGGTAAATCGGCGAATAGCAGAAGCAAACCTCAAAGGCGGATAACTATCCAACAATCGCTACACCGCGATTTTTCAGAGATAAACCACAACGGCACAATATCCAACCAAACAAGCAATATGAAAAGTAACAAAATGCAAGAAAGCAACAAATCAAGCGGTAAGAGCTTGCCCTGGTTCGGCCAGCTTAAGACGCCTAGTCCAGCTTTTCGATGACGGTTTCTACTAATATGATCGGAGAGAATTACATCGACTCCTTCAATCTTCTTCAACAAAAGAGAGCACCGATAATTCCAAGCTTGGAGTTCAAACTCTTATTCCAAGCTTGGAGTTCAAACTCTTCTCACCAAACCCAAAGGAGATCTCAAATCTCACCGAAAGAAGAAGAAAACAAAAGCTCTCACAAATAATCCCTCAACCTGAAAAGAGATCCCAAGAAGAAGATTGCAATGTATTGCAAGAGAAATCACAAGAAGTCACTCAACAAATCATGCCCCAAAACTCCAAGATGCGTGAGGAAGAAGAAAACTTGATAACGGCACGCAATATCTCTTCGTTCCTTTTTTGCTCTCCAAAAATAAACCATAGGAAGGGTTTAAATAGCCCCAAGAGTCATGAAGAACCTCAGTCGTCCGATTACCTAAAGTCAAAAGTTGTGTCTGACTCGCCTCAATCGACATGACCGTACACGAATCAACACGGCCGTCTCACACTTGCGAAAAGTGCATGTGCAACTTCGCAGACTGTGCACGGCTGTAACGATCTCTACACGGTCGTGCCACAGCCTGAACAGAATTTGGCAGTCTTCACAAACTTGGCATGGCCGTGTCAAGCCCAAATAATGAATTTGAAGCATATTTCAACATATTTCATAACAACTAGAACATTGTTCTTCAAACTTTTACTAGAATATCGAAGCAACATTTAAAATCTCTATGATCTCATGATTCTCATTACATTTTTCCACACGATGTTACAAGAAAAAACACACTGAAAGTAAGCAATTGGAACCAAACATGGTGATTTCATGCGTACACAAGATATATGTCATAATATACTGAGTAATCGTAATGTCTTCTTAGAATAAATAATCAAGCAAAAGTAGTAAGTTACAGGAAAGAGCTAACCAAGGTTTTAGGTCTCGGTTTCGGTCTCGGTATCGTTCCTTCCAAAATTTAGGTTTCGATATCGGTATCACCCGTTTCGGCGGGTTCGAAAGTAAGTTTCGGTTTCGTCCGTATCGTTAGTTTCGGCAGTTTCGTTTTGGGTATCGGTTTCGGAAATACTTTAATACTAAATAGATAAATTAAAGTTGAGTTCGTAATTATATTAAATACTAAATGTCCAAATTTCCATACTAAATACAAAATACTAAATAAATGAATCTGATTGAAGTTTTACTTTGACACCCACCGTTTTACTTTGCGCACATACCGTTTTACTTTGCGCACATACCACTTATTTACAAGTTTTCCGAAAAAATAGGTGGCAGTTGTTTTGCGCGCGCACAGTTTTACTTTGCGCACATACCACTTATTTACAGGCTTGCCACAAAATATCTTTGTGTGGGTTATTGATTGCAGATAAAGACAATGGCAAACTTGTAATATGTTTGCAAACTTAGTAAATAAATGCAATATGTATATAGACATGACTAGCGCCCATTATTAGGGCTACAGGCTTCCTCTTCTTCCTCTTGCTCGAAGCGGCGGGAGCGCGAGGCAGGAGGCAAGGTAAGTTCTCTCTTCTTCTTCTTCTTCTTCTTTTTTCGTTTTTTGTGCTGTAGAACTAGATGTGGTTTTTTTTATTTTTTTCGTTATGATGTGATCTCCTTCCTCTTACTCTCCCTTCTTATTTCTTCTTTTTTTGGTTGTAGCTCGCCGGTATCGGCCGATACCAAGAAAGGGTGGGGGTTTCGGATCGGTCCCATCCGAGATCGATTTGAAATGCCTGATACCAAGAGGTATCAGGCAATACCTCAAACCATGGAGCTAACTATACATATGTATATTCATTGATCAAGTTATATATAGATATTGAATTAAAATGATTCATTCAATGGCTTTAGAATTGCAAAAATCTAACCTCGAATTCTAGTTGGTTGCTGGTTGAAATGAAAAAGAAAAAAATCAGCAATACCAATACCAATACCGAAGTAGACATTGCATATTTAACTTTAGAATTCCCGCTCATTGACACTGTTGTTTCAGCTATGTACATAAATAGTAGATGTGAACATGTTCAAAAGCATTGTTAAGCAACATGCCAACGTCAAAACTAGGATATGCCATTTGCACTTGACTTGATGTACTAGAAGAACATTCCATAAAGAAATGTCATAATCCTGTAACTGTCCACAAGTAATTTATATCACAAGTAATTTATCACCTTGCCTATTTAACTGATTAGGAGCTCAAACATGTGATTCAAAACACAACATGAATGCCAGCGGACAACAGTCCGATTGGCACCTACCCTTCGCTTTCAGCGAGGCCACCCAGGTTCGAACCCTGGTGGCGAGGGTTGCCCGCACGCGCGTTAACCAAGTTTTCCGACTGATCAAAAATACACAACATGAATGAGCTCTCTGGTCTTCTTGAAGGCCTCCAGTAGCGCAATCACACAGTACGTAGTTTAAATTAAAAATTACCAACAGTTTGGGATGCAAATGTCAATTCCCTAGACGTCTTCCTGAAACCATAGGTAATGCCAAGGATGATCATCATCATAGTAAATACTGGCTGCCATGGCGATCAAAAGTAGTGTTAAAGATGCTGAACTACTAAGTCAATAAGTGTTCCATAATCCGAGAGCTCATGGCAACAAAATTCCAAGAGCAGAGCTTAAACAAGAGATGGTCCCTAGACAATTTCATGGTCCATATTTGTACTAAGATCCTGACCAAATTCAGTCAGGGACATCGGTCAAGGCAGCTAGCTCGACAAAATGCATACATTCAATTTAAATTATGGGATAAGTCAACCACAAGATGGAACAAGTAAATATGGAGGTGTAAAATAACAACATTAATTAAGAGTTTGAAAGAAGTCGAAAATGCAACTTCTTTTGGCTAGTTGGAAACTTCTGGCTGATCTAGACGCAATTGGTTTTGTCAGTATCCATGGGAAAACTAAGTGAGATCAAGGTGTTGTAGCTCAATGACTGTACGTAGACATGGTGTGCAATTGAACTAATAAGAAAAGTCATGAATGGAACAAATGCAAAAGGCGTAAAATAACGAGTATAGACTGAAAACGAGACGTATGTAAGAATGCAACTTCTAATGATCAGTAATCAAACTCTGATAATTGAATAAGATTAAATTAGTCACTCTGGTTCTATAAGAAACCTAGGTGAACAAAAATACAGATGAGGAAGAATCAGTTGATTAACAATGCCACCAGTAATAGTAAGAACAATTAAGGCGCACTCCCCATAGAACAAAAGCAAAGACGACTGATATGCACATCCAAACATTTTCCAATGCATTAAAGTTCACATATTAATTTATAAAGGAGGTCTGCATACCATTAGCCCAAAGAATCAGTTAAAATGGCATCCTTCATAACTGTTCCATTATCAAAGAATCTCCCCGTTGCTCTTAATAGAGTTATGAAAAATGATTTCTCAACTCCAGTGGCTTAAAATATCACAGCAACGGGTTTGCTTTCAATCCTACCAATGCCAGTAATATGCTAGTGCCCACACTTACATGTGTAGAGATGGACATGATCCTTTAGGAACTGACCTCTAACTAAGTAAGCTCTGTGAGACTCCACAACATGTCATTCTGGTTATTTTGCACCATTTATCATGATGCACAACAATTTTAGTTAGTCTAGCGATGATTAAATCAAGTGGTTTGAAGATCTCTCTACCACCTAGCAGTTTTAAAGATGTAAAATTTTCCTTGGGCTATTGAAAAATGATACCGTTTGATGCATAGAATAATAATTTTCAAATCCCTTAATCCTTTTGTAAACAAATTGACTGTGTAAATCAAGATGCACAAGGAAATGAAGGTAATGTTATATACTTCATGCAAGTTGCCTGAGATGTTGCATTATAGGTCATTCAAATCAGAGCCATGTATCTTGATTTGCATTTTACATAAATGTTTTAAAACCACAAAACGAGAGGTCACTCAGTCATCAAACTGTAGGATTTGTTCTATCGTTTAAAACCCGGTCATTTTGCAATAACCTTACCTAATGGGAAGTTAGACATCATGAAACTGTATGATTTTAACGCAAAGGTAGGCATAGACACCAAAACAGACAGACAAACTCAAAAATGACTCAGTAGTATCTATAAGGCATACCCTCATGCACATGCAAGAAGTATTGTTTCACCTTTTGTTCCTCTCTGTGAAAAATGGTTGAGGTATCAGTTGGCGTGTAGAGCAAATTTCCAATATCCACTTCTTGATTGGATGACTGGAACTAGTTGGATATTAAGACACCCCAAGTATGATTTTGATTATGATTAAACAAATGAAGTATGTGTTAATATTTGTGAGTGTGTAGGTATTTAAGAAATTAGGTTCAAAGCTTATGGATGGTGATTCACTTCA
Source organism: Scilla litardierei (assembly GCA_030789695.1). Taxonomy (NCBI): domain Eukaryota; kingdom Viridiplantae; phylum Streptophyta; class Magnoliopsida; order Asparagales; family Asparagaceae; genus Scilla; species Scilla litardierei. Next base: position 86,503,088 of record CM061132.1, on the reverse strand, counting down.
AGACTCATGGAGCATACCCAAAATCATGAAGATATTTGGAGAGCTTGGAGTCAAGATGGAAGTGACAATGGAATTCACTTCAGGCAACTCAAGAGATTAGAGAAGAATCAAAGACATGAACATGAATTTCAAGCTACATCAAGTGGAAGAGTTGGTAATTTGATGTATATTTTTTGTCTTTAGATTCTATGTTAAAGTCTTGATTGAAACTATACACACTAAGGATTTATCCAAAAAAATTTAAAAATATTTTAAAATCATTAGAGCTAAAATACCCTTAGTTTTCTGTGTATCAAAAAACTAGTCAACCAATAACAGTACACCAGTCGACTAGTGCTCTCTAGAATTTACAAGAAGTTGTGGCTCAGTATAGTAGTCGACCAGTGATAGTCGACCAGTGCTCTTTGTTTTTTGACCAACTTTTGCAGGCCACTAGTCGACTAGTGATAAACAATAGTCGACTAGTTCTGCTATTTCGGGCTAAAACAGTAACATTTGACATTTGACGTTGTAATTTTAGCCATTATAAGGACAATTTAGGTAATCTGTGTGACCCGATTTTTGGCCTATATTATGAGGGTTTGCTGATGGATTTTATAAGAATTAAATGAGCAATTTTTGAGTAATTCTTTGTGAAAAATCCAAGCTTTCTAATCTCTTTCAAAGTTCTTTCAAAAACTCTTAGGCCAGGGTTTTCAATTGTTTTCCAAATGCTTTTAAGCAACATTTTCTCTTGGTCTATTTTTGATTTAATCTCCCAGAGCTTTATCTTTATTTTGTTGAGATAAAATCAAATTTTTCTCTTGATCTTCAAAGCTTTGGTTTTATTATTTTGAGGAATGGGCATTTTCTCTTTAGCCACTTATACACTTGAGCTTCAATCTTAGCTATAGGAATTTGTCACTCCACCAAAGCAAAGAAGGTTTATAAAATCATTTAGTAAAAGAGGTGGTAAACATATTGTTTAATTGCTTGGTGCTTTAGGGTATTGGTATTGGTATTGTAAACCAAGGTTGTGTAGTAGTGAGGCAATTGGAAGTCCTCTTGTTGGAGAAGAGACAAGTTGTAATCTTCTCTCTTGGAGAGTTTGATTAGTGGAAATCCAAATGGTTCTTGGGACTAGATGCAGCCCGGGGATTGGATGAATCCGGATAAATCTCTAGTGTTTGCGACTGTCTCTTAAATTCTCTCTCTCTCTCTCTCTCTCTCTCTCTCTCTCTCTCTCTCTCTCTCTCTTACTTGTATTGTGTATTTAATTTCGTTGTGCTCATATTCTATCTCGCAAATTTTAGAGATTTGTTGATTAAGTCCCAAGAGAGGTAACACTCATTGGAGACTTAGATAAACTTAGAGAGATTATAGTTTTAATTTGTGATTATTTTTGATAAAATTAGTCATCCCCTTTAGTGTTTACTTGCAATCTTAAATCCCAACACGTAATATCAGAACTACAGTGACTACTCATTCACTGATTTCCAACATGTGGTATTCAAGCAGGTTACTAAGATGGCATCAACAAGTGATATGAGCTCACTACCGACATTTAATGGATCCAACTACTCATGTTGGAAGAGAAGGATGTTGAGTTACATTAAGTCCCTCAACAACCCATACAGTTTTGTGGAGTTTCCATATCATAAGCCAACGACGCCCACATCTCAATGGACAAGTCAAGAAATTGACATGGTCATAATACAAGTCAATGTAATGAGTGTTTTATTATGTAATATTGCTGAGTTTATTTTTTGAGTATGTTTCAGAAGCTACAACTATATATCAAATTTGGAGACTACTTAAAGACAAGTATAGATGGGAGTCAATCGAGGAGTCAATATTTAATGGCATATGATACACAGTTCCTACAAATGAACAAGAGAGTGATTCAGACTTAGATGACTGCGATGAGGAAGAAAAAAAGGATGAATGCATGGACCTATGCCCTATTGGTTACAATGTAAACTATGTCATCTGTTCTGATTGAGATTCTGCTATTGATGATAGTGAATTAGAAAAGACTTTTCAATTGTTGTATAAGAAGCATGGAAAACTTTTGAGTGAGTACGCTAAATTAAAAAAGATTTAGAAAGATTTAGAAAATAATCATAGTCATCTGCTTAATGATTATGATAAATTAAAGGTAGAGCGTGGTGTGTTATTATGTGATCGTGAATGTATTAAGAATGAGCATGATATTACTATTACTAATTGAATGATTGCAATGATATTATGATACGATCCGGGAGATCGTATAAGCAAATCGATAAATTTAAAAGTGAAAAATGTAAAAAGAGGATTTTTAATAAGATAGAAATGTGAAGAACTACAAATAAATGGGTTTCCTTCGAGACGAAACCCTATCTCCTAACTTTGAATGTCGGATCAAAGCCTAAGAACCTTCTCTACGATACCTAACAAGTTATTCACAAATCAAGCATAAAAAATAACAAAGGCGGCTAGCCCTAATAAATAGAAAAGAGTGGATTTACTAATCTAGTCTGAAAAGACTAGAATACCCCTAGAGCCACTAAGCACACTCCATAATAATCTCGCTCCTCCTACGCCTCACGTAAGTCACGATAGGCGGTCCGAATCCTCGGTAGACAATGGAGTGGGTGCGTCTGCATCAATACCCCCATAAAAGAGCCACCTTGTCCTCAAGGTGGAAATCTGGGAACTGCTCTCGGACCACGTCATATGCCTCCCACGTGGCGTCACAGTCGAGTAGGCCTACCCAGTAGATCAACACCTCCCTTCGCCGCCCCGGTCCCTGGCGAACTGCCCTCACCTCCAGAGGCTCCAGAAGCACCTCCATGTCCTCAGTAAGTGTAGGTGGCAGAGTGGAGAAGCTGTGACACATGGAACGCCGGATGTATCATAGAAGACGGTGGCAGGCGCAATCTGTAAGCCACATGCCCAATCTTGGCCGCAATCTGGTAGGAGCCGTAGTAACGAGCTGCCAGCTTCTCGTTCTGCCTCCGAGCTAACGTCTTCTGCATGTAAGGTCGCAGCTTAAGATATACATATCTCCCTCCTGAAAGTGGACGTCCCGTCGGTGGCCATCTGCACGGGTCTTCATTACCTGCTGAGCCCTCAAAAGATGTCTCCGCAGCTCCTCCAACATAGCATCTCTATCTCCCATATAAGCCTCCACCTGTGATACCGGAGTATGTCTGTCGCCGAAGCGAAGCAAGGACGGTGGATCTCGCCCGTAAAGGATCCTGAATGGGGTCGTCCCCGCTGCAGAGTGGTACGAGATATTGCACCAATACTCCGTCCACGCCAACTACATGTGTCACTGTCGAGGCGTCTCTAAAGGAAACACCGCAGATAAGTCTCTATAGAGCGGTTCACCGCCTCCGTCTGGCCGTCCGTCAGTTGGTGGTACGCCGTACTCATCTTAAGGACCGTACCATGTACCCTGAAGAGCTTCCGCCAGAACCCGCTCATGAAGACTTGGTCCCTATCGGACACTATAGATGCCGGTACCCCGTGCAAGCGTATCACCTCCCGCGTAAACGTTGTGGCCACCGAGACGGCGATGTAAGGATGCCTCAATGGTATGAAATGGGCATACTTACTCAAACGATCTACTACGACGAAGATCGCTGTATATCCCTCTGAGCGGGGCAGCCCGTCAATGAAGTCCATCCTGACCTCCTCCCAGACCCTCTCTGGCAACTCTAACAGCTGTAACAGCCCAGCTGGTGACATGGCCATATACTTGTGACGCTGGCAAACGTCACAAGCTGCTACTAACTGTGCAACACTCCTCCGCATCCCCGGCCAGTACACCTCTCTCTCCAGTCATTGAGCCATGGAACTCCTGAAACAGGGCCGGTATAAATACTGAGGTCCGGGGTAGCACCAACCTCCCCTGGTAAAGTAGCCTGCGCCCCTGCAAGGAATACCCTGTCGGCCCCTCCTTTTCTTGCCGCATCAACTCGCGGATCTGTCCTAGCTCATCGTCACTCTCCGCCTCCTGCAACATGGGCTCCCAGTCCAGCCACATCGGTCGCGACAGAGCCCTCAAGTCGACGCTCTCCTCTCGGCGAGACAAGGCATCAGTAGCCTTGTTCTCCAGTCTCGACCTGTACTCAATGTCGAATCGGTACCCCACCAGCTTGGACAACCAACGCTGGTGCTCCTCCGTGACCAACCGCTGCTCTAAAAGGTATTTGAGGCTCCGCTGATCCGTCCTAACCACAAACTCCCTCCCCAAAAAATAAGGCCGCCACTTCATCACCGCGAGAACAATGGCCATTAGCTCCCTCTCGTATACCGACTTCAGCAGTGCTCTAGCAGATAGCACCTGACTGAAGTAGGCTATGGGGCGTCCATCCTGCATAAGCACCGTCCCCAATCCATAGCCTGATGCATCAGTCTCCACCACAAAGGGTATGCTGAAGTCTGGTAAAGCACGTATTGGCGCCGTCGTCATCGCTACCTTCAAGGCCTCAAATGCCTTGGTGGCCTCCTCCTCCCAATGGAATCCGTCCTTCTTGAGCTGTTCGGTAAGGGGCCAGGCTATGGTGCTGTACCCCTTAACGAACTTTCGATAGTAGCCCGTCAGACCCAAAAATCCACAAAGAGCTCGCAGTGTAGTAGGCACCGCCCACTCCAGCATTGCTGCTATATTTGACATGTCAGCCTCCACCCCATCTGCCGAAACATGTTCCATGTACTCGATCCGTGCCTGGCCGAAGCTGCACTTCTTCCGGTTGGCGAACAACTGCTGCGCCATCAACTCCCGGAAGACCACCTCCAAGTGGTCCAAATGCTCTATCATGCTCCTGCTGTAGACGAGAATATCGTCAAAGAAAACGAGAATGAATCTCCGCAGGAAGGGCTGGAAGACCTTGTTCATCAAGTCCTGGAAAGTCGAGGGGGCGTTCGTCAAGCCGAACGGCATGACTCGGAACTCGTAGTGCCCCTCGTGGGTGCGGAAGGCAGTCTTCGGCACATCCTCTGGCCGCATCAGGATCTGGTGGTATCCTGCCCTCATGTCAATCTTCGAAAAGATCGCCGCCCCATATAGCTCGTCCAGCAGCTCGTCGATCACCGGAATGGGAAACTTGTCGGCGACAGTTTCCTTGTTCAGTGCTCAGTAATCGCCGCAGAATCTCCAACTCCTGTCCTTTTTCTTAACCAGCAAAACTGGGCTCGAAAAAGAACTCACACTTGGCTGGATTACCTCAGCCTGCAGCATCTCCTACATCATCCGCCCAATCTCGTCCTTCTGTACATGCGGGTACCGATACGGTCGCACACTCACCGGTGCTGCTCCGTCACGCAATACAATGGTGTGCTCGTGTCCTCTAGACGGCGGTAGCCCCTGCGGATCCTGGAAGACCTTCTGGTACTGCTCTAGCAGCTGCTCAACCTCCACTGCGGTCTCCTCCCGATGTTCCTCCCCCTCAGCTGTCATCCCCTGATACTCCACCAGGAACCCCTCTCCATCGTCCCGCAAGGCCCGAGTGATGGCCTTGAAGGCCACTAACGAAAAACAAAGGGTCGGGTCCCCTGTCAACACGACGGTCTACCCCAATCCTGGAACTCCATCCTCAAGAGCTTCCAGTTCACCTTCATCTCCCCCAACTTCTTCAACCACTGCACCCCCAGTATGATGTCCACGTTGCCCAACTCTAATGGCAAGAAGTCCTCCATGATCTGTACTCCCTGCAAGGTCAGGCACAGCCCTTTGCAGAGCCACTTGCTCTCCTCCATCTTTCATGTCCCCAACAGTATGATAAACTTCTCTAGTGTGCTCAATTGCAGCTCATGCCGCTCCACCACTCGGCTGGAGATGAAATTGTGGGTGGCCCTACTGTCTATCAGCACCGTCACTGTCGTGTCCCCTAGCTGCCCTGATAACTTCATGGTTTGGTTCAAAGTGAACCCCACCACGGAGTTCAGGGAAACCTGCGCTAAGTCTAGATGAGACTTCTCCTCCTCTACTGGTGGCTCCTCCTCGGGCTCCTCCTCATCACCCACGTACCCCTCCTCGTCGGGTACCATGGTGATCTGTAGCAGGCAGCTCGCACATCTGTGTGGGTGAACTTCTCGTCGCAACGGAAGCACAACCTCTTGGCCCGCTTCTCCCTCACCTCTGCCTCCGTCATCCGCCGCCCGAGAGCAGCTGGGCGCCCTTCTCCTCGAGTCTCAGGTGCAGCTGTGGGTGCCCTCGGTGTCGCAGCTGCAGGGGTGGGGCTGTCACTCTGGGTTTCCCAAGCCCCTCGTATCCTTCTCTCCTCAGCATGCTTCTCCTGCGCCTTGTGAGCCAAACGAAGGACATCCTCCAAGGTTGCCGGGATCTGCATCCACAACTCCGCCCGTATAGAGGGCTTCAGCCCCCTCATGAAGTTTTCGATCATCACCTCATCTGTCACCCCCTCCACCCGGCTGTTAAGCATCTCAAATCTCTCCACGTAGTCCCTCACTGTCCCCTCCTGCCTCAGAGCCGACAGCTGCTCGTAGAAATCTCCCCCGCTGTCTCCTGGAACCGATCCACGATCAGTGCTGACAGCTCCTCCCAGGTACGAAAAGGAGCCCGTGCTATCTTCCACCGGTACCATGCTAGTGCCTTTCCCTCAAAATAAATCCTGATGGCCTTCAGGACCTCCTGCTCCGTCAACCCCATCACATGAAAATATCGCTCCGCCCGATATATCCATCCGTCTGGATCGGTGCCATCAAAGGTCGGCATCTTCAGCTTCATCAACCGCCGGTCCGCGTTGATGTCTCCATGCTGCCCCCTATCTCCACCACGGTCACCTCCCCAGCCCAACCCGCCACCCCGGATCTCCATCGGGCCTCCCCCGTTAACTCCGTACAACTCCTCAGGCCACCCAGGCCTCTCCTATGCCTCGGGCTGATAGTGGTGTCCTAGAAACTCGGGTGGTCGTGCAAAACGGGCCTCAGACCAGGATGGGTAGTCTCTGTTCTCCAAAATTGGCCTGCCGGGGTCCTAATAGCTGCTCCCGATGCCCATCCGCCTCCAACCATTCCCGAAGTTCCCCCAGAGTGAGGTACGAACCCCGCCACACCCCAAAGGATCGGGAAGGAGTCGTCGGGCCCCCAGGAGGGGCGACCCAGCCCGTCGGCCCCCAGAAGGGCCGGCCCAGCTCGTTGGGCCCCCAGGCTGGGCGGCCGGCCAATCCGCACACCCAGCTGGGGGCGTCGCCTCTCCTGCACCCCCGAAAGGGGGTGCCGCCATCCCCGCGCCTCTGCAGGGGGCCGTCGAGGCCCTGGGAAGGCCCAGCGGCCTGGGCGCACCTCCGGATGGGGGTGACGTCTGCTCCGCGCCCCCCGCAGGGGGCAGCCGATGCCCCCGGGAGGCCCAGCGGCCTCGCCCAGGCCTGGAAAGGCCTGGTTTGGGCCGCCGCCCCCTGACAGGCCCTATCGGGCTTGTCGCATGTCGAACAGACCCGCGGGGATCTGTCGCGTGTAACCCAGACCCGCGCGGGTCTAGGTCAGGCCGTCCCGTTTTCCTGGCCTCCCCGAGCCATCGCCTTGAGGTGGAAACTCCGCCGTCGTCCGTGCTTGCCCTAGGGGGCTGATTCGAGGGTAGAATTGCCCTCCTCTTGAGTTCCCTTGCCCCGATCTCCTTCTTTCGCCACCGTTAGGGCTTGCATCATTGTCATCATCGTTGATATTGCCTCATTCAGATCTGAATTCGACCCCTTCAATTCTTGGAGATCACTGCCTTGTTGCGCGGCGTCCTTCCTCATCCCTCGGAGTTCTATCTGGATGTCCTCTTATGAATGGGTATGATCCTTGATGGAATCCCCCACCGTTTTCTTCAATCCCTCGAACCGTTCTTCGATCTCACGATTGAGATCCTCCCGTAGCCCTTAAATCTTCTCATCGATTAAATCTGCCTTCGATCTAGTGCTTGTCGCTATCGGATCTCACTACTCTGATACCAATTTGATACGATCCGGGAGATCGTATAAGCAAATCGATAAATTTAAAAGTGGAAAATGTAAAAAGAGGATTTTTAATAAGATAGAAATGCGAAGAACTACAAATAAATGGGTTTCCTTCGAGACGAAACCATATCTCATAGCTTTGAATGTCGGATCAAAACCTAAGAACCTTCTCTACAATGCCTAACAAGTTCTTCACAAATCAAGCATAAGAAAATAACAAAGGCGGCTAGCCCTAATAAATAGAAAAGAGGGGATTTACTAATCTAGTCTGAAAAGACTAGAATACCCTTAGAGCCACTAATAAGCCCACTACGCGATAATCCCGCACCTCCTACGTCTCACGTAAGTCACGATAGGCGGTCCCGCATCCTCAGTAGACAATGGAGTGGGTGCGTCCGCATCATATTAATACTAGAATTAACTACTTGCTAGTGATATTGCTTCTAGCAGAGTAAAGCATAAAGACTTAGTTCTTAAGCTTGCTAGTATTAAGAGTAGTACTATTGTTAAGATTATTTCTTCATGTTCTTATAATGTTAGAATTAATCATGTTAATAGAAATAACCATGCTAAGTATCGTTTGCATGCCAATCATGATTATGCTTTTATGTACGGTAGATATGCTCGCAATGAAAATCCAATGTTCTTTATAATTAGATGAAGAAACCACATTTTGTGCACCAAGCTACCAAGCTAGAAATCATGTTAGATTTAAACTGCATAATGACAAGATTTGAGTGCCTAAGGATTTGAATGAAATAGATAGAAATATTTATATTGATAATATTGTTAGAAATATGAATGGATTTTATGGTTTCTTGTACATGCATGCAAGAAAAACAAATCCAAATCGCATTTGTGTTCCTAATGGTTAATTGTTTTTGTGAACCCATTATTGTAGGGTATCTATGCTTTCTTAATCGTCTTGTTGATACCCTAATAGAATTTAATTAAAATTCATCTTGATTGTCATTGTTCAGATTAGAATAATTTTCGAGCATGTTGGGTATGTTCTCTATGTTTGATAACTTAAGGAGTCTTTAAAATGTGTGATTCGATTGATATATGCTCCATAGCTTGAATGTAGCACTGTCACTCATTCTGTCTGCAAACTAGTCAGCCAGTGCAGGTTGATTAGCCGACTAGTTGTCAACTAGCTGACTAGTCAATGTGTACTAGTCGACTAGCTGTTGTTGTTTCAGCTCCCAGATTCCTACAGTTTCGGGTTTTTGACTATTGGGTTTCACCCCTTTATTTGAGTCAATCCACTATCCTATTAGACATATAAATTAAACGCGTCAAGATTTATTTAATCTTAGCCCTCCTTTGATGATCCAATGGCTTGTATTCACTCAACTCCTCATCTAAAAGACCAAAGCCCTAGCTTTATCACATTCATTTGATTGCCAACCACTCTCTCTCCACAGCCCCCTTGCTGCCATTTTTTGCAGGTACCCTAGGAGCTCGAAATCTCATTAATTTCATCCCCAACCTTCGTCAAGTTTCAATCCTTTTTGGTATATTACATTCCTTACTTGATTTCCTGCTTGTAGAACCTAGTTTTCATTCTGTTAGTGATCATTTAATTTAGAAATCATGCCCAAACGAACTTGGAGATCTACTCAATCATCATCACGTAGAAAGCATCATGATTCATTTCATCTTTATCTGAAAGATCCCTCATCAGAAGAAGAGCATTTGAAGTATTCTAAGGAGAAAATCACGTTTGTGAGATTCATAAAATTTGAAGAGCTGTCAACTTTGAAATCCTTCAAATATTTATGGGTTTTCATCTTCATGATGTGTCTAGTTATCACAATCGTCACTTTTGTTGTCCTAGACTTGTGTTGCTATTTTACACTGAGAGAATTAGTGAACACAAGATACAGAGCTTTGTGAAGCGTGTTGACATCAAACTTACCATTAGCAACATTAGTAGAATATTCAATGAACCTTGTGATGGATTTCATTTGAGTGAGATGGATACCTCTGAACAAAGTAAACTTTCTAGAATGTCCATTGAGCCTCAGCCTATCAGGTCTGGAATGTTGTTGAGTTCATTGCGTCCAGCAGCTAGAATTATTGCACATACTCTCTCATACTATCTTATTCAGAAGTTAGGCAGTTTTGGCTATGTTACCATGAAAACGGCTAAGTGTGTCTACGCTCTATTTGGTCAAATTCAGATTAATTGGGCACAAATCTTCTTAAACAACTTCTGTGGGACGACCTATCAATCCATCTAGCATGACTGTCTTCTTTCTAGCATCTTCACTCACTATCATGTCTTACTTGATTCTTACTTGATTCTGAAATCAATGTCTTACCTCTACATGTTCCCATAGATAGATCCGTTCTTTTTAGGATGCATCTGTTGTGATATTGAGTCACATCCCGTATCCCGTATAATTTTGATGATGAGCAACCATATCATCTAATATCAATGAGAGCAGCTATAAGAGCTCAAGACAAATAAAAAAACACTCAATGGATTAGTGAGTTTAATAAGACCATGGATCAAATAGATCAAGACAAGAAGCTTGGAGTATCATAGATGCATCATGGACTTCCATGTAATAAGTGTATTTGTGCTGTAATTTTTTATTCCTTGTCTTATGATGTTAAAACCTTGATTGAAGCTCACACACACTTGGAATACACTAAAAATTTTAAAAATAATTTAAATTGATTAGGATAGTGTATCACACTCTTGTCTGATACAATTTTGTGTATCAGAAAAGTAGTCGACTCTCGAGAATATATGAGTCGACGCCTGGGCTGTTGGCTGCTCTGGAGACTTATCGAACTGTGCCAGTAGTCGACTCATGTGTTGCAGGAAGTCGACTATTGACCCAGTAGTCAACTATCTATTGTGATGTAATCAACTACTCATGGCCAGCTTAGACTAGAACGGTCGGATTTCTGCCTGTTTTTTCCAAACGTTAGAGATTCATTTTGATCAACATTTTAGACCCAAATGTTTGATCAGTATTTTGGATCCAAATGTTCCTCTATAAATTGGTTTCTTCAGAATTTATTGACAAGATTTTAAGATCATTTTGAAAAGAGAAAAACAAGTTTTAAAGCTCAAAGTCTTTAAAAGAAACCATCTCTTTTGGCCTATGTTTTAAAGTCTTTCTCAAATCTCTTAGCCAAAGTTCTTGATCTGAAAAGCCTTCGTTTTTTAATCTATTGGAGATCACCACTATAGCCATTACACATCCACAAGAAGCTTCAAGCAAGACAATCAATAAAAGTGTATCATCTTCATTGTAAGTGAAAACCCTACATGGTTGAAGTAGTAAATTGTAAATCCTCTTATAGAGCGGTGTTGTACTATTTAAGATAATAATGGAACAAGTGGGACTTTGGTGAGTAGGATACGGGATTCTGAACCAGGGTATATATCTTGTGTTTACACTTGGTCTACATTTCTGTGTTGTTTATCTCTTGCTTATTATTTCCGCTGCATACTCCTTGCAAGTGATAATTATTATTGATTAGGATTAAATTGTGTAACACCAATTGTAATCTTAGGTAGATTTTCTAGAGAAATTTTTATACATTAATCACGCTCCTTTAGTGTCTATTTGCCATTCACATGATCTCAACACGTGGCATCAGAGCTTAGTTATATGATAGCGTCAGCAAACGGCATATATCCCGAAGGCCAATCTACCAATCGTTCAACTTTGCTTACCAAATCAAATTATGAGACTTGGAAGAATTGCATCAGGATCTATTGCAAGTGCATCTTGCATCTCCTATGACTTGTGGGCCATGGCCCATGCTAGAGAATCAATATGAAGAACCAATAAAGCCCGTGAATGAATGGACCAAAGCCAATAAAGAGCAAGAAGCATTGAATTTCACGTCAATGAATACACTCCTTTGTGCCATCATCAACACAAAATGCAACCGAGTATCTTGTGCAACCACCGCCCATGGAATTTGGAAAATTCTCGAGGAAACTTACGAAAATAATTCTAAATTTAAAACTTCAAACACCACTCTTTATGAGTAGGTATGAAGATTTTGAGATGAAGCTGGGAGAATCAATTACGGACATGTACACTCGCTTCACAGATATCATCAACACTCTTGCAAGACTTGGCAAGAAGTACTCACAAAGAGACAATGTGACTAAGCTTCTTCAATCTCACACCCGAATGGGAAAGAAAGGTCACGGTCATAGAGGAAGGAAACGATCTCTCCAAGCTCACCTTGGAAGACTTGATTAGCAACCGCATGGCATACGTGCTCCGACTACGATAAAGGAAATATAAGGAGCAAGCCAATCACTTGATTTTTGGTATGTTGATCATCCATGATGTGAACAACCTCATGGAAAAAATCGATAAAAATGTTGGATATGCGGGAAAATGGGGGCGCCTCCTTAGATTTCATCTAAGGATGCACCATAGATCTCTTTTTCCTATATATATATGGAGATGCTATTATAAGAATGGAAGTAAAAAAAGCTTAAAGTGAGGAAAGCCATCGCAGCCGTAGGATCAGAGGCATCGCTCAGATCAACCCGACACGTGCCGCGCACGTGCTTCCCAAAAACCCAGCCCCTGACCAGCTCACGTGAGACACACATGAAACCTAAACATCCTCCCAGCTCTGGGTTCCCCTTCTCCCTCACGCAGACGAACACCCTAAAACCCAACGCTTGACACTCTCATCTCCCTCTCTCACAGACGAAGACCCCAAAAACATTTCGTGTCCTCATCTCGCTCTCTTGATAGCTCTCTCGCCCAACCACCCCAACGATCACCCCAGCCCCTCACTCTCTCCCCAAAAAACCATAACCCTCCCTAACCCAGTAGCATACCCCGCAGATCGAACCATTTGCCCCCGAAAAAACCCTAACCCTAGGCCCGTTTGCCCTCATCTTCTTCGGGCGGAAGCTTTAATTGCATCAAAACCCTAGCTCCGCTCCCACAAGGTAAAAATTCTGTGGTGAACTCAAGAAATTATTATTTTTAATTCGAAGTTTTTATTAATTCGGTGATTTACATTCTTAAGAATTTGTTGTTTTCTTAGTAAGAATTATGATGGTATCAGGTATGCTAATATCATGGTTTCGGGAAATTATTGTGTTCTGAAAAGCTTGGTGATCTGGAAATTTTGGTGTTCTGGTGTTCTGGAAATTTTGGTGTTCGGGAAATTTTCCCAGATTTAGCTCTTGAAACAATGATACAGTTTTATTAATTCGTTGATTTACTTCTTACGAATCGATCTATCTATTGTGTTGATGCATTCATATTTTGCATACCAAACAGAACCTAGCAAATTGTGTGTTTATGAGGCTTGTTTGATACTTAACAGAACCTAGCAAATTTAGGGAGAAATTGTGGATGAATTATTCTAGTTAAAATTGAGTTCAAAGCCAATAATTTATAGTATTTAAATCCTCACAACACATCTTCAAGTTTGGAAATAGATCTATTTGAGCTAGTTTTAATTAATACTATGTTTGCTTCAGCTCATCATAAATTTTGGATGATACTTTTGTGGGTTGAAATGGCAAAAAAATATTATGTTATGAAGATGGAAGGCAGAGCGGGGTTTATGGTAGTTGGGAAGAATGTGCATCATAAGTTCTTGGATTTCATAATGCAGTGTTTAAGTGATTCAAAACATATGAATAGGCTATGGAGTATTGGAATGGGCAATGCAATCCAATTCATCCAGATATGGGGTGTCGAGACATGTTCCCAAGCTTGGGACAACGTCAAAGATTAGGGGTCTATCTACTGGGAGAGTCTTCAAATCACGGTGCGAAGAGAAATGATGATAGATGGTAGCAGAGAACGACATGCTATGCGACATGTTATTGTAAATAGATGTACTGAATTGTTGGATGAATTGTTGGATGCATCTTTCATTTGTGAATGTTTAACATGCGCAGTGGCTTCAATGTTGTGTTTGTGATTATTATCAGTTTAGTTATCATAGCTTCTCTAATGTCAATGTCAATGTAATATGTAATTTGAAGAATGAATGAATTCTTTAGTTGCTGATATCTGCAACAAATTCACTTTGATACAATTCTGTTTGATACAAATCTCCAATAAGTGTTTGATACAATTCTGGTTGATACGAATTCAGCAATCAATTATCAACAAAAATTTGTTTCCATTAGCATTTATGTTTTGCAGAGTGTTGATGCATATAGCTGTAACAACACTTGCATTGCGATGTTGTTTCTATTATTTTTATTTAAGTTAAGCTCTTCCTCTTTTATCTTTTTGACATTGGCATCATCAAGAATGTTGTTGATGTTATTATTATCCAGATTATGCAGTACAGCTGAATCGAATATTTGTTGATCTGAATCAAATATTTGTTGATCGATAGACATCTCTTTGTTCATAGTTGCTATGAACTGTGCAAGAAATGTGACTGATTGATTTTGGTCAGTTTTCCTCAATTGAAGATAAACACATGTATCAGTCCACATCACCAGTATCAAAGTGATACGAGAAGTATATTCATAAGATCTTGCATATATATTGAGCATATTTTCCATTGGATTGTTCAAGCTTCTCCCGATCAGCAGCTGCAGTGCATGGATATTCTCATGTAAGCAACACAATAGAGTCCCAACATATATTAGTAATGCTTTGCTTAAGGAAGGACTGGATTAATTAGCAGGCCGAATTTTTTTCTTTCATCAGCATCCTAACAGAGTTTGTATATGCCATTTGCTGGCAATTTTGTATGCTAAGCAATTGTACCCTAGAAAACGTATATGCATTTCTGAGTGTCGGCTACTATAAGGCTTCCTAGTCCTTAGTTACTAAAGTTTTGATCAATATGCTTTTATTAAAATGAGAAAATTGGAGTACATAATTATCATTTCACCAAAACTTGGATGACATGTGCCCAGGGCAGGGTAGCGCAAGTTGACCTGAACCTCTATAAAAATGAATACCGTCCATAGTTGAATAATGGATATTCAGCCAGAAGAGCTTTTTGTATGCGCATCATCCAACTCAATTGTAGACATATATAGCATGGACACTGATATTCTGAAGATGTTTGTGTCAGAAACGTGTGTCCGACATATGTTTCCTACATATTGTTCAGTATTTGTTGTGTGCACGATGTAGCATCATGGCCATGTCAATGTAGGCGTGTCCGCCCAACATAGCTGCATGTTATTTTCTGGCACCGGGATCCACCATTTCTACTGGCACTTGTACCACCAAACCATGTCAAATTCCTATCTTTCAATGTTAACCACATAACACTCAACATGTTCCTGGGTAGCGGACAATCATGGAGCTATAGTTGCATCTGACCATGATTAGTTTCTGATTACTTGAAAAATGCAGTCGCTTGAGAAAAATCATAGATGGCACCCTGATTGTCTATGATATGTTGCCGAAAAATTAAACGTTTTGGCCTGGCCAATATGGGGCTGCTCTATTTTATTTTATAAATTCAATGATACTATCTTTGTTACTAAAAGGTTACAATAAAGTACAGTTAGACGGCGACATGGAGAAACTGATGCTCCTATAGTGATCCTTCTCAACCACCATTGCCTAGGACCTACCCAAGCTTTTCACGCCAACCTCTTAGGCCAGTGGGCCATATCACTCAATGGCCTGGCTCAAAAGCACCATGAAACTGAAGTCATGGCTACCATCAATATAGATATTTCCAGTATTCCATACAAGTTGTTCCAGAATTCAGCATTTCACACATGAATTCCAGCCATAAAATTGTATTTCAGGCTTGGTTACATCAATATAGGCATTTCCAGTATTCCATACAAGTTGTTCCAGAATTCAACATTCCACACATGAATTCCAGCCATAAAATTGTATTTTAGGCTTGGCTATCATCAATATAAGTTTACAATTTCATAAATTGTATTTCAAAATGACAGCCATTGCAGCCAGACATTCACATTCACTGCTAGAATAAACATACGTTTACATTTACATTCACATAGAAAATACCATTTTTAAAATGTTTCATAATACATCTATTAGGGGTGATGTTTTTGAGTGAAGGCGGAGGCTGAGTGAAAGCTACTGCTACCTAAAGCTACTACTTACTGATAATTTATATATTTTTGGGACAAAATTCTTTTATGTGCAAAATAAGAGGTTACATTGCCAAAAACTGCCCAGGTGGGCACATCCGTCCTCGTCAAGATTCTGTTATCTGTTTACGTTGTGGAGATTTGGGACATGATATGGTATCATATGAAAATGAGTATGCACCTGATGATCTGAAGGTTAATGATGTTCTCAATCCCCCTTATTTCTGTTCATGTATTTCTCTTTTTTGTCCCTAGATTAGGTTGTTATAATCGATACAGTTTCATTCCTTCGGCCAGCCATACTGATTATATAATGGTATTTGTCGGCTATAACAATTGTTGAAAGCTTTCTTGTGGTGAAACTTTAGTGCAAGCAATATCATGCTTTAGGTTTTCATCATGTTTGACTGAGCAGTAAATAAAATGCTATGTTTGCAAAAACTAAGTTTTCGTCATGTTTTATGTAATAATGATGTGAAGCTATTAAGGCTTGACTAATATCTATGTATTGCTGCTGTAATTTTATTTTAAATGTCTTCTTTCTACATTCAGGTTGTCAATTAAAGTTGGTGCAATTTTTGCATTTTAGTGGCGTCTCTTCATGCTCTATTTTCAAGTTTGTTGGTTGCTCGACTAGTCTTCAACCCATCAATGCTATTGTGAATTTGACATGCATCTGGTTCGTAATGGAAATGCTAATTGTCTACCTCAATAGCAGACTTCATCTTAGCAATAGGTAGTAGTAGCCTTCACTCCCAACAGTAGCAGCAACTGATGGGAATGCTAATGGTCTACCCCAACAGCAGACTTCATCTTAGCAATAGATAGCAATAGCCTTCACTCCCAACATCAGCAGCTGCCGCCTTCACTCAAAAACATCACCCCTAACAGATGTATTCTGAAACATTTTAAAAATGGTATTCTCTATGTGAATGTAAATGTAAACATATGTTTATTTTAGCTGTGAATGTGAATGTCTGGTTGCAAGGCTGTCATTTTAAAATACAATTTTATGAAATTGTAAACCTATATTGATGGTAGCCAAGCCTGAAATACAATTTTATGGTTGGAATTCATATGTGGAATGCTGAATTCTGGAACTTGTATGGAATGCTGGAAATACCTATATTGATAGTAGCCAAGCAGGAGATACAATTTTATGGCTGGAATTCATGTGGAATGCTGAATACAAAAACATCACCCCATCATCAGTTTGTAGGTATTTAAGAAATTAGGTTCAAAGTTATGGATGGTGATTCACTCCAAGACTCATGGAGCACACCCAAAGTCATGAAGATATTTGCAGTGCTTAGAGTCAAGATGGTAGTGATGATGGAGTTCAATCAATGCAACTCAAAGGATGTGAGAAGAATCAAAAACTTAGAGATGAATTTCAAGCTATGTCAAGTTCAAGAGCTGGTAATTTGATGTATATTTTTTATGTATTTAGATTATATGTTAAAGTCTTAATTGAAGCTTCACAGACTTAGAAATTACCCAAAACATTTTAAAAATATTTTAAAGTCATTAGAGCTGAAATTCCCCGAGTTTTCTGTGTATCAGAAAACTAGCCAACCAATAACAATACACGGCGACTAGTGCTCTCTGGAATTTGCAGGAATTTGTGGCTCAGTGCAGTAGTCAACCAGTGCTAGTCGATTAGTGTTCTCTGTTTTTATTGTGGCCAACTTCTTTAGGCCACTAGTCGACCAGTGACGAACCATAGTTGATTATTGCTGCTATTTATGGCTAAAACAATAACATTTGACTTTGTGTTTTTAGCTGTAATAAGGGCAATTTGGGTAATCTGTATGGCTCGATTTGTTGCCTAAATTAGGAGGGGTTGCTGAGGGATTTTACAGGAATCATATGAGCAATATTGAGTAATTCTTTGTGAAAAATCCAAGCTTTTTAATCTCTCTCAAAGTTCTTTCAAAAACTCTCGTAGGCCAAAGTTTTCAATTGTTTTCCAAAGGCTTTTAAGCAACATTTTTTCTTAGTCTATTTCTGAATTAATCTCCAAGAGCTTTATCTTTATTTTGTTGAGATTAAATCAAATTTTCTCTTAATCTTTGATGCGTTGATTTTATTATTTTGAGATCATATGGACTTTCTCCTTAGCCATGTATACACTTGAGTTTCAATCTTGGCTATAAGAATTAGTCACTCCACCAAAGCAAAGACGGTTTGTAAAATCGTCTAGTGAAAGAGGTGATAAGCATATTGTTTAATTGTCTGGTGTTGTTTGGTATTTGGTATTATAATTATGAACCACGGTTGTGTAGTAGTGAGACAATTAGAAATACTCTTGTTGGTGAAGAGGCAAGTTGTAATCTTCTCTCTTAGAGAGTTTGATTTATGGAAATCCGAACGGTGCTTGGGTGGGACTGGATGTAACCTGGGGTTTGGGTGAACCATGATAAATCTCTCGTGTTTGCGATTGTCTCTTATATTGTCTCGTAAACTCGTACTTGCATTATGTAATTAATTCCGTTGTGCTCATATTCTATCTTGCAAGTTTTAGAGATTTGTTGATTAAGTTCTAAGAGAGGTAACACGCATTGGAGACTTACATAAACTTAGAGGGATTATAGTTTTAATTTGTGACTATTTTTTATAATGTTGTTCACCCACATTTAGTGTTTACTTGCCATCTCAGGAACTCCAATAAAATTGTCCTAAGACACCAATAGCCAAACTTCTTGTGATCTTCATATTGTTTGCACTTGCATAGGTGGTCACAGATTAGATGACCTTTCCACATTATAACACTAGAAATAACCCGTGCACAAAGTACATTGGCACCAAAAAAACCAACTCACACACTCAGGACACGGGACCCATACGGGTGTTTCAGTGCGTGCAAAACTAGGTGAAATGGGAAAAGTGAGTGAGAGTGTAGGTATTGTCTTAGGGTTTTTAAGATTGGGGTGTGTGTTTTTGGGAGTTTTAGGTTTGGGTGTGTTTTGGGTTGGGTGGGGTTTTTTTGGTTTTTTGGTTTTTTGGTTTTTTGGTTTAGGTTTTTTTTTTTGGTGTGATGGGTTGGACGCCACATAGGATAAATGTCCCAACAACCCCACTGAAATGTATAATAGATATTCACCCATCGAACCAAAGCCAAATATAATAAGAAAAATTATCAGTTTTGTTCTTTTTAATTTTAATGGCAGGGCTGAAGAGTGTGGATGAATCTGAAATCTTCATATACCATACAGGTTTAGGTAGAAAAACTACAAATGTCCCAAAAGCTAAATCTCAAACTTGGCTAGGGTTCTTGTCAACCGGATTTGCCAAAAAAATCCGCATCAAAGGGAGATGTCAATTTAGCTTTGAGATATGATCATATGAAACTATACATCTTCCACCCTGCTCGGGGAATGCCATATATTGTCTCCAGTAGTAACAGCAGTCTAAGAAGCAAGGCATGAAACTAATTTAGCTTAATGATGAGTCATCCATAATAATTAAACGAACTCCATAGTGTGCCACAGATTCTTCTTTATGCACTATGCAAAAGTAGAACCAACTTATGTTTTTTTAACTTTTAAAACAACTACCATAAAAATCAAGCATACCCAGTGAACGACCAGTTTTATATAAAATAGCCATATATTTCCATAGGTTAGAGTTAACTGCTTCGTATAAGCATTTATTAAAATGTTTGTGTTTTAGATTTTAAGAGTTGCAGTATTGACCTCAAGATGAGCTCTAAACTGGATGTGCATTTAGTTTCAACCTGCTACAGAACGTGTCACATTGCTCTTAAAATGTGTTAAAAAGATGTCATTGTAGCTCACTCGCTTGTTATGGTGTCGACTCTAATTTTACCCTGCTAGCCTAGAAAAAAGAGCATTGCTACGCAATGAAATAACTCCTACAGATCATAAAAACAATTTATATCTCAAGAAATATATTGGAATATAAATTGTCCTCACATGGTGACTAAAGTTCGAGCACAATCAATACTAGCTGCAGCAATGTACGATTAAGTAGGCTTTTGATGACATGGAGCTCTAAGCTCACTAACTCAAAATATTTCATGTTGCTCGATATTAATGATTAGAGAAATATAGAAATATTTGTCTAAATGTAAAGTTGTCTTATTAATAAAATGCTTTAGCATGAGAAATGTTTGCCGATATAGTCTCACCCCATGCTCCAGATAACAGGCACTATGCCTTAAGCTATAGTAATGTCATCCCGATGTAAATGATAAAGTGCCAGGATTTTCATAAATCGGTAATCAAATTCAACCATGTTGACGTCAATACTTCATCTATGTGGTGCCAGAGGTGATTGCTATGTGGGTTGCACACATTGCATGAAACTAATTTCAGACGTGCCCTTGTGCATTTAGATGTTTTTTAAAAAAAATTTATATACCCTCAAATCAGCCCCATTTCAAAATAAACTCCCAAATCATTCACATTTGTAAGTGAGCTCTGTCACCTCCAAATCTTATGAGTCCTTGAAATCTTATGAGTCCTCCAAATCTTATAAGTCGTACAAATTTATCCCTATGTAAATCATTCATATAAATTTTATTGCATTGACTTGCCTAGTTTTTTAATTGACTACATGATCCATATTTAGGTGATTTAACTTCCTTTAAGTCAACCTTGCTTCTTCTTCTTCCTCCATGTACTCTTTTTCTTTTCAAATAAAATTCATTAGAATAAATTTCATAAAAAGGGAGATTTTCTAAATGTCAAAGTTCATCCTCCTCTTCATCGCCGTCATTGCCAGCAGGGGCGTAACCAGAAATTTTTTTTGCACTGGGCGAAAATAAAGATGTTGTAAAGAATATTTTTTAAAAAATATCAAAACAGAAAAGATTAAACGTTAACATGATTTAATTATTTATTCATAGTAGCTATAAAATAGTATTGTACATATATTCAAAATATGATATATATGTAATATATATAATTTTAATTTAAGCTGAAAAAATAGTAATAATTAAAGATTAATTTTATCGACATGCATCATACATATCGAAAAAATAGTATCATACATATCGACATGCATGCCTATAAAAATAATATTTGATAAACAATGTAATAATTAAAGATTAATTTTTTACATTAATACACACACAACATAGGGAAATAATAATTGATATATAATTTTTTACATTAATTTAAAGATAGATGAGAGTGAGAATTAGATAGAGAAAAAAGGTAGAGAAGTGAGATGTAATGTGATAGAGAGATAGAGAGATAGAAAGTGAGATGTAACGAGCAATTGCACAGATGACATTCTCTCATATCTCCTTCCTGGGATACGCGAGATCGAGACCAGGCGGCACGCGATTTACTGCTTTCTGATGTATCAAAAAAGAGAGAAAGTCACAGAGAGAATCACATAGAGATGGTGATTATACATAATAAAAATTTATTTTTTTTTACACTAAGCTGCTCAAGGCAAGTTGTACATAGTTCCGTCCTTATGAATCAAAATCAAAATAAAAGAAAAGGAAAAAAGTAACACTATTAGGAGTCGAAATACAAAACGCACTTTAAAATATAAATTATAATTACAAATAAAAAATGCAAAAAATAATACATAAAAAAGGTAACAAATAATAAAGGACTTCACATTGGGGATCGACCCTTGGTGCTCAGGTTCGTTATAATACTACATTAGCCATTAGGCCATAAAGAAGCCGTGGAAATGGATGATATTTGTTAAATAAAAAGAATATAGATAGAAAACAAATTGCAAAACTAGGAAATTGAACACGACTTCAGCGGGAATCGAACACGGAACAAAGGTGTGGACAGTCGACGCTTCATCACCTGCGCTACAAAGGGCATTTGGAGATGTATCATAATAACATTATTTCTATAATATTGCCCCGGGCAGCTGCCCCGGGCAACTTCAACGTAGTTCCGCCCCTAATTGCCAGCATCATCGTCATCCTCTAATCTCTTTCAAAACAACGTCAAAGAAAGAAAGATGAAGATTCAAACACACACACACACACACAAAGAAGTTATGAAAAATCTCAAAATTAAGTTGTGTATATTCATCTACCTCCTCTCTCTTAAATCAAATTACATACCCCTGTTATATGTTGACATATATGAATGATTCAAGGAGAAGATGGCATTAGAAAGAAAAGGGATGGGTGGAGGATTACATAGTGAATACAGCAAAGCCCACACCAATGTTTAGTGTGAGGGGGGAGGTGTGGTGGCAGAGGGACAGAAAATGGTAGCATGCTCTGAAAGCTAGAAGAGAACGTATAAGCTTTTTAGGGTATGGTCTCAAATTAGAAAAGATAACAAGAGATTTTTTGTGTTTATGATCCAAAATATAACACATGCTAATATGATTATAGGAGGGAGTAAATTTTTATCAACATGCAATTATCAAGATCTAGGGGATATTTTAATAGGAAATATTTGGGGATATATTATTTAAAACTTGAAAATGCGTAAAAATAGTACTTAATTACAATCTAGAAAAGATTTATAATGTCTTCTTAATTTTGTTTTTAAATAACTATACGTTAAATTATCAAGAAGAATGGGACATCAATATCAAGTTTCCTATAAATTTGATAAAAGAACACCTTGATGCTCATAAGATGATGTCCCCTAGTACTCACATCAAGACTATACATGCGGTTTAGGGCATATTTGTCTTTGAAGTTAAAATTTTTAAACTGTACTTTTCTATAATTTAGTCACGCAACTCCAAAAAAAGGCGAGATGCATTTAGCTAATCTCCAAACTTTCATAAATTGTAGTTGGCTACCTTCAAAAGTTAGCTTAAACTACAATTTAAAAAATCCACTCAAATTAGATTTTTCTAACCTCCAAAACTCAATGAGAAAACATGTTCCTCTATTTTATATCCAAATGGTAGTCAAACTTAATGAAACTACAATTTTTTAAACTGAAGTTAGTGGCTAGCAAACTACAGTTTGAAAGCCATTAATTACAACTTAAGAATTACTACAGTTTTGAAACTTAAATGCCAAACATGGCCTTAGAAGTCAAGATTCTACCACCACAGGACCAGACAGACGTTCCAACACACTTTGACAGGAAGCCTTCTTCAAAATATCCCCCTTATATAGTAGTTATCTCTCTCCCGCTAGAAGATAGCAATTTAATATTAATCCGACAGGGGGGGCATAAGACTACCTACTCATAGCATCACGAAGCTTTTCCATGCTAAGAAAAGTTGATAAATTTGCAAGTTATGTCTATAACCTTACAAATCTATAAATGCAAAAGTGCTCGTCAAGCACTAAAATATTATCAATCATCTCCAAATGAAACACAATTTAACATAACAGAGCAATATGTATTGAAATGGACAAAGTATTAACTATCTTCAACAAAAATTAACCGTAGTAGCTAGTCATATGATGGGACAACAACCACGTTTCAAATGAAAACATAATAATGCAAGTGACTAATATAATTGATACTAAGTTCTGAAATTCCGGTTTCTGCTTGCCGGTGAGGACGCCACAACTTGGGCGCAACAAGCATCTAGAGGTTCTCATAAAAGATGAAATTTTGACACTCCGTGAAATTTATTAGAGGGTCAGCCTAAAAGATCCTTTTTTGACGAAAAGATGAAATTTTGAGAGATACCCATCAATTCTCCCATGAAATCAAAGCACCTGAGTACTGGAAACTTCTTAGATCAATGCCATCGTATTTCCAACAAATTAATGGAAAATCAATGAAAAAAGAGGGGCAAACAGGCCATCAATGATCGAACTTCAGTAATGAAATAAAAAGAGGATACAATAGAGATCAAACCTCAACTCCTCCGACTCCTTGAATTCGTGATTTGCTGGAAGAGCTTTTGGGCTTTTGTTTTTATCCGCGGGTTGGATGACTTGATGGAGTTTGTATGTGTCACGCATGACACCCTGCAAAATTATAGAAAGCCCCTCCATCCGCAGTTTACTTAATTTGAGCACATAGTTTTGAAACAATGCTGGGCCCACCGTGGTATGCATGCACTTATCCACTCCGTCGGGTGGCGCAGGATGCGATCAGGATTCATGGCTCGGGGTGGATGTCGTTTACAAACAAGACCTCCATGTAATTTATTTTGCATAAATATTGGTTGCCAATGATTTATGTTAATTTTGGAAAAATGTAGGGATGTGAACTGTTCAGAGATAAAGATTGGATATTATATCCGTGTCCAGGATTATTTTTTTGAATACAAATTCGCAAGCGGCTAATTTCGGAAAGAAAATCTAATTTCTAATCCGTTAAAAACAGTTATTGACAATTTGATTGAATTTGGTACAAATAATATACAACAAATATAAATGGCATGATAAAATAAATCAAAACCATATTAATTCTGCCATGTCATCATTTAGTATAAATAGTGGTTTAATATATTATAGAAATAACACATGCACAAAGTGCACGGACACCCCAAAAAAACCCACACAAGCAGGACGCGGGACCCAACCGAGTATTTCGATGAGTGCAAGAACAGTGGGTTTGAGTGTGTGTCTTGTCTTGGGGGTTTTGGTTTTTTTGATTGGAGTATGCTTTTGGGTGTTTTGGGTTTGAGTTTGTTTTAGGGGGTTGGGTGGTGTTTTTGGTTTTTTGGGTTTTGGGTTTAAGGCCCATGTGGCAATGTGACACATTGACACATGTAACAAATTCAAAAACATCCCTCAATTGTAATAAGAACTAGTCCTAACTTGTGCCCGCGGGCACGGTTATTTTCAGATTTTCCGCTGCGAAATCTTTGTTCCCCAAAAAATTATTTCCACAACCAAAATTACATGGAACAACAAATTAGCGTAAAAATATTTAGCGGCACGGACGCCTTTGGTGCGGAACAACAAATTCGGCTCGGAACAACAAATTCGATATAGAACGACAAATTAGCGTGAAAAAATTTAGCTGGCGTCCTCGGCGCGGAACAACAAATTAGCGTAAAAAAACTTTAGCATGCGGGTGCCTTTGGCCCGAGAAATTATTATCATCTTGTTGCCTCATGTGTCGAAGAGATGGTGGGCCCCGCCTTGAGCTTGAGATCATCCGATCTGTGACAGCATTCGATCTACAGCATTAAATGAAAATTAAAGTTTTTTTCCCAAATGCATTAATTGCGTGCATTTTGTTATTTCTCCATAAACTTCATTCCCCCAAAAAGTTTCATTTCCTCAGAAACTTTTATTTCACTAGAAATATTTTTCCCTCCAAAACTTTCTACAAAATCTCGTCTCAACCATTCTGTAACGGCCAGTATTTAATAATACGTATTTTGTTCGTATTCTATCTTTGTCTTGTGCTTTTTCCATATCTGTACTTAAATATATGTATTCGTATTACGTACGTATTTTAATAAGTACTTCAATTAGTTATAATCATGTGTAAAACTTATTATTATATAATTTCATTAAATTATTATTTGAATTTGAATTCAAATCCCCTTCCTTAAACTCCTAGGAGACTTTTTCTATAGCAATGAATCTTATTTTAATTACAATAAATCCATTGTTCTTTCCTTTTCTTCTCAGCTTTAAAACACTTCCATTTTTAAATCAAAAACCCTAACCCAAGAAGCCAGCCGCCATATTCCATTTTGTTTCCTTTTAATTTTCGTTGCATGCACAAAATTCCCCATGCTTTCACTCACGCACACAACCTAACTCATTTCTCGCGCATACACAACCTTACAATATAAAACTCAGTCAAACCCCTAAGAATTCTAACTCACGCACACAGTTCACCCACAATAAAATAATAAAAACCCTAGACCCCCCCCCCTCTCTCTCAGCCGCACAAACAAAGGCATCTCCCTCTCCAAACAAAAAACCTAAGCCTTCATCCCTTCCAACGCCTCAACCCATCCTCAGACCCATGCCCTCCCATGCGCGCAACCCCCATCTCCCCTCCGACTGCCACGCAATCCCACGCCTCACACACACCTTCGACTGCCGCATCAACCCAACCCCGCTCCGACCTCCGACGCACCCAGCACCGCGTTTCCTCCCTCCGGCCATCTTCTAGCCCGCTGCAACACTCGAAACATAATGAGAACCTATCGATTACAGATGAAAAGGAAACTAGTCGGTGACTGGTTGTGACACTTGGGTAGGGTTGGTCCATTGTAGCAGAGTTCGTAGATGTAGCTTGACCACCTTTCGGCTACCTCCATACCACACCAATGGAGGCAAGTATCTTGACCATTTTCCAGGTTAGGGATGGCAAGAAGCGTCACAGTTAACCCCCGATGATAGGGTGCATCAAGAACATACTACCAACCGGGACATGGACTTATCACGAGCACAAACAACTGAATACTCAATATACAACTACTTTACTTTTGAACTGCAAGTCATACATGCTCGTACTTTACTTTATGCACTCATCACTTATAAATGTGTACTAACGTTCTTTTGTTCTTTCCCAAGTTGTTCCTATTTCATTACTTTAAATATCTTGCCGAGCGATTCGCTGACATATATTTCAATGTAATTGGAAATATATGTTAGGTTCAGAGACTGATTACATTGAGGATCCCGCTTCTGAGAATCTCATCTTAGAGGACAATCCTGCTGACCAGAGTTACGACGACGCTGAAGTCCTCCCTGTCGAAGAATAGAGAGAGCTACTCTCAATCTTATTTTATTAGTTGTACTTGTAATCTTGCAGGTGTGTTTGCATTTTCAATAAATTGTATGACCATGCTAGGCCTAACTATCTTGTGTACTTGCTTGAAAACTCTGGAATAAAAGTGAATTAAATTTTTATGCTGTTCTGATAATATTCGTATGCAAGAAACCTGCTTAACTGAATAGATGCTTATTGTGCTTAAGTCAAAGAAGAAAGAAATGAATAAAAGTATCTCTTCTTTGCTTTAAGCACATGCGGATCAGCTCGCATCCTAACTCCCAAGTATAATGGGAAGTGGGGCGTGACAGGTTTTAGTGGCCCATGCAGGTCTCTCTTCTTGCATTCTGCGAAACAATTCAAAACAGTGTAAATATCATCACTAACCAGATTGTTTTGAATAACTTAGTATACAAATATTTACCTTGTTTCTTTTGCAGCATGGCAGGAAGACCGCATACTCGCAACGGAAATGGAGCCGGCGGAAGTGGTGTTTCCGACATTCATGAACTCATGGGAGTCATGAGAGACATGTTGGAGATCCACAGCAGCTGAATTAGCAAGGACAACAAGCTCGTAACCAGCACCACCGCCTCCTCGAGCTGAGCCTGGAGCCAAGTAATTTCGGGAGCTGACCCCGAAGAGCTTCTTTGGGAAAGAAGGGCCATTGGAAGCAGAAGAATGGGCCCGAAGTACGGAAGACGATCTGAGTCTTTCCCGTATTGATCAGGTGGGATGGCTTGAAGTCGCCAAGAAGCAACTGAATGGGAATTCATGAAACTGGTGGGACAGAGAAGAAGCTCGTCTGGTCAAGCCCATCAACTAGACCATGTTTCGAGAGCGTTTATACACTCAATATTTTTCTCGATCAGCTAGGAGGGAACTGTAACAACGATTCGTCAATCTGAAGCAAGGCAATCGTACTGTTGACGAGTATGAGGCAGAGTTCTCTATGCTTAGCCGATTCGCTTCACATCTGGTGGATGATCCCGAAAAATGTGCGTATCAGTTTCTCCAGGGTCTGGACCTGGATATTTAGGCTTCGATGTCTTCAGCAAATCTGACTACGCACCAGGACGTACTGGATGCTGCTAGGAAGCACGAACTCATTGTGAACCAGAAGAAGACGCTTCAGACTATAGGAAGCAGACGTCCACCGGAGCCATTCCAGGGCAATCTCGGGCCTACCCAAACTACACAATTCAAGAGGCTGCTACTCCTGCCAGCAATCAATCTCAGATGGTATGCTTCCACTGCAAGCGGACTGACCATCTCAAGAAGGACCACAGAGAGTTGCTGAACCATTGTCTGATATGTGGAGCATCAGCACATGCTACCAGAGACTGCTCTCGTCGCACCAACTAGCCGATGACTGCTGGACCTTCTGGACCTGTTCAACGTGGAGCTCCTGGACCGAAACAACGTGGACCGGGCTTTTGCACTGGCGAGGCAGAACCAGCCGAGGCGTCAGGTTATCACCATGACGGCCGCAGAGGCTGAGACTGATGAGCAAGTGATATTAGGTAATGCTTTAACTCTTCTTTTATATAATTCTTATATTATATGCATGTGTTTGGTTGTTTATCTTTTAGCTAAGACTTATTTCATATGTACTAGGTGTTTTCTTAGTAGCCTCTCATCCAGCCTTATCTCTTTTCGATTCTGGAGCCTCACACTGCTTTATATCCCGAGGATTTGTAGATAAACACTCCATTCGTGTTGACTCTCTACCTAATTGCTGGAACATCACTACCGGGAGTGGAGTAGTGAAGACTTCTAATGGCTGTCGATCTTGCCCTATCGTGATTTGTGGACACGAGTTGTTCGCAGATTTTATGATGGTCAACATGCCAAACTTCGATGCGATATTCGGCATGGACTGGTTAGGAAATTTCTATGCTACTATTGATTGTCACAGAAAGAAAGTAGTGTTTGAAATTCCTGATCATCCTGTGTTTGAATTCACAAGCGGAGATCGTTCACTTGGACCTATCAGATTTTGAGCCAAGCCGAACGAAGTAATTATTGCATCGATGCAAGTTGAGCCCGAGAAGCCTAGAGTAGTTCGAGACTTTAAGGATGTATTCTTTGAAGATATTTCGGGTTTACCGCCTGATCGAGCTCTGGAGTTCACTATTGACATGATGTCGAACACTCAACCTATTTCGAAAGCTCCGTATCGCATGGCCCATGCTGAACTGGAAGAACTTCGGAAACAACTTGATGATCTGTTGTAGAAGGGATTGATACATCCTAGCGTATCTCATTGGGTTGCGCCAGTTCTTTTGGTCAAGAAGAAGGATGGATCTAGAAGGATGTGTATTGAATATCGAGAGCTGAATAAGGTGACCATTAAGAACAAGTACCCGTTGCTACGTATTGATGACATCTTTGATCAACTTGGCGGATCACAAGTATTTTCTAAGCTGGATCTCCGAAGTGGTTATCATCAGGTGAAGGTCAGAAGTAAAGACATCCCGAAGATGGCATTTCGGACCAAGTACAGGCACTATGAATTCGTAGTCATGCTGTTCGGTGTGACTAACGCCCCAGTTGTATTCATGAACCTCAAGAACTTGATTTTCTATGTGTTCTTGGATAATGTGGTTTTTCTATATTAGTGTTATCGATATATAATATATATGTCTTGGTGGGTTTTCTCCTTACGTGTGATTTCCGTCTCCGTAGCTTTCGCTTTCGTTCGTTTCGTTGTGATTTTCTAGCTTCTTCCTTAGATCGTTGAGCCTGGAGTAAGTCACACATGACGAGCTTCATATCGCTCATATCTTAGAGTTAGTTTGAGCTTAGGAGCCATAGGAATCCTTCCCGAAGCTTCGCGCTTCGAATCGACTCTTTTCGTGTACGTAGTTGGTTCAAGAAGGAGAACCAACCGACTAGATTCCAATCTAGTCTGTCAGGAACTCTTCTGGAACCGACTAGTTCATTAAATCAACTATTCAGAAGTTACTGTTTACTCTTAGTCGGTCTAAGAACAACCACCGACCGACTAGATGTGAAACTAGTCGGTCAGAACTTGCTCTCAGACCGACTAGTTCCTTTGATTAATTTTACCTAAGTTAATGTTTATCGTTAGTCGTTCCATGAACACTCACCGACCGACTAGATCTCAAACTAGTCGGTCGACGGGCCTTCACAGACCGACTAATTCACTTCCCAGATTTCTTCCTTCTTTCGCTATTTGATTTTAGTCGGTCACAGTTGAACGACCGACCGACTAGTTCCCAAACTAGTCGGTCAGCCACCCTTCGTTGACCGACTAAATCACCCAGAAACCCTAGGTTTGCCCTAGCCGCCGCAGTTTTCCTATAAATAACCCCCGATCGTTTTCTTTTCTTTCTTTCACTTCTCTTGGCCATTTCCCTTCCCCTAGACCTCTGATCTTCCCCAACCTTTCTCTAGCCATTCCTCCTTCCTCAAGAGCCCCTCTCACCCTCCATTTAGGCCGACCTTCATGCTTTAGGCCGCCTCCAACCCCCCAAACCCCCAAAATCCCATTTCTCCAGAGTTTCTCCCCATTTCCAGATCTGAGCCGTAGTTCTCCGGATCGTTCTTCCGTCGCCGTGCTTGCTCAGCATCGATCTTCTACTTCTATACGGTAGGGTTCGATCCTTTAATATTCTCATAACCCTCATTGTGATTTTATTAAAACCCTAATAAAATGGATATTAGAGATATTGTTCTGATGTTGTTTTGCCATGGCAGCGATCTCATCCCCGTAGATTACCATTTTGTGACGTGCCTCGTTGATCGTCATCCTTGGTGCCAGGCAAGTGAAACTTGCCACTTAGGGTTTTAGGCCAACCCTTTGGCCATTTCCTTGTTTTAGCGTAAAAGAGACTAGGCAGTGAAAGGATAGCTGCCTAGACGCCCTTTGATCTAGCTTGACAACGAAGCTAGATCCGTCACCTTCATCATGCTTGCATGTCATGTTTAATTTCAATTAACGGTACGCGAATATCTGTTCATGTCATTGCATACTTGCTTGTTCATCGTGTTTGTGTAGCACACACTACTTTAAAATGTAAGCTGCGGCGAGTGGGATTTGACTCCTACATCGTGACTTGAGGCTAGGTGCACCCCTATGCCAAATACACTTCCTGGCTCGTGATCCAGAAGCGAGCTAGTGTGTTGCTAATCCCAACGCTCGATACACGTGGAGGGGTAGGGTTAAACAGTCGCTTGAGCTTAGGAGTTGGACCGATCAGCCACTCTAGCCAAAAGACGGAAACTCTGAGCACAAAGTGAAAATCGTGATAAGTGATTCGTGAAAAGTGAAGATCGTGATAAGTGATTCGTGAATTAGTGATTTGGTAGCTTTTGCTACATCGTGCGTGCTTGTCCCTTCTTGTCCTTTTTTAACTGTTGCATCATACTTAAATGTCATGTCATTACATCCTACTTGAACTGCTAGGTTGTTAGTTTACTTTCCTTTCAGTTTCCTTGCTCAAGTCTTTTTAGACTTGCTGACATGTGCCCCTCTCTCTTTTGGGTGACACATGTTAGATCCTGAGCCAGAGTTCGTTGGAGAGGACGTAGTGTTTGCTGGCGCTGAGCCCATGGCTACCGAGGATGAGATTGTGGTCACTGGTGACCTGTCTTAGAGACCGCTTGTGTTCTCTTCCTTGTTTAGGTTTGCTGTTAGTTGTCGGTGCGTGGCACCTTTGCTTGTATGTTGTACTTTGTTGGTCATGTATGGGCCTTAGATTTTCCTTTTGAGCCGGTGGATTTTCTGTGATATTGTAATTTATTTTATGGTTATTCTGAGATTTAATAAATTGCTTATTGTCTCATTTCATTATTATTATCGTTGTTTCATATTGCGTTGCAAGGACCTGCCAATTGAATTTTATACGCTTATCAGACTGCAGCTTCACAGCTCCACGTCTGAGCGGACCTCCTCACGTCTCGCCTTCCATTTTAGGGAAGCGGGGCGTGACAGGTTTTGTTGGTGGCCCATGCAGGTCCATTTGCAAATGCGAACTATCGGAACAACAATAATAATTATAGAATGTCCATTAAATACATTAGAACATCCAAATTATAAGCCAGGAGTCTAGGTTTTTAGCGTTCCTATGCCTTAGGTGGCTGGTAGACGTGTTAGAGCACCTGTCCCAGCTCGGTAGGAAATCCATTAGGTCAGGACTATAGTAAGACTTAGTTAGACTTTTGTGCTGGCTAGTTAGGGATCCCTGATTGTTTGTTAGACTCCATGCTAGTTGTTTCAGAGTGTTTTCTCACTACAAAGCGTTGACCGTGGAGAACCCGGTCAACGTGGTCAAGGGGCCCGCTTAGGGTCCCTTGGGGGGCTTCGAATTGGTGCAGAAGGGGCGAGGGGAAGCCTCGGCCCTGGTTGAGACGCTCGGCCTCGGATAGACGTGCTCGGCCTCGGCTGAAAGGGGGACGAGGGGTAGCCTCAGTCGCCCAGGTAGATGCACGGCCGACGGGAGGCGAGGGGGAATCTCGGACCCGACTAAGACGCTCGGCCTCGGTAGGGCGTGCTCGGCCTCGGCAGGTTGACGGTGAGGGGAAGCCTCACTAACCAGTCGATCGAGTGGTCGGAGAGGGGCGAGGGGTAGCCTCGGCCCGTTGATCAGCTGTCCACCTGCGCAGACGAGAACGCTCGTCAGGGGGCCGGACCTTGGTTTCGGCCAAATCCCCTCCGATGCCTAAGTCAGATAGTGATCTGAGAAAGGAGGCCCGGTGGAGACGGTTCGACTCGTGAGGAGATCGTAACGGCGTCTCTCGGCGCGAGCGGGGGAGGAAGGAGATGAATTGGGGGAACGAGCTCGTTGATGGAGTACCTTAGATTTTGTTACCTGAGATGCGGTCCCTTTCTTCGTCGTCCTCTGAGCCCTTTTGTAGAGTTCCCTGCGTGATTGCCTCTGGCCCACGTCCCACGCCCGCCTTCGATCGTGCCCCATCAATCCGCCCCTTCGCCGCCGCTCTCTTCGCCATTCCAGCACCTCCCCATTACCGCCATTTAGTGGTCGCGCGTTCGGGGGAACGGTTTTCGCAGGAGTGGGTGAGTGTCCAGCGGGTTATCGGGGCCGGGTCGGATCGACATTCGAGAAGATCCCTTACATGGCCTTTGTTGAATGTGCTTGAGGATGCAGGTGGGCCTTCGACCAGTAGTCGGGCTCCTGGGCTCGTGTCTTTTGGGGTCTCGGTCAAATAGGCGTAACAATTGCCCCCATCGGTCGAGTTGATAGGCTTCGGCCTGTTCGGCTCGGCCGATGTGACCTCTGCCGATTTTGACAAGCTCGCCAGTCGATGCCGACTCATTTATTAGTCGTCATCATGGGTGGGCCCGTTCGATATTTTTAAGGCGCGGGCTCCGAAGCGCCGTCGGTCCTCTGATGCCGCCACGTGTGGCTGCAAACTTACCCCCTCCGTTCGCGGGGCTGTCTTCAATTGATAAGCTGAGGGGTTCGGGCGCCGCCATCGGGGGGATCGATCGGCCTCGGCTAGCTTGGTATAACCGCTTCGCCCCCTGGGGTTCCGAGTGGCGCTTCAGCCGAGGCGTGGTCATAAATGTAGGTCATGATGAGGCGGATCGATTGGACTTCCCCTGGCGCCGGTTTCGAAACGCCGCCAGTTCTTCGAAGCCTGCTGCGCGTTCTTGTCAGCCGCTTCGAATTCACCCCTGCGCCCGGTATATAAGATCCTCAGCCGCGTTGATCTCCACTTCTCTCTTGCTTCTCCCGGTATTCAAAGCTTTCCACAACTCGGAGTTTCCCGTCGCCTTCGCTTCCTTGCCTTCTCCAGACTAGTCGAAAAAAGGTAATTCCTCTCTCGCTTTCATCTTATGGCTGCCCTTAGGATAGGCGGTTCTGGTCAAAGGGCAAGGGATCCTTCGGAGTCCAGGCGGGGTGAGCCCCGGCTAGGGGGATCAGGTTCCCCCGCCGGGAGTCGTTCTCTTCAGGATAAGGGGAAGGAGAAACTTTTTCCAGACTACGCCCGTGATGACGTGGCGTCGGCTGCCGTACGGCTTAATGTGCCCCCGGTTGTCCTCCGTACGCCGTCGAGGACCCCTCCTTCGGTGGCCGCGGAGATCCGGGAAAGATATCTCTGCTTCCCATACGAGGTTCGGGTTCTATTTGTCGACGAGCGGATTTGCCTTCCGAGGAGCAATGAGGTCGGTGTCTACGTCGAGATGTTCCGCCTGGGTCTTCGCTTCCTGCTCCATCCCTTCTTCATCCGGGTCATGGAACATTTCACAGTGTCCCTGTGTCAGTTCACCCCGTGTTCGATCGCGGTACTGACGGGCTTCGTAACGCTCTGCTGTACCCGTGGTCTGGAGCCGACTCTCCCCCTTCTCTTCCACTTTTACCAGGTCCAGACGGTCGGTCCAGGGTCATGGCTGCTACTCCGAGCTCGTTCGAGGAGGGAATGCCTGATCGGGTTACCCCGCTGGTCAGGGGATTGGAACTCGGATTATGTTTTCGTGGTCTTCTTGGGTGAGGCCCAGATTCTAACAAGCTGGGGCGGTTCTGTCCATCCTCGCCCGTCGTTAGTTCTCTCAGACGCCGACCGGGTAGCCGCTGTGCTTCTGTTGGCTCTTCCTTTGGAAACGAAGTCCATTTGGTCTTTGCTGGACGACCTACTCCTGAAGGCCGTCTTGTGGTCTCCGGGTAGGTCGCTTTTTCATCCCCGGATCGCCCTATGACTCATCCTGATTTCGGTCTCCTTTGCAGGGATGGCTGGCCGCGAATTCGTCCGTGACGTCGACGAGCTGATCCGTCGTGGAGCCGCTCGGAGCCGAGGTAGTACCTCTGGAAGGTCGCCTCGGAGGACCGTTGAGGAGGAAGTGCGCCGAGCCGAGCCTGCCGTGGGTAAGGTGGTGGCCACGCCTCCCGCCTCTTCTTCTGGCGATCCCCTTCCGGGGGGTGAGGATGGTGCGTGGCGGAAGCGTTCCCCTCCGGCGCCTTCGGAGCCCCACGGTGGAAAGAAGAGGAAGGAGGACGTGGATCCCTCCGGTCCGGCAGGTTCCGCGCTTCCCGTGGCGACCGCCGGGATCCTTCGATAGCTTTGCCAGCCACCCCCCTCGCAGCGTCTTCGCCCGTATCACCAGGGGTCGGGGCCTTGTTGGCGAGCGACTTGGCTTCGATCGTCGTCCCTGGGAGTTCGATGTTTGTTGATCGAGCCCTGGCCCAGCAGGTTGCCGAGGTCTCCGTCCCTCCCCGGGACCGCAGCCTCCTCAAGAAGATCCCGGCCGACAAGATGTCGGATTCCTTGGTCTGGATCCTTCAACAGGTTCGGTTATCTTGCTATCCTCTCTTTCTCTTTATCCTCTTCTTAGCCCATGTCTCGTCTTTTCAGGGTTCAGCGCTCGCTGTGGAGTTGCAGTGTCGAGCCGTCCGCTTGAGGGAGCTGGAGGAGTCCTCCATGAGGGCTCAGGAGCGGGCCGGGGTGGCTGAGGTGGCTATGACGGAGGCCCAGATGGAGTCTCGGCGTCTCAACCTCCGTGTGGCCGAGTTGGAGGGACGAGTGGGTGACCTCCAGGGAAAGCTGGAGGATGCTCATCAGTCGGCTGAGGAAGCGGCGGAGTCGTTCCGCCTGGAGAGGGAGGAGCTTCGGAGGGGACTGTCGGATCGGCGCCAGGTGGTGCGGCTTGCAGAGGAGGTGGAGAAGGGCGTCGTCGAGACCCTGGGGAAGAGGATCTTCGAGGTTCTCAGGGAGGCCTTCGGTAAGTATGAGGACCTCATCGCCCCTCGGATCGTCGAAGTCGTCCAGTCTTCTTTCCGGGAATGTGCGGAGCGTGTTCGGCAAGCCCCACCGCCGGTCGATCCCCCTCGCTCCGAGCAGGGCGAAGTGCCCGAGGATGTGTCCTCCCGAGCTCGGGCTCCCTAAGCCGTCCCTCCCGGCCTTATCCTCAAATTTTTAAGCATCCACTTCGCTTTAGGCCAGTCTACTTGAAATGGATCCCTGGCCCCCGCTATCTCCTTCGGCTTCGTTATCGGCTCCATGGTCAATAATTTCTGGTTGCATGGCTGCTAGCTTGGGCTACCTACTTCGGGTCTTTTGTCAACCAATTTTGATCTGTCGGTGTCGATCTAGCTTCTGTAGGCGAAGAACTCTGTCATTCGTCGTGAGTATATTGTTTGTAGGGTGTTTCCTTCGCCTTGATCCCCTGTAAATAAGACGCATATTTGTACTCTGGTTAGCTATTATAAACGAAATCGACTTACTTGGACTTCTTGTGTACTTTGCGTTGTCGCCTTGTTCTTGGCTTAGGAATGGACGAAGCTGGCGTTGGCTAGGGGGATTCTCCCCAGACTTAGGGGCGCAGGAGTCGGTCAGCGAGGGCGGAGCTCCTCGGCTTAGGACCGGTCGGCGTCCGTGTCTGCTGGGGGAATTGCCCCCAGACTTATGAGCTCTGGTGTCGGTCGGCGAGGGCAAAGCTCCTCGGCTTAGGACCGGTCGGCATCCGTGCCTGCTGGGGGAATTGCCCCCAGACTTATGAGCGCTGGAGTCGGTCGGCGAGGGCAAAGCTCCTCGGCTTAGGACCGGTCGGCGTCCGTGCCTGCTGGGGGAATTGCCCACAGACTTATGAGCGCTGGAGTCGGTCGGCGAGGGCAAAGCTCCTCGGCTTAGGACCGGTCGGCGTCTGTGCCTGCTGGGGGAATTGCCCCTAGACTTATGAGCGCTGGAGTCGGTCGGCGAGGGCAAAGCTCCTCGGCTTAGGACCGGTCGGCGTCCGTACCTGCTGGGGGAATTGCCCCCAGACTTATGGGCGCTGGAGTCGGTCGGCGAGGGCAAAGCTCCTCTTCCTCCTCCAGTGAGGCGGCGGTCCCCAACCTTTCATGCTATTGGTGTCATGTCAACTCCATCGGGGTTTTAAATGAAGATAACAAAAGGGATGCATTTGTACTCTCAAGAGTCCTGCCGGACCGGTACATTTGGAGGAAATGGAAAAAAAGAAACGAAGCTAGACAGAGGGATGTAAACTTAGATAACTCCCTCATACTAGGCCGCTTCTGGGGGGAGAGACGTCGCCCGCTCACTCTATGATGCGGAGGGGGCCTTGGATGGTGTTGATCTTCTTTCCCTTGTCTGGCTGTGTGGAGGTCCCTTCTCCGTGGGCCGGCTCGTCGGCCTGATTCCTGGCGTGCCCTCGGCTCATCAGCTTCTCAATGTCCTTTTTCAAATGCCAGCAATCTTTTGTGTCATGACCATCGTCCTTGTGGTACTTGCAGTACTTCTCCCTGTTCTTCCCGCCTCTTTTAGCCTTCGGTGGGGGGCGATCAGCTCGCTCCTCCTTCTGTACTTGGGCGAGAATGGCGTCCGGGGTGATGTCCCTCGCACTTTCTCCCCGCTGCCCGTTCCTCTGCCTCTTCTCGGTCCGGTACCCTTCGGGGCTAACTCGTCCGCCGTCGCCGCGCTTGGTCCCTCGAGCGGCTTTTCCTGCATCCTCGGCCAAGGCCTCCTCGGTCAGCATGAAGCGTTCGGCCCTTGCCATGATCCCGGGGAGGTCCTTCGGGGGGTCGTTGTGTAGGGACTTCTTGAGGCCCCTGTGGCGAAGTCCTTTCTTAAGGGCTGTCTGGACCACCAGGTCGGGTGGGTTGTTCACGTTCAGCCTTTCCGCATTGAAGCGGCGCATGAACTGTCGGAGTGGCTCGGCCGGGCCTTGCACTATGTTGAACAGATGTTCAGCACCAGGTTTGATCAGCCTCCCCGCCATGAACTGTTTGCAGAACAACTGGGCGAGTTGTTCGAAACTGTCGATGGAGCGGCCGGGCAGGCTGTGGTACCAGATCCTCGCCGCTCCCCTGAGAGTAGAATAGAAGCCCCGGTAAAGCAGGTCATCGTCAGCTCCCTGGAAGGCCATGTCCCCCTCGTAGTCCATCACGTGGTGTGCCGGGTCTCCTATTCCGTCGTACTTTCCCAGCACCGGGATCCTGAATCGAGAGGGGACCCGTGCGTCGGTTATTCTCCGTGATAAGGGACACCGGCCTCCGTGGATGCCTCCGGGGATGCGGTACTCGCCTGCCTCTGGATCGATCGGGGGTGGAGGTAGCACCGGCGCCAGCGGGGCTGGCTCCGCAGCCTTCGCCACGCTGGGGGTCGGGCTGTCCCGACGCTCCCGACTCCTCCTGCGGGAGCTCCTGCTCCGCTGTGATCGGTCTCTCGAGTGGTGTCGTTCGCTTCTCCTGCGGCGGGACGACCGTGATCGACGAGACGATGCCGTCCTCGATTCGTCGTCCGTCCCCTCGGTCTCTCTTCGGCTCCTTTCACGATAGGGTGAGGAGGCGCGTGACCTCGCCTGACGAGAGCCAGACAGCGTGAACCGACGCTCCGTGTTCGGTTTCTGGGCCCCGTGGTCGTCGACCACGGCAGACCGCAAGCGCGGGGGATCCCCTGTCCATCGATGGCCATCGTCCAACGTGCCCCTGTTGGGCGGCGCCGGGCCGACGAGTTGCTGCACCGTCGCGACCAACGTCTGGAGGCTTGCGTTGGTCTCCTGAGCCAGGGTGCGAAGTTGTCCTTGCGTGTCCAGTTCTGAGCCGCCGGTCTCTTCGGTTGAGATGGCATGGTGGTCGCCGACGGGCATGTCCTCGGGGTTGCCATTCGATGCGTCATTCCCCTCCTCAGGGATAGGGGGCATGCGCTTCCTTCCGTTGCTGGCTCGTGCCATTGTTGGTGTGGTTTTCTTCGTGGGACAGTTTTCGTTCCCACAGACTGCGCCAGATGTTTCAGAGTGTTTTCTCACTACAAAGCGTTGACCGTGGAGAACCCGGTCAACGTGGTCAAGGGGCCCGCTTAGGGTCCCTTGGGGGGCTTCGAATTGGTGCAGAAGGGGCGAGGGGAAGCCTCGGCCCTGGTTGAGACGCTCGGCCTCGGATAGATGTGCTCGGCCTCGGCTGAAAGGGGGACGAGGGGTAGCCTCAGTCGCCCGGGTAGATGCACGGCCGACGGGAGGCGAGGGGGAATCTCGGACCCGACTAAGACGCTCGGCCTCGGTAGGGCGTGCTCGGCCTCGGCAGGTTGACGGTGAGGGAAGCCTCACTAACCAGTCGATCGAGTGGTCGGAGAGGGGCGATGGGTAGCCTCGGCCTATTGATCAGCTGTCCACCTGCGCAGACGAGAACGCTCGTCAGGGGGCCGGACCTTGGTTCCGGCCAAATCCCCTCCGATGCCTAAGTCAGATAGTGATCTGAGAAAGGAGGCCCGGCGGAGACGGTTCGACTCGTGAGGAGATCGTAACGGCATCTCTCGGCGCGAGCGGGGGAGGAAGGAGATGAATTGGGGGAACGAGCTCGTTGATGGAGTACCTTAGGTTTTGTTACCTGAGATGCGGTCCCTTTCTTCGTCGTCCTCCGAGCCCTTTTGTAGAGTTCCCTGCGTGATTGCCTCTGGCCCACGTCCCACGCCCGCCCTCGATCGTGCCCCATCAATCCGCCCCTTCACCGCCGCTCTCTTCGCCATTCCAGCACCTCCCCATTACCGCCATTTAGTGGTCGCGCGTTCGGGGGAACGGTTTTCGCAGGAGTGGGTGAGTGTCCAGCGGGTTATCGGGGCCGGGTCGGATCGACATTCGAGAAGATCCCTTACAGGGCCTTTGTTGAATGTGCTTGAGGATGCAGGTGGGCCTTCGACCAGTAGTCGGGCTCCTGGGCTCGTGTCTTTTGAGGTCTCGGTCAAATAGGCGTAACACTAGTGATTGATATGATAGTCTTAAGAGTTACCTTGGTGGTTCCTGTCTAGCTCTGACCATGATAGATTCCTAGGATTTCTTTAGCCGTTCGCTTGGGTTCATCGATTTCGGGCCCAACAGAACAGGATCTCGATTCTCTTAGAACCTTCCCTGAGGCCTCTAATATACGCTAGCCATTAGGAAGCCTTAGTGTTAAATTTCCCTCGACCTTTAGTCAACCGATGATTAGGACTCTCTGATTCAATCTTTTCCTGGTCACTACACTTCTGTGTTACTGACCGTAGGTTTTCATCGTAGTTTTCTTGAATCGTAATTTAGGTGCATTCATCACGCAAACCACATTCATTGCCCTCGATTCACATGACCCCCTCCTTACTATTATCGTTGACCTTTCAAATCTTTTCCGTTGCAAATCTTGATTCTTCCAAAGTCGTTTTCAAATTTTTCCTTATTAAAAGTTTCCACTCGATTTAAATTTTGTTTTAAACCCTCCTTCAGTATATTTCCATTACTTCCGATTGAGCTAAAGGTCATTCTTATATTTTGAAGACTATTTGGTCGTAATTTTAAATTACTAACTTGTAACTATTTTTCTAACATATATCGTCCGCACTTGATTTTAAACTTTAGTACTATTTCGATAATTCGATATACCACCTTTTCTAAATTGCAAAATTCATTTTAGCTATTTACCATACGTACTTTAAAATACTTCTTTCAAGATAAATAGAACTCCAATTAATTTATGAATATATACTAATTATAAGTTTGTCGTGCCCGTACTTCAAGTCTTTATACCAACCCGTTCTTGTGGCAAATCCTAGTTTCCCCTAAAAGTATTTTCGATGTTCCTCTTTCGTTAAGTTTAAATTTGTTCGAAAACTTTTAATATATATATTAGATTTCATACTCTTTCGCCGACTTAAATTTATTTGTTCTTTTCTAAATATTGAAACTTTTGTCGAGATTTTTGATTATTAGTTTATAATATTTTCCAGCCTATATTTTCATATCGATATAAATGTCTTGCCCCTTTTCATATACCAATTTTATTCTGAACCGTACTTCTGTTTTTCCTAACCCGAATTATAATTTTCTTTTCTTACTTATGCCATTAAGACTTATTCGAATACCGCATCGTGCCTACTTCTTTTATACCTTCCAAGTCACATGGGACTTCAGCTTTCAGCAGGTCGATTTTATGCTCAACGTTTTCCCTAGTTCAGATTTTCGTAAAATTACTTTTCGAAACCATTTCCTGATTTAGACCTCCATAATTCGGTTTTAAAGCTTTATTACCAATTTGATAATTCTATATATATCATCCCACTTACTTCCATACTACTAAGATGCTATTATCTTTCCATTCATCATACATATTTCTAAAAATGATTTCTAAAATAGAACTACAATTATTTTTATATATCAGTACTATGTTTGTTGTGCTCGTGCGTTAAGACCCTTGTATAAATCAGTTTCTGCTGGCGAATCCGGATTCTCTAAAAGTACTTTCAATACGGTTTATTGGAATTTCTCTTCAGTTTTAAGACTTGGAAAAACATTTGGCATGAGCATAAACCCTCTACACTATATTTGATCTGATTTCATTCCTTGAATCTCGAAACTTTTCCAAAAATTTTAAACTACTGTCGCATAATATTTTTCTAACCTATGTCCTTAATGTTCGTGTAAATGATTTACTTTTACTCGTGATAGCTTTATATAAGCTAAATAAACCATTCTTCTTATTATGTATATACGACTCAAACTTATTTCGAACGACTCATTTTATCGACCGGTTTCGTACTCTTCGTTTTAACTTATATCTTTTATACACTATTTTTCCTGTATCCTAATGGAGCATCATTACGTCATTACACGACTGTTCTCATGCTTTTCAATCCTTCTCTTCGTTACGCTTTTGATTTCAGTTTATTTCCTTTTGTCTAGCCAATAGAGCTTGTCGTCGCCGTGTTAACCTTAATATAATTTGGTGGGCCCCATTAGTGTAATTTGATGTGTCGTCATAGTGTATTAAATTTCATGGTGCATATGAAGTTGTATGTGTGTTGGTATTGGTATATTGTGTGTAAGTAGTTATGTATTAGCTGCATGAGTATAAGTGTGATATACATATGATAGTAGGATTATAATTGTTTGATTGGTATTACTTGTTTTTATGAGATGTCGTATGCGTGTATACCATGATATATACCCGACTACTGCACATCTTAACTAATGGATGAAGTGGATGTATCGATGTACCAATTATAGATGGATGGATATGGTATGAATATATGATACATGTATGTGACTATACGATGACTGCATTTATTAGGGAGAGTATTGTAATTATAAGTGTGCCGATGTTTGTAATATTATTATGGTATATGAAGTGATTGAAATAGGTGATATTACCTGATTAAATATTAAGGGTGTTTGACATTATGATATGTATATGGTTATGTTAGTAGATGTGTATGCATTAGAATAGTATTGGTATATGTATGGATGCTGTGTTATGTATATAGAATATTCTGCTATGATTTTGATGTAATGCCCTACAAGCTACTGCACAAGTACTAGAGGGGGGGTGAATAGTACTTTAAAAATAACAAGGAGTATAATTCCTAATTATCATGCAAACAACTACCAAATCAATTTGCGGAAGCTTAAATTGAAGACAACAACAAAATTTACAATGCTAACAATAGATATTACTGGGTTCGGATCCACCCAAGTCTCCCCGACTTGTTCCCGGTGATCCTACGTCCCAACCACCCGGATCCCCTCCGGATACTTGAGTTAGAAACCCTAACTCAGGATTTCCACTATGAAATACTTGTGAAAAACCTTCACAAGTCAAATCATACACAAAGTAATTTGTGACTCCCACAACCCGGGATCACAACCACACTCTCACAACCGAGAGTGAAACTTACAATATGAAATTGAAATGAAATAAGAAACTTCTTACCGACAAAATACCTATGCCTTGAGTAATGCTTACGAATTAGGGCAATGATGATTTTGAGGAAGAAGAAGTGGCACCAAACCCTAGCTCCAAGATATAGATCAGCGATGGAGAGCTATGGGGAAGTTGGTGACCTAGAATCAAGCACTTGGCTTGGAAGGCTTCACACTCAATGAATCTCTCTTTGGAAGTAAGAGTGAGGAGAGATTATTGAATGGAATGAAAGATCTTTGAATGAGCTTGGAATGATTTCTCTTGATCTCTAAAATTGCAATAATATCAGCCTTGACTGCAATGAATGCAGCCCATCAAGTATATATAGGATAGAGGAGAGAGAGAAAGAAAAACGTTTCAATTAAAGCTCCAACGGCTCTTTTCTGAACCCAACTAGTCGGTCAAAGCACAACCACCGACCGACTAGTTCATCAACTAGTCGGTCGGTCAATTAACGTATATCGACTAATGAGTGAACAGAGAAAAGATCAAAGCTCAGATAAAAGGAACTAGTCGGTCCAAGAAGAGTAGCTGATCGACTAGTTTCACAACTAGTCGGTCGGTTACTCAACTGAGACCGACTAACAGATAAAGCTGAAGTCTGAGCAAAAATAGACTTAGTCGGTCCAAGAACAAATGTTGACCGACTAATTCACCAACTAGTCGGTCGCCAAAAGAGCATAGACCGACTAACGAAAAACAGTAAGTTAGGTGAAAAATTGGCATGTACAGTAAAGCTAAACTAGTCGGTCCAAGAAGGAAAGTTGACCGACTAGTTCATCAACTATTCGGTCGATCAATGAACACAGACCGACTAATGATAAACAGTAGTTCAGGCTCAAATGTGCATGTACAGGGAAAGCTCAACTAGTCGGTCACAGAAGCATCACTGACCGACTAGTTCACAAACTAGTCGGTCGGTGAGTCAACTTAGACCGACTAACTGTAAACAGTAAAGAGCTTGGAAATGACTGACAAGAACTAGTCGGTCCAATAAGCTTTGTCGACCGACTAGATCACCATCTAGTCGGTCAGTTCTTCTTCTTGAACCAACTAACATGCACAAGAAGTCGCGAATCGAAGCGCGAAGCTTCGGGAAGGATTGTATGGACTTCTACTAAGATCCTAGAGCTAAGATATGAGCGTTATGAAGATTTAAACCGTAAGACCTACTCAAGGCTTAACATTCTACGAAAGAAGCTTAAAGACTATAAATAAAACTTGACGATACCGTCTTCAATAGCTTCAATCGAATCTTCATGACTTCTAAAAAGGTCCATAAGCTTCAACGAAGCTTTAGGCATACGATCACGTGCTTTGAGAAGTCTTGAGACGTCGTAATTGATATTCATATGAATTTGGCGACGATCTCCATAACTGCGCACACAAAGTGTTAGTTCACGTTATATTTATGTTTGTTCATCATCCAAAACCAAATCCGGAGAGTCCAATATCCAACATTCTCCCCCTTTTTGGTGATGACAAACCAACATAAATAATAATCAAAAATAATAATTCAAATGAAATTTACTTACTCCCCATGCATTGATGACACGTTAATTCCAATTTTAAACAATAATAATACGCATCAAGCAGACGAGTGAAGTATATAAAATGAGAATCGATTATTGAAATATCGAATACCAAATGTAGGTTATTGAAAATATCGGATTTGAAAATCCTA
Organism: Scilla litardierei; assembly: GCA_030789695.1. NCBI lineage: Eukaryota > Viridiplantae > Streptophyta > Magnoliopsida > Asparagales > Asparagaceae > Scilla > Scilla litardierei. The sequence continues at coordinate 86,459,151 of CM061132.1, read as the reverse complement.
TTATATATCTTAACTCCCCCTGAATCTAACATATCAAGTTAGATTCTTGGAAAAATGCTTTAAATTATCATTTAGTACATCGTTATTATTATATCTCTCCCTCTTTGGCATAAGCAAAAAGAGCGGGAGAAGAACAACGACAACACCAATGGCCCCAAATAAAAAGCACGGGAGTCGTAGAATACGACGACAGTTCAAGTGACACCATAAAAAATACGAATAAAATCAAGGCGTGTCAATGAAACCATAGTCGAAAATCGTAAAACGAACTCATCAAAACTCAAATCATTTTTACGGATTGAGTTATAGAATATACTCTCCAATATCAACATTCTTGGTTAAATTAGTGCATGGAAAACAATTCTATGTTTCCATAGAAGAAATTTCTATTAAACCAAGTTAATATCGTCGAGCGACGAAATCAAACATCAGAGACATAAAAAAATTATAAATTGTGCACAATAGAATGAAATGTCAACTGCGATGTATATATATATAAAATATGAACCAGAGTACATCAAAAATGAACATCACTGACATACAAAATATCGATCCACTGATCGGGGCACAAAATACATCATCATATCACACAGATATCGGAGTGACACAAAAACGTACAACATCATCAAAATACATCAAAATACATCATCAAAAAGATCCAAAACCCCACTCTATCCTAACCAAACTCTCTCACACTAGATGTATCATCCAAGGAGCATCGGAGAGTCCTCAAAGTAGCTCAAGAGGAACCGGCAGGATCTGCAGCAGCAGCAGGCTCTGCAGGAGAAGTGGTGGAAACTGGATCAGCAGGAACGTCTGGAAGGTCAACGGGAGCGACGGCAGAAGTGGCAATCTCTGGAGCAGCAACATTAGTGGCCTCGGGAGCACCAGTCGGAGTATCCACCGCAGGAGCGGTGGCAACAGGTGTGCTCTCGGGGGGCACCAGCAGACGAAGCAGCAACATCAGCACCAGAAGTGGTAGCACCAGCAGCAGATGTGGTAGCAGCAGCAGCGGTGGCCTCAGTGCCACGAGCTAAAGAGGTGACAAGCTCATCGATATCATCATCATCCATCTCCTCATCCTCAGAAACAGGAGGAGGAAGCTGAATACCCATCAGACTAGCCATACGGCAAACTACCTCCTCGGTACGAGCCAAACGAGACTCGTGACGACGAAGTAACCGAACGACATCATCAAGAGTGGTAGAGGGAGCAGCTGAGGCAGAGGCAGAGGCAGAGGCAGACGCTGAAGGTGTCGTCCTCTGAACGTGACAGAGCGCCGCAAGAGATTTCTTGACGGCCGTCGCGTTCATGGGAGGACCAAGTGGACGCTCATCGTCAGGAGGCAATGTGACACGGAAGTGGCGAAAAAAAGGGTCAACAAGCACGGAAAGGGGATGTGAGCTGATTTCGTGGTCTTGCGAATACACTCGAAAGAGTCAATCTTATCGAGTATAATGCGAGCCCAGTTAATCGAGCTCCCCATGAAAATAGCATAAATCAGCTTCAGAAAAGGCTGGGACGGAAGAGATGAGGAGCCGTACTTGGGAAGCAAGCACGACTTCAGAATCAAATTCAGGACCCATGCATTTGGCTTGAAGGATTTGGAGGGCACGCCAATCATGGCGGGAGGAATCTGATGGAAAATCTCAGAGAGGATGGTCTGATCAAGGGAAGAAATATCATCAACAGAAATGTCTGAGGGGAGGAGGCCAGACGAGGAGATACCCAAAATCTCTCCTAAGATTTCTGCTGTGAGGACTATAGGAGTCCCCAAAACAGTAGTCTCAACAGAGTGGGTCGCATCGTACTGACCCCGGATCCTATTGGCATAGAATAGTTTAACTAAACGAGGGTAGGGGTGAGGATTCGCCTTCGGGTCATAACGAATGTAATCGAGAAGACCCGAGGACGAAAGAAGATCAGCTAGCCCTATGAAGTCACTAAACTGGACGAAATGCTCCAGAAGCAGTGGGCAATGTTCGATACGGTTGTAAGCCGCGAGACACAAAGGGTCATCGCGACACAACGAGATATCGACACTGCCTACCGGCATCGGAGCCTTTCCCTTAGGCTTACGGGTAGACGTACGAGGTCGGGAGCTAGACTCAGGATGGGTAGGAGGAGTGGGTTCCCTATGAGTCTCAGGCTCGGGGATATACTCGGTGTCAGAATCCGAAGCACCGGGTGGAGTGGGAGCACGAAAAATTACTGGCTTGGGCTTGGGCTGAGATCGGGCACGGGGTTTCGCAGTCGCCGTCCTCTTACGCTTAAGAGGAGGCGAAGACGAAGAGGGTTGGGTGGTCTTAGCACGGCGTTTTGGAGGGGTTCTCGAAGGTTGAACGGGATCCGTAGGGGTAGGTTCTACGGTCATCGGCGAGGGGCTAGATGGAGTGATCGGGATTCGTGTTCTTGCCATAATCGACGCAAGACACGACGCAAGAGAGATCAAATCTAAGAAGCCCTAGCCGAAAACGAATGAAACCCTAGAAGAAGTTTGAAACCCTAGAAGCCGAATTGAAAAGGAATCCTAACCCTAGAGAAGAAAATAGAACCCTAGACAGGAGAGGGAGAGAGGGGGGTTACCCTAGGAGGAAGACGACGGCCGGCGACGGAGAGGATGGCCGGGAATAGGCCGGAGATCTACGGAAGTCGGAGAGACTCGAGCGGGGGTGAGGGAGTTTCGAGCTGGAGAAGGGAAGAGCAACCGACTAAATGAGAGATAAGTCGGTTGATAGAACTTAAGTCGGTCGAAATCGTGAAATGACGTGACTGCCCCTGAGCACTTAGTCGGTCTAAGTTCAAACGCTGACCGACTAGATGACGATCTAGTCGGTCGGTTAACGAGCGTGAACCGACTAAGTGAAACAGAGACCAGTCGAAGATTTCCTGAACGAGAATTAGTCGGTCTGAGGTCGTTTACTAACCGCCTAGATACGAATCTAGTCGGTTGGTGATTGAACTGATACCAACTAAAGGAGTTCAAAAGTTGAGAGATAGAGCTAGTCGGTTTGAGTTCATTAGCTGACCGACTATGTAACGACTGCTTTTCATGTATCTGGATTTGTTATAATATAATATATGTTTTGGTGGATTTTCCTCCTCATGTGTGGTTTTCGTCTCCGTAGCTTTCATTTTCGATCGATTCGTCGTATTTTCTCGTTTCTTCCTTAGGATCGTCGATTTCGAAGTATGTCATTCGTGACGGGCTTCATAACGGTCGTATCTAACTATTAGATCAAGCCTAGGAGTCTTAGGAATCGATCCCGGAGCTCCGCGCTCCGTATCGGAACTTTTTGTGCTCATTAGCCGGTATAAGAAGGGGCACCGACCGACTAGATGACGATCCAGTCGGTCGGCAATCCTCCTTGAACCGACTAGTTGGCTTTCTAAATTTCTCAGGAGTTACTGTTTATCGTTAGTCGGTCTAAGAACGTTGGTTGACCGACTAGGTTGCAAACTAGTCGGTCGGCAATGCTTCTTTAACCGACTAACACATCATCTAATTTTGACACTAGTTACTGTTTACTCTTAGTCGGTCTAAGAACATTCATCGACCGACTAGATGCTAAACTAGTCGGTCAGTATTTGTTCATGGACCGACTAACTCTAAATCCTATTTTCGTTCAGAAGTTACTGTTTGCACTTAGTCGGTCTGCGTTGGTCGACCGACCGACTAGTTGCCAAACTAGTCGGTCAGTGGTTGCTCTTTGACCGACTAACCTGTGTTAAAACCCTAATTTCTGGGCAGCCGCCAGCCCAGCCTATTTATACCCCTCCCAAACGTTTCTTCTTCCTCCCTCACGACCCAAAACCCTAAAATCGCCCCCATTGAGCCCCCATCTTCCTCCAAGCTTCATTTCTTCATCCCAAGCCCTAGATTCATCATCTAAACCCTCCATCAACTCATTCTACCTCTCATCTTCCCCAAATCTCCATCAAATCCCCAAAATCCCCCAAAAATCCTAATTCTCCAAACTTCTCCAATCTTTTCCAGATCTGATCCTAGGGTTCTCCGGAGTGTTTCTTCCGCCTCCTCTCGGTAAGAAATCGATTCCTTGGTGTTTTTATAACCTAGTTGTATTTTTATGAAACCCTAATAAATTTCATGTTGTTTGATGTTTGTTCCCCATAACAACGATTTCCCCGTAGATTAGCATCCGTGAGACGAAGTGGTCGTCATCCCCGGTGCTAGGCAAGTGAAACTTGCCACTTAGGGTTTAGGCCATGTTTTAGGCCATTTTGCTTGTTGTAGGCGCAAAAGAGGCTAGGCGACGAAATGATACTCGCCTAGGCGCAAATTGGGGAACTAGCTTGACAACGAAGCTAGTTCCGACATATATCATGTTGCACAATTACCATGTCATGTTTACTTTCCATTAACGGTACGCGAATTAAATTGTCATGTCATTGCATTCTTTAAGTGTTGTTGTGATTGTGTAGCTTCGCTACAATATTTGTGTTCATGGCTCGTGTTCCAGAAGCGAGCCCTGTAGTTGGAAACCCCAACGCTCGACATTGAATTGTGAACTAAGAAACAAGCTCCCGTGCGGGGCAACCCTGGCTCACTTGCTGGGCTCATGTGCAGGGACCCTGGCTTGTTTACGTGTGGGATGGGGTAAGGGTTAGCGGTCATTCAACTGGGGGTCTGCCTGATCAGCAACGCAGTTGTAAGGCGTAAACTCTGGGGTGGGGTAGTGTTTAGTGCCGATCGGTGTGAATGATGTACCATTCAGCTGAAGGGCGTAAACATCTACAAAAACAACGTGAAACATGAATTGTGTTTAGTGCCGATCGGTGTGAATGATGTACCATTCAGCTGAAGGGCGTAAACATCTACAAAAACAACGTGAAACGTGAATTGTGTTTAGTGCCGATCGGTGTGAATGATGTACCATTCAGCTGAAGGGCGTAAACACCTACGAAACAATGTGAATTGATTGAGAATGTTAGTAGCTTGGCTACTCTTGTCTTGTCCCGATAATTGTTCCCTTGTATAAAATTGTCTTGCCATGTCTTAAATTGTGCTCTCATGTTATAACTGCCATGTCATGCATACTAAACTGCTAGGTTGCTAGTTGTCTTACTTTCAGTTTCCTTGCCCAAGTCTTTTAGACTTGCTGACATGTGCCCCTTTACTCTTTTGGGTGACACATGTTAGATCCTGAGCCTGAGTACCTTGTTGAGGACGAGGTGTTTGCTGACGCCGAGCCCGAGCTTGTGTTTGACGGGGAGTACGTGGACACTGGGGACCAGTCCTAGTGTCTTCGTTGTGTTTTACTTTTGTTTAGACGGTTGTTTTATTATCGGTGCGTAGCACCTATACTTTGTTATGTCGTTGCTTTTGTTGGCCTTGTTCTGGGCCTTTAGACTCGTTCTTTTAGCCTGGTGGCTTTTCTGGATGTTGGACTTATTTTCATGTTGGACAATTTATGAGATGCGAGATTTTATTTCATTCTCTCCTTGTATTATTATTGTTGTTCCGTTGTGGTTACAGGGACCTGCTTATGTTTTATTGACGCTTATCGGGTTTGGGGCTTCACAGCTCCACTCTCGTGCAGACCTTTTCACGTCTCGCCTCCATTTTGGGGAAGCGGGTCGTGACAGGTTTTGTTGGTGGCCCATGCAGGTCCTTCTGTAACTGCGATTTTTGGAATAGTGATAATATTATTAGAATGTCCAATAAACTAAGTTCGACGTCCGAGTCATAAGCTATGAGTCTAATCTGATTTGTTTTCCGTGTCACTAGATGGCAGGAAGACGTTTCACCCGTGGTGGGGGTAGTGGTGCGATCCCTCATGATGAGGAGCCTGAGCGGGAACCCACCAACGGTGAGATGATGCGGATGATGCTCCAGATGATGCAAGTGCAGCAGGGCGTGCTTCTGCAAGTCCAGAATGCTCCACTTGCTCGAGCTGCCCGGGCTCTTCCGGATGCCCCTCGCTCTGAGCCAGGAGCGAAGCAATTTCGGGAGCTGGGTCCCGCGTATTTTGATGGGTCTGAGGGTCCTCTGGCTACCGATGAGTGGATTCGGAACATCGAGGACAATCTGAAGATGGCCAAGATCACCCCGGCTGGATGGGTTGATTTGGTGAAGAGGCAACTCAAGGATAATGCTCGGAATTGGTGGGATGCGGAAGAGAAGATGTTGGTGGAGCCGATAGCTTGGGCTACCTTCAAGGCCAGATTTGAGGGTGAGTTCTTCCCGAAAGCTGCCAGGGAGGAGATGCTGCAGCGTTTTATCGATTTGAAGCAAGGGAACTCGTCGGTGGACCTATATCACCAAGAGTTCATGAGGCTGAGTCGGTTTGCACCAAAGATGGTGCAGGACGCTGAGGAGAAGGCTCAGAGGTTCCTGCAGGGGCTTGCTTCGGAGCTCCAGAGTTTTGTGACCTCCTCTGACCGGGAGTCTTATCAGAAGGTTCTAGTAGCAGCTAAGAGGCAGGAGCTGCTCGTGAACCAGAGGAGGGGGTCTGTTGTTGGTGCTGGGAAGAGGCCTATGGAGCAGGCGAGAGCTGTGGTTAGACCTGGATTCAGGCCTAATCAGTCTGCTTAGTTTAAGAGGCCAGGAGGGCCTATTCTGAAGACTTGCCATTTCTGCGGCAAGCCTGGCCATATCAAGGATCAGTGTCGGAAGTTTTTGGGCCAGTGTCTAGTTTGTGGTGATGCTTCCCATGCCGCGAAGGATTGTCGGCATGCGAATCAGCTGCGGAGGGTGTTGGATATGGAAGACGTTTGTACACCCTTGTGGGGGATGTACGAGGGAATACGGACCTCGAACGTCGCGTACACGAAGTCGTGTACAAAGGGAATCTGTTCCCTTGCGGAGAGGATCTCTGGATGAGTGGGAAAGTCGCATTATATATGCATAAGTGCATGCGACATATGGCTAATAAAGGGGGAATATCTTAAGCTTATGTTGTACCATGCATATGGTATAACTTAAGCTTATAATGTGCCATGTATCATGGTACACCTTAATTAAGTTGTTCCAAAGGAACAACTTACCCTAAAATAACTACCTTGGGGGCTATAAATAAGACCCAAGGGTAAGCCATTTCTTACACCTTTTGCATGAAATTCATGCATGCATCTTCATCCTAGCGAAGCTCTGCAGAAATCCTTTCTCTTCCTCTTTCCAAGTTCTTAATCTAAAATAGAGATTTAGATTGTGGATTAGTAGCCTTACTCCGTTCGTGAGAAGACTCGATCCGTCGTGGCGAATCCGAAGGCAAAGTTCCGAGACTACCGTTCCGCATACACAAGCGTAAGTCTCAACTTTAATTATCGATCCTAACTCTGTTTTGGCAGGATCCAACATTGGTATCAGAGCCATATGGGTTCGCCCCGGTCAAACCGCCACCCCGTCGAAACTATGAACGAGTCGTTGTCTTTTTCACGAATGGGTCTCCTACTATTACGGATATAGTAGGAACGCTTCGTGACGGAGAGAACGCAGCGGTTGTTCTTTTCACGTCAGGGTCTCCTATCATTACGGATATGGTAGGAACTCTCCGTGACGGGAAGAACCGACCGTTCACGTAGTATGTTATTTTTCATTTTTGGCACACGGCCATTAGGAAATAACTAATTTCTCGACGAACGGGTGCTTCATCGACGAACGGGTGCTTCATCGAGGAAGATGATGGTAGTTATTTCCATCGGGTAAGAGGAAATTTGGTGCATGTGCACCATGGCCAAATGGGCTATGAAGGCCATGCACCCCTCCTCCCCAAGCGGAAGGGGTTGGCTACGGCCAATAACCACCGGCGACCACCCCATCAAGGGGGAGGAATGAGTGCGGCAACCCCATTTAAAGGGGGTGGCCGGCCATGGCCAAAGGGGCCATGGCCGGCCAACGCCGAATGGCCTTGGCCATGACCGGCCATGGCCAAGCCATGGCCGGCCATGGCCAGGCCGGCAGTGGCCGGCCTTGGCCAAGCCCTGCCGGCCAGGCCGGCCCTGGCAGAGGCCAGGGCCGGCACCCTGGCCACTGCCAGGGCCAGGCCGGCCCTGGCAGAGGCCAGGGCCGGCGCCCTGGCCTCAGGCCAGGGCCTGGCCGAGGCCAGGGCAGGAGCCCTGGCCCCGGCCAGCGGCCGGGCCGCCCTGGCAGAGGCCAGGGCCTGGCTGAGGCCAGGGCAGGAGCCCTGGCCCCAGCCAGCGGCCGGGCCGCCCTGGCAGAGGCCAGGGCCTGGCCGAGGCCAGGGCAGGAGCCCTGGCCCCGGCCAGTGGCCTGGCCGGCCGGCCCTGGCAGAGGCCAGGGCCTGGTCGCCCCTGGCCGGCCAGGGCAGAGGCCTTGGCCGGCCCTTGGCCAAGCCCCGGCCAGGGTAGAGGCCCTGGCCGGGAGAATTTGCATTTCGAAAATTGGTCGACCAATTTTGTGTTTTTGGTCGACCAATCTGGCAGAAGGTCTGGGTCGACTGCAAACTTGCCTACTGACCCATACGGGGTGACAAAAGGCATTGGCCAAACTCGAATGTGTCAATTAGCCCATACGGGGCTAACCACAGTGCCGACTAGTTCATACGGGACTAACGTTTTAATGAAGTTTTTTGGGCTCTACTCCTTGAAGATTAGCCATAGTGCTCTACTTCATGCGAGATTAGCCATGTCATTGTGCTCTACTCTACGAAGATTAGCCAATGTACTTGTGACGTTGTGCTCTACTCTACGGAGATTAGCCAACGTGCTTTCAAATTTTTTTTTGAAAAAGATGTTTTTCAAATAGGTTATGTCCCGTCCTTAAATCGGGATAGCGCAATTTAGAATTCCAAGTCCTACCACGATCCGGCCATGGTTATCTAACCCATGGGTGTGTAGAACAGGTCTCGTGGCTTGGCAATTGTTGCGCTAAAATTCTTTGCACAAACTCTCACCTATTCTATTTTGAAAGATATGTTTTTCAAAGTAATTTTCCGCTGCTAATACCATACGGGTATTATTTCTGATTTCTTTTTACTTAAGATAAGTAAGAGTGATACTTTGAAAGTTACTTCTAGATGGTAGTTGGGAACGTAGTGAACTTCTCGATTCTAGAGTAACATTTCAACGCATCCAAGGAACTTATCAAGTGTTTAAAGAATCGAAACTTTATGCATTGAATTTTGATCGTGTTTTTCATTTTCTTTGCAGTTTTTTGAATCGAATATGTCTACCGCTTCTAAGAATATTGTCGCAGAGCTTAACAAAGGTGAAAAGCTCAACGGCGACAATTATAAACTTTGGTCAATTAAAATCCAATATGTTTTGGAGGAGCAAGATGTGCTCGAAACACTCCAAAACATAATGGAAGAACCTGAGTTGGGCAATACGGCCCAACACAAGAGGGACCGGGAAGCTTATGATACTTGGACTCGAAAGAACAAAATAGCACGTATTACGTTACTGTCCGCCATGGACAATGACATAATGCGTCTATTTCGGGAATTCGACCTAGCCAAAGACATATGGTCTGAGCTAGAGATAAAGTTTGGTGGAACTTCGGTTTCCAAACTCCGCTCCTTAAATATTCAATTTGATTCGTACAAAATGCGGCGAGATCATTCTATGAAAAAGCATCTCCGCCACATGGCGAATCTTATATCTGAATTAAAGGATGCGGGTGTTACGCTGTCTGACGAGCAGCAGATCCAAGCAGTCATTCGTTCACTCCCAGATAGCTGGGATAACATGAAAATGCATCTCACTCATAATGAGTGCATTAAAACTTTAAGCGATGTATCGAAACACCTCGAACTCGAGGAAGAGCGGATTCAAGCCGCAAAACCAAGTGCAGAAGTGCACGTGGCCGCTAGTTCCTCACATGGAGGAAATAAGCGGAAGAATAAACGCTTAAGGTTTGTGAACGAACGAAAGCAAGAACCGGAAACCTCAAAGAAGACTAAGAACAAAAAGTGGCAAAAGAATGTGCACTCAAAGAAGAAAAACTTGAAGAAGATCAAGTGCTTTAAGTGCAACAAGTACGGTCACTTCGCCCGTACATGTACGGATGGAAGTGATAAGGTAACTTGTAGGGCTAGTTACATATGTGTTTCTAGTTCCATGTTTCTTGCTGAATCTAACTATTTTTGGTTGATTGATTCAGGGGCCACAGACCACGTAGCGAAGGACAGAAGGTTCTTCGTAGAGTATCGAAGGATAACTCAAGGAACAAAGTGGATATACGTCGGCAACAACACTCGTGTTGAAGTCAAAGGCGTCGGAACATGCAAGCTAGTTCTCGACAACGGCCGGACTTTATTATTGCATGACGTCCTCTTTGCTCCAGATATTAGAAGGAATATCGTTTCTGTGGTCATGTTAATGTCTTTAAATTATGAGTGGAGGTTCTATAAACAATATGTTGACCTTGTTTGTAATAATTCTTTGATAGGTTCTGGTAATGTTTGTAATGGATTAATTGTTTTAAATACAATGTATGATGATTCTTCTTCCATTAATGAAAGTTTCCATTTGACAAATGCTTCTAACTCTGAGTCTGAGATCATTTGTTGGCATGCAAGACTTGGTCATATTGGACCAACTAGAATGGATAGACTTGCCAAAAGTGGCTTGCTATCTAATGTTTCAAAAGTTGAAATGTCAACTTGCGAACATTGTCTTGTAGGGAAAACTTGTCGTAAGCCGTTTGGAACTGGCACAAGGGCCGAAGTTCCATTACAGCTTATCCATTCGGACATTTGCGGTCCAATGAATGTTAAGACAAGACGCGGGAAGTCCTATTTCATCACATTTATTGATGACTTCACCCGTTTCGGTCACATTTATTTGATTTCCCACAAACATGAAGCTTTAACTTACTTCAAAAACTATATGAGTTTAGTGGAAAATCAACTAGATCGCAAGATAAAGGTCTTGCGAACCGATCGGGGTGGAGAATATCAATCAACGAGTTTTAAGGAACTCTGTGATGAAAAAGGCATAGTTCATCAAATAACTATGCCTTATACTCCACAACAAAATGGTGTTGCGGAAAGAAGAAATAGGACATTGATGGAAATGGTCCGATCAATGATGTCACAGGCAAATTTGCCTATCACCTTTTGGGGTGATGCATTATTGACGGCAGCGTTCATCTTAAACCGTGTACCCTCGAAGTCGGTAAGTTCTACTCCTTATGAGTTGTGGAACAATAGAACTCCAGACTTAAGCATTCTAAAACCTTGGGGTTGTGCCTCTTATGCACATTTATCCTCTCACAAATATGGCAAACTTGGGCCACGTGGGAGTGTCACGCCCCGCTTCCCTAATATGGTAGGCGAGACGTGAGGAGGTCCGCTCAGACGTGGAGCTGTGAAGCTGCAGTCTGATAAGCGTCTGTAAAATTTTTTTCGAAAAGTAGCAGGTCCTTGCATTGCGACGAAACAACAATAATAAAGCAGATAAGAAAATATCCACCAACAACATCCAACAAATATTACATCACAGAATAGTCACAAAAGTACGAGTCTGAACAAAAGGCCTAAAGCATGGCCATACAAAACAAGAGAGATAGGTGCTACGCACCGAAACCTAACAGCAACTAAGCAAAGGTAACAACTAAGGGGAGACTCCAAACGAGTCTAGGACTGGTCACCCGTGTCCTCGAACTCGGTCTCAGCAGGGACCTCGAACTCAGCGTCAACGAACTGCTCGTCCTCAACAACCTGCTCTGTCTCAAATCCTGACATGTGTCACCCAAAGAGAAAAGGGCACATGTCAGCAAAAGTCTCCCAAGGGAAGCGGAGAACTTTTGTGCAAGGATACAAATAAAATAATGCAACTAGCAGTTCTACAATGATGATATGGCATGACATTAAAAGAGTGCAACAATTAAATTAACAAGATAACAATAATTAAGCACGTCGTAGCAGAAAGCTACAAATCACGATTTCACGATTTCACGATTTCACGATTAGCTTGTATTCACGATGTGCACAGGGTTTACGCCTTTTGGCTGAAGTGGCTGTACGGGCACACTTCTACGCTCAAGTGATCGCTTAACCCTACCCCTCCACGTGTATCGAGCGTTGGTTTCCCAACAACACTGTGCTCGCTTCTGGATCACGAGCCAGGAAGTGTTATTGGCATAGGGTTGTGCCCGCAAAGCAGGTGCCTAGCCTCAATAGTTACAATTATTGTAGCGTGTGCTACGCAATCACGATAGAATAATTTGATGCATGACATGTAATGAGCAGTTAAAGTGCGTACAGTTAATTGAAAGTAAACGTGACATGGCAGCATGAATGGAAACATGTAAAAAGTGTCGGATCTAGTTTCGTTGTCAAACTAGATCAAATAGGGCGTCTAGGCGACTATCATTTCACCGCCCAGTCTCTTTTACACAATTTTACAAATTGGCCTAAAACACGGCCTAAATAATTACTGGCAAGTATCACTTGCCTGTTTCCTGTGGTGTCGGTTGTCGTAGGTTCGAGCGTTACGTTACGGTGAGTCCGGTTCGCTGTTTTGGTTAAACAAATCACTGAATTAGATTTCTATGAAATGCGTGCAATATTAAAATAACAGCCGAATTGGGTTCGCCTAATCTTATCAGGTTCTCTGGCTAGGTGGCGTTTATATGGCGTTACACTAACATGGTACATTTAATTTTATTCAATTTTATTACACTAACATAATTTACAATCTTGTTAACATGCTAAAATCAGTTTAAAAATTAGTTAACAGTTAACTACTGCTAACAGCTAACTAATATTAACAAAAAGTTAATTAACTAAGCTAATCAATTGGATTAATCAACTAACATGGTGAAATCACATTAATTAACTAACATTATAATAATAAACAAGCTCTCCCTCTCCCTTACTCTCTTTATATCTCTACTATTTTCGTACTGTGTCTTCTTCATTCTTTTAACTAGGCTGACACTTCTCATCTATTATTCATTAACACTGTATGATGTCTCCTTTCATCTTCTTATTAAATCAATACTCTCTCTATACTCTTATTAAGGCTGCCACTATCCCCTGACATTATCTCTCTATTACTTTTAATAGGGCTGACACCCAAAACACTCTGTAACTCTTTCATACCTACTAAAAACAATGCTCCAACCTCCTATATTTAATTTCTATTACTTACACACTGTCTCTTTCTGACTCTGTTCTTTTTTTTTTTGTTTATTATATCACAAAGGCAAGGCTGACTAACATTTATTCATTCTAAAACAACTTCTATCTCTCTCTCTTCTTATTATTCAATTCTTACTATTTTTCTCAGGCCACCTGTCTCTTCTCTGCCATCTTCTTCATTTGGTTTTCTTTGTTTCTATTTTTTTTTTTTCGTTTCTAAGCTTGCAGCAAACATCAACGCAACCAGGGGGAGCTCTCACCTACGCACGGCGGAAGAGGGCATGGCCGGCGGTCTCCGGCGGCAGGCGAGGCGGTCAGGCGAGCGGGGGGTCTGCACCGGCGGGCGGCGAGCTCCAGGCTCACGGCGGCGACGGCGGACGCGGGGGCGTGGGCGGCGGCGCGCTGAGCTCCGGCGGCGGCGGCTAGGGCTGGGGGTGTTCGGCTGGCTAGGGGAGAGGGTGGAGGAGGAAGGAGGAAGAAGAAGAAGGGAAAGGAAAGAGGAGATTGATGATGAAGGGTTTGTAGGGTTTGGATCTCTAAAGTTATTTGAAATGGGTTTGAATCTGCAATACTTCAGATTTGTGTTTTTGTTTGCATCCCCTCTTTTTTTTTTTGAATCTGAAATTCTTTGTTGGATCTGGGATTTGGGTTATCAGATCTGAAATTGGTTCTCCATTTGATTTTTGGATCTGAAATTTTTCTGATTTGGTTGGAGGGATTTGGTTTGAGAGATTGGGATTTGGTTTGTTGAACCTGCCTTGGAGAATTTGTTTGGGAAGGTTGAATCGTGCAAGGATCTGAAATCGGTTTTTGGTTGATTTGTTTGCATGGATTTGTTTTGCAGGAGGAAAAATTGTTGTTGGCAGGAGGAAGGAGGTTGCAGGGAGAGACGTTGACGATGGTGATACTGTTATAATAACAGTGGGGAGACAAATTGATGGAGGGATGAGCTGGTTGTGGGGAGAGATTAAATTTGCATGTTGGATCTCACCAACAGATGGAGGTGGGATTCAATAGGGGTTTAATTAGAGTAATTTAATTAAGGTTAAAGCTAATAAATATTTGATTAGGAATATTTTAATTAGGGTAATTAACTAGTGTAATAATTTATTAATCGTGCCATGAAAATTAAAAAGTCATCCGAGACGCGCTCGCGTCGACACACAAAGAACTCGCGCACAAAAATATCCGGATGGAAATACGGGCATACAATAATAATACGCCTAGAAGAATACCGGCCGTTACATTCTACCCACCTTAAGAAAATTCCGTCCTCGGAATTCTTATCCACTAAAGAGCAGAAAACAAATATGGATAACGCTCCCGTATCTCATCTTCCCGCTCCCAGGTAGACTCTCCTGGCGAGTCGCGACGCCACATCACCCTGACTAGATCAACAGTCTTGGTCCTGAAAACTTTCTGACGTCGATCTAAGATCTCCACCGGTTGCTGTTCGTATGTCAGATCTGGTCGAACTGTGATCTCTGAGTAATCCACAGCATGAGAAGGGTCGCTGATATAACGACGCAGCTGGGACACATGGAAGACGTCATGGACTCCCACTAGGGACGGTGGCAAAGCTAAGCGATAAGCTACTTCTCCAACTCGCTCTAGCACATCGAAGGGTCCAATAAATCTCGGACTAAGCTTGCCTCGCTTTCCGAATCGAATCACTCCTCGATTTGGTGAGATCTTCAGGAACACATGATCTCCCGGCTGAAACTCCAAAGGACGCCGTTTAGCATCAGCCCAATGCTTATAACGGTCCTGAGCGATCCGAAGCTTGTCCCTGATATCTCGCACAACATCAACTGCTTCTACTATCATCTCTGGCCCCAAGAGCTCTCTATCACCGATGTCATCCCAACTCAGTGGCGATCGACATTTCCTCCCGTAGAGAGCAGCAAATGGCGCCATGCCAATGCTTGCCTGGTAACTATTGTTGTAGGAAAACTCCACCAAGTGCAGGTGATCCTCCCACGAACCCTTGAGATCCAACATGCAAGCTCGCAACATATCTTCCAAGATCTGAATAGTGCGCTCCGACTGTCCATCTGTCTGCGGGTGATACGCAGTACTGAACTTCAGACTGGTACCCAGATTGGTCTGCAGACTCTTCCAGAACTGAGATGTGAATCTCGTATCACGATCTGATACAATGCTCACAGGGACTCCATGCAAGCGCACGATCTCCTACACGACATAATTCACGTCACGACTAGTACTAGAAGGAAACTATTAAGGTATGAGTTAGGTCATTACCTCCATATACTTCCTTGCTAACATCTCCGTGGATTGCCCAACTCGGAAAGGTATAAAGTGCGCGGACTTGGTCAATCGATCAACGATGACCCATATCGCGTCGTTCTGCTTGGTGCTCCGAGGTAAGCCAGTCACGAAGTCCATCGTGATGTGCTGCCACTTCCACTCAGGAATCGGCAGAGGTTGCAATAGTCCAGCAGTGCGATGATGTTCAGCTTTTACTTGCTGGCACACGAGGCACTTGGCAACGCTCCGTGCCACACTTCTCTTCATCCCATGCCACCAAAAATTCTGTCGAAGATCTTTGTACATCTTAGTACCTCCAGGATGAATAGAATAAGGCGAACTGTGAGCCTCATTCATCAACTCCTCTCTGATATCTCCTGCAGGTACGCAGATCCTGCTACCATATCTCAAAGATCCATCCGTGTGAATCAGAAAATCTGTTCGAAGTCCTACTTCGACTTGCTCTCTGATCTTCTTCAACTTAGCATCCCCATCTTGAGAAGTCTTGATTCGATCTACAATCGTCGACTGAATCTGCATGTTCATCAACGACGATGTGACTCCCGGTAGTACAGCTTCAACATTCATCCTTCGTAGATCCTGCTGCAATCTCCACTGAGCTGTGAGAATCATCACTTCGGGCAGTCGACTCAAGGCATCTGGTACGACATTCACCTTCCCTGGATGATACTGAAGATCGATGTCGTAGTCTGCCATCAATTCCAACCATCTACGCTGTCTCATATTTAGCTCCTTCTGAGTGAATATATATTTCAAACTTTTGTGATCAGTGAAAATTTTCACTTTCTCACTCAGTAAGAAATGTCGCCAAATCTTCAAAGCAAAGATGACAGCGGCTAACTCCAAGTCGTGAGTCGGATAATTCTTCTCATGGATCTTCAACTGTCGCGAAGCATATGCGACCACATGATTGTGCTGGTGCAGAACGCATCCAAGTCCCTTGCCTGATGCGTCGCAGAAAATTTCGAAGCCTCCGCTTCGGTCCGGAATAGCTAAGACTGGTGCAGTAGTCAGTCTCTCCTTCAAGGTAGAAAAAGCTTGCTCACAAGAGTCTGACCAACTGAACTTAACATCCTTCCTAGTCAATTTCGTCATCGGCTCAGCTATCTTCGAGAAATCCTTGATAAATCTGCGGTAGTATCCAGCCAATCCAAGGAAACTCCTGATGTCCGATGCCGATCGAGGTGTATGCCATTCACTGACTGCTTTGACCTTCTCCGGATCCACTGAGATACCGGCTCCCGATACTACATGCCCAAGAAATGCAATTCTATCCAGCCAGAATTCGCATTTGCTGTACTTGGCATACAGTCTATGGTGACGGAGTGTCTCCAAGACTATCTTCAGATGTTCTGCATGCTCTTCCTCGCTCTTCGAGTACACCAAGATGTCGTCTATGAAAATCACCACGAACTTGTCGAGGAAGTCATAAAAGATAAGGTTCATGAGATTCATGAACACAGCAGGAGCGTTCGTCACACCGAACGGCATGACAACGAACTCATAATGCCCGTACTTAGTCCGAAAGGCGGTCTTGAGTACATCTTCCTTCTTGACTCTGACTTGATGGTATCCGCTCCGGAGATCCAACTTCGAAAATACCCTCGATCCACCAAGCTGATCGAAGATATCATCAATGCGAGGCAGCGGGTACTTGTTCTTCACTGTGATCTGATTCAACTCTCGATAATCAATACACATTCTTCTCGAGCCATCTTTCTTCTTCACTAGCAAGACGGGTGCACCCCAGGGAGATACGCTGGGATGAATGAAACCCTTCTGTAGTAGTTCATCCAACTGCTTCCTCAATTCTTCTAATTCTGCAGGAGCCATACGGTACGGCGCCTTCGAAATTGGTTGAGCTCCTGGCATAATGTCGATGCCGAACTCCAACGCTCGATCGGGCGGCAGTCCAGAAATGTCTTCAGGGAAGACGTCTTCGAAGTCTCTCACTACTGCAGGCTTCTCTGGCTCAGCAATCATAGATGCAACGGTCAATCGGTAAGGCTGGGCTCGGAACTTGACAGGTCCAAGCGAACACTCTCCGCCGACAAATTCGAACACTGGATGGTCGGGAATTTCGAACACCACTTTCTTCCGGTGACAGTCAATCGTGGCATAAAAAGCTCCTAACCAATCAATGCCA
Organism: Scilla litardierei; assembly: GCA_030789695.1. NCBI lineage: Eukaryota > Viridiplantae > Streptophyta > Magnoliopsida > Asparagales > Asparagaceae > Scilla > Scilla litardierei. Next base: position 86,441,646 of record CM061132.1, on the reverse strand, counting down.
AGAATAGCATCAAAGTTGGATAGGTCGTGGACGATGAAATTAGCATACAGTTCGTGTCCACTAATCACCAACGGGCATGGTCTACATCCCAGTGCAACCTTCACTACACCATTCCCAGTTGTAATGTTCCAACACTTGGGAAGTGTATATGTGGGTATCGAGTGTTCGACTACGAACTTCCGAGATAGGATGCACATGGAAGCTCCAGAATCGAACAGGGTCAAGGCCGGGTGAGATGAAACTAAGATGACACCTAAGGGTAATATGCAACTAAATTAACATGGATATAACTAATCAAATATAATGGATAAATAAGGAAGACTAGTATAGAAGTTACCAGCAATAACTCCGTCCTCAGTCTCTGCCTCCACTGCAGTCATCGTGAAGGCTTGCCTCTTAGGCTGAACAGCCTGCTGGAAAGCCTGCTTCTGGGGAATGAGAGGCGCTCCACGTCCAGCAGCCACTGGAGCTCTCTGCTGCTGAACTCCATCTGGTGCTTTCCACAGTTGCTTAGTTCTCGGACAGTCCTTCAATGCATGCGTAGCGTCACCACAAACTAAGCACTGGCCCAAGAATCTCCTACACTGCTCCTTCACATGACCAGCCTTGCCACAAAAATGGCACAACTTCGGAGTAGGCCCACCTGGCCTCTTAAACTGCACGGACTGATTAGGCTTGAACCCAGGCCTAACCACAGCTCTAGCCTGCTCCATAGGCCTCTTCCCAGCACCTGAATACTGTCCCCTCCTCTGATTGGCAATCAGCTCCTGCCTCTTGGCAGCTATCAACAACTTCTGGTAAGAATCCAAGTCCGAAGAGGAAATCAGACTCTGCAGCTCCAAAGATAAACCTTGTAAGAATTTTTGAGCTCGATCCTCAGCAGTCTCCACCATCTTCGGCGCAAAGCGACTCAGTCTCATGAACTCTTGGTGGTACTGGTCCACCGTCAGATTCCCTTGCTTCAGATTGATAAACTGCTGCATCAGCTCCCTCTTGGCAGCTCGAGGGAAATACTCATCATTAAATCTCGCCTTGAAAGTGGCCCAGGGGATAGGCTTCGCCAACATCTGCTCTTCTGACTCCCACCAACTGCGGGCATTGTCCTTCAGTTGCTTCTTCACTAAGTCAACCCATCCAGCCGGGTTAACCTTCGAGAGAAGCAGGTTATCCTCTGTGTTCTTCATCCATTCATCTGCAGCTAATGATCCTTCTGACCCAGTAAAATATGACGGGCCCAGCTCCCGAAATTGCTTCGCTCCTGGCTCGAAGCGAGGGGCATTCTGAAGCATGCCCTGCTGCACGTGCATCATCTGTTGCATCATCCTCATCATCTCCCTCGTGGTGGGTTCTCTATCAGCATCCTCACCATGTCCTGCTCCACCACCAGCTCCAGATCCACTACCAGCTCCTCGGGTAATGCGTCTACCGGCCATCTAAGACAAGGAAATGTTCAGATTAGACTTAATCATGACTCGAATGTTATGAATATTTAAATGGATGTTGTTATCATCGTTGTTGTTCCGATATTTCGCAGATGCAAAGAAGAAGAGGACCTGCATGGGCCACCACTAAAACCTGTCACGCCCCGCTTCCCTAATATGGTAGGCGAGACGTGAGGAGGTCCGCTCAGACGTGGAGCTGTGAAGCTGCAGTCTGATAAGCGTCTGTAAAATTTTTTTCGAAAAGTAGCAGGTCCTTGCATTGCGACGAAACAACAATAATAAAGCAGATAAGAAAATATCCACCAACAACATCCAACAAATATTACATCACAGAATAGTCACAAAAGTACGAGTCTGAACAAAAGGCCTAAAGCATGGCCATACAAAACAAGAGAGATAGGTGCTACGCACCGAAACCTAACAGCAACTAAGCAAAGGTAACAACTAAGGGGAGACTCCAAACGAGTCTAGGACTGGTCACCCGTGTCCTCGAACTCGGTCTCAGCAGGGACCTCGAACTCAGCGTCAACGAACTGCTCGTCCTCAACAACCTGCTCTGTCTCAAATCCTGACATGTGTCACCCAAAGAGAAAAGGGCACATGTCAGCAAAAGTCTCCCAAGGGAAGCGGAGAACTTTTGTGCAAGGATACAAATAAAATAATGCAACTAGCAGTTCTACAATGATGATATGGCATGACATTAAAAGAGTGCAACAATTAAATTAACAAGATAACAATAATTAAGCACGTCGTAGCAGAAAGCTACAAATCACGATTTCACGATTTCACGATTTCACGATTAGCTTGTATTCACGATGTGCACAGGGTTTACGCCTTTTGGCTGAAGTGGCTGTACGGGCACACTTCTACGCTCAAGTGATCGCTTAACCCTACCCCTCCACGTGTATCGAGCGTTGGTTTCCCAACAACACTGTGCTCGCTTCTGGATCACGAGCCAGGAAGTGTTATTGGCATAGGGTTGTGCCCGCAAAGCAGGTGCCTAGCCTCAATAGTTACAATTATTGTAGCGTGTGCTACGCAATCACGATAGAATAATTTGATGCATGACATGTAATGAGCAGTTAAAGTGCGTACAGTTAATTGAAAGTAAACGTGACATGGCAGCATGAATGGAAACATGTAAAAAGTGTCGGATCTAGTTTCGTTGTCAAACTAGATCAAATAGGGCGTCTAGGCGACTATCATTTCACCGCCCAGTCTCTTTTACACAATTTTACAAATTGGCCTAAAACACGGCCTAAATAATTACTGGCAAGTATCACTTGCCTGTTTCCTGTGGTGTCGGTTGTCGTAGGTTCGAGCGTTACGTTACGGTGAGTCCGGTTCGCTGTTTTGGTTAAACAAATCACTGAATTAGATTTCTATGAAATGCGTGCAATATTAAAATAACAGCCGAATTGGGTTCGCCTAATCTTATCAGGTTCTCTGGCTAGGTGGCGTTTATATGGCGTTACACTAACATGGTACATTTAATTTTATTCAATTTTATTACACTAACATAATTTACAATCTTGTTAACATGCTAAAATCAGTTTAAAAATTAGTTAACAGTTAACTACTGCTAACAGCTAACTAATATTAACAAAAAGTTAATTAACTAAGCTAATCAATTGGATTAATCAACTAACATGGTGAAATCACATTAATTAACTAACATTATAATAATAAACAAGCTCTCCCTCTCCCTTACTCTCTTTATATCTCTACTATTTTCGTACTGTGTCTTCTTCATTCTTTTAACTAGGCTGACACTTCTCATCTATTATTCATTAACACTGTATGATGTCTCCTTTCATCTTCTTATTAAATCAATACTCTCTCTATACTCTTATTAAGGCTGCCACTATCCCCTGACATTATCTCTCTATTACTTTTAATAGGGCTGACACCCAAAACACTCTGTAACTCTTTCATACCTACTAAAAACAATGCTCCAACCTCCTATATTTAATTTCTATTACTTACACACTGTCTCTTTCTGACTCTGTTCTTTTTTTTTTGTTTATTATATCACAAAGGCAAGGCTGACTAACATTTATTCATTCTAAAACAACTTCTATCTCTCTCTCTTCTTATTATTCAATTCTTACTATTTTTCTCAGGCCACCTGTCTCTTCTCTGCCATCTTCTTCATTTGGTTTTCTTTGTTTCTATTTTTTTTTTTTCGTTTCTAAGCTTGCAGCAAACATCAACGCAACCAGGGGGAGCTCTCACCTACGCACGGCGGAAGAGGGCATGGCCGGCGGTCTCCGGCGGCAGGCGAGGCGGTCAGGCGAGCGGGGGGTCTGCACCGGCGGGCGGCGAGCTCCAGGCTCACGGCGGCGACGGCGGACGCGGGGGCGTGGGCGGCGGCGCGCTGAGCTCCGGCGGCGGCGGCTAGGGCTGGGGGTGTTCGGCTGGCTAGGGGAGAGGGTGGAGGAGGAAGGAGGAAGAAGAAGAAGGGAAAGGAAAGAGGAGATTGATGATGAAGGGTTTGTAGGGTTTGGATCTCTAAAGTTATTTGAAATGGGTTTGAATCTGCAATACTTCAGATTTGTGTTTTTGTTTGCATCCCCTCTTTTTTTTTTTGAATCTGAAATTCTTTGTTGGATCTGGGATTTGGGTTATCAGATCTGAAATTGGTTCTCCATTTGATTTTTGGATCTGAAATTTTTCTGATTTGGTTGGAGGGATTTGGTTTGAGAGATTGGGATTTGGTTTGTTGAACCTGCCTTGGAGAATTTGTTTGGGAAGGTTGAATCGTGCAAGGATCTGAAATCGGTTTTTGGTTGATTTGTTTGCATGGATTTGTTTTGCAGGAGGAAAAATTGTTGTTGGCAGGAGGAAGGAGGTTGCAGGGAGAGACGTTGACGATGGTGATACTGTTATAATAACAGTGGGGAGACAAATTGATGGAGGGATGAGCTGGTTGTGGGGAGAGATTAAATTTGCATGTTGGATCTCACCAACAGATGGAGGTGGGATTCAATAGGGGTTTAATTAGAGTAATTTAATTAAGGTTAAAGCTAATAAATATTTGATTAGGAATATTTTAATTAGGGTAATTAACTAGTGTAATAATTTATTAATCGTGCCATGAAAATTAAAAAGTCATCCGAGACGCGCTCGCGTCGACACACAAAGAACTCGCGCACAAAAATATCCGGATGGAAATACGGGCATACAATAATAATACGCCTAGAAGAATACCGGCCGTTACAGGGAGGAAGTGTATCTTCATCCGATACGCTGAAAACTCCAAAGGATATGCTTTCGTCGGTCAAGAGGACAATGGAGGTCTTATAGAATTCGAATCGAGGGATGTTGTCTTCTTGGAAAATGAGTTTCCAAGACAGGGTGAGATAAGTCAAGACTTATCCTTGTTTGAGACTTGGGATCAAGAAGGATCGGAACGTTCGAGTGGGAGAATTCTTGGTGAAAAAGAAAATACGTTTCAAACTTCACTAATGGATGATACGAACGATACCAATCCTATTCCGAGTGGGAGTGATGTTATTCCAAGTGGGAGTGATGTCATTCCAAGTGGGAGTGATCAAACTCAAACAAGACGTAGTAATCGAACGAGGCTAACACCTCTGAGATTTGAGGATGAATTTCCTCAATCATTCATGACATTACTACAAGATGATGACGAACCTGCAAATTTCAAACATGCCGTCACATGCCCTGCTAAAGATAAATGGATAGCGGCAATGGAAGAAGAACTTCAATCCATGAAAACAAACCAAGTCTGGGACTTGGTTGATTTACCTAAGGGACGTAGAGCCATCGGGAACAAGTGGGTTCTCAAAATCAAGCATAAGGCTGATGGCTCCATCGAGAAATATAAAGCTCGCCTTGTTGCAAAAGGTTTCACGCAACAGGAAGGAATAGACTACGAAGAGACTTTTCTCCTGTCGTGCGTTTTACCTCCATTCGCTTAATTCTGGCAATGGTGGCTTGTTTGGACCTCGATTTACATCAGATGGATGTAAAGACTGCTTTTCTTAACGGAGAACTAGATGAGGAGATCTACATGGAACAACCAAACGGGTTTGTACAAGAAGAAAACAAACATAAGGTTTGTAAACTTCGTAAATCCATATATGGTCTTAAACAATCCTCAAGGCAGTGGTATATGCGCTTTCAAGAAGTCGTTTTGTCGTATGGTTTCTCCATGCTCGACGAAGACAACTGCGTATATATTAAGAGGATTAAAAACAAGTATGTAATTATGTCTCTTTATGTAGATGACATACTTATTGCCGGAAATGATAAGCGTCTTATCTTGGATATCAAAGCTTGGCTTTCATCCGTCTTTGAAATGAAAGACATGGGTGAAGCTGCATATATCCTTGGGGTTAAGATCTCAAGGAATCGTTCCAAGAAACTTCTTTCTCTCTCTCAAGAGACATATATAAAGAAAGTTTTAGAACGGTTTAATATGCAGGACTGCAAGCCAATTGATACTCCAATAAGCAAAGGCGAGGGTCTATGTTTGGAGATGTGTCCCAAAGATCCAAAAGAAAAGAAAGCTACGGAAAAAGTTCCATACTCCAGTGCTGTCGGGAGTCTGATGTACGCCATGATGTGTACCAGACCGGACATTTGCTATGCTGTTGGTATGGTAAGCCGTTACCAATCCAACCCAGGACAAGCACACTGGAAAGCAGTGAAGAGGATATTAAGATACCTCAAAGGGACTGCGGACTATGCGTTATGCTATCAAGGCAATACCTTGAGACTCGAAGGCTATACCGATGCTGATTGGGCGGGTGATCTCGACGAGCGAAGATCTACCTCAGGTTTTGTTTACTTGCTCGGGAATGGTGCAATATCCTGGAGCAGCAAGAAGCAAACCTGCATCGCCTTATCAACCATGGAAGCCGAATTCGTAGCATTCAGCATGGCGGTCCAAGAAGCTGTTTGGCTTAGGAAATTCTTAGACAAGCTGACGAATGCCTCTGACTCGAGCACTGTTCCTATATACAGTGATAGTCAAGCTTCGATTGCCTATGTCAAAGATCCTAAATTTCATTGTAAGACCAAACACATTGACATTCGATTCAAGTTTGCGAAGGATTATGACAAACGGAAGGAAGTAGACATAGGATACATATCCACGCATGAGATGATAGCGGATCCCCTTACCAAGGCGATCCCCAGAGATGTGTTTTTCAAACACTTATCATCTATGGGAATGCGTAGGTGCTGAGCTGTATCATGTAATATTTCCCATGTCTATAGAAGATCAAAATTTAATTTGCATATAAGTTTCTTACAAATGATTTTATATACATTTGTGTTTAAGTCTCAGCTATTTTATTGTGTGTATGTCGGACAGATTAAGGTTGGCTCTCTCACATGAGCAACCGCCTTATCTTATCAGATGGATAAGATAGAGATGAGACTAGTTTAAAGTCAAAATCATTAGACAAATGATTTAGAGTCGTGACTTAAACAAGATAGTCGAATAAAAGATCTGCATCATACAGATGCTTACAAAAGATCTGAGATCTGTATCACAAGGATATTTGAAAGAGATCTCGTAGGATTTTAAATCCTATCTGTCTTATGCAGGATGATAGTCCGTGAATATTTCACGAGTAGTAAGGGGACTCAAAAAGATAGGCACAGTGGTGTCTGATCTTTTCATCCATACAACATCATTAAGACATACTCTCCCTGGGAAAGGAGTGATGTTGTAATACGTGTTCATACCACGTATGCATTTCGACCACTGAGTTAGTAGCAATAGTGTTTGCTATTATGTGAGACTCAAAGGCCATACGGGTCTTAACTCTTACCCTCAAGGACTCCAATTGGTTCCTTTAGATTTGACGAGATGATCGCTATCTTAGCGTGTTACTAATGGGCTATGGTAATTCGGCTCGGCGGGGCACGTTAGAAAAGCGAATCAAGTCAAGATCAGAAGGTTCACAAGAAGAGGAAGATTGATTTCATATTCGCATTTAGACTTTAATGATTCAAAGCTGGCCAGCCAATTGTAATCCAGATGGGATTCAATTGTTGAATATAAAAGAAATGCGAAGAAATAATCTAGGGTAAAGCATGCGTTGAACTACTCAACTTTGCACCTTCGAGGTCGTTGTGTATCTCTAACAAGTGCACAACAACAGACTCTACGCGCATGACGGTCGCACGGCCTATTTCTCGGTATGATAGATGAAAGAACTAAGGGAAAGACGTTCTCTTACAATCCCCTCAAGTGTGAGTGGGAGATGTTGGATATGGAAGACGTTTGTACACCCTTGTGGGGGATGTACGAGGGAATACGGACCTCGAACGTCGCGTACACGAAGTCGTGTACAAAGGGAATCTGTTCCCTTGCGGAGAGGATCTCTGGATGAGTGGGAAAGTCGCATTATATATGCATAAGTGCATGCGACATATGGCTAATAAAGGGGGAATATCTTAAGCTTATGTTGTACCATGCATATGGTACAACTTAAGCTTATAATGTGCCATGTATCATGGTACACCTTAATTAAGTTGTTCCAAAGGAACAACTTACCCTAAAATAACTACCTTGGGGGCTATAAATAAGACCCAAGGGTAAGCCATTTCTTACACCTTTTGCATGAAATTCATGCATGCATCTTCATCCTAGCGAAGCTCTGCAGAAATCCTTTCTCTTCCTCTTTCCAAGTTCTTAATCTAAAATAGAGATTTAGATTGTGGATTAGTAGCCTTACTCCGTTCGTGAGAAGACTCGATCCGTCGTGGCGAATCCGAAGGCAAAGTTCCGAGACTACCGTTCCGCATACGCAAGCGTAAGTCTCAACTTTAATTATCGATCCTAACTCTGTTTTGGCAGGATCCAACAGAGGGCTCCTGTTGCAGCACAGCCGTTGCAGCAGCGAGCGTCTGTTCCTGCTGGTCGTGGAGCAGCTCTTGTTCCGCAGGGGCAGGCTTTTCGGCAGGCTGTTCCGCCGAGGAGGCAGGCTATTCTGATGACCGCTGCGGAGAGCGAAGCTGTGGATGAGGTTATCGCAGGTAATCCTCAATCTAGCTGTTACTTTCCTAGCTGGTTTTGATTGTTAGACTATGTTGTTTGCTTGAACATGGTTGTTTGCTAGACTAGGGTTTGATTGTTAATTGTTTGTTAGGTGTGGTTTTGGTTTGCACATTTCCTGCACGAGTCCTCTTTGACTCGGGTGCATCGATGTGCATTATTTCTCGGAGCTTCGTGGAGAGGCATTCCTTGTCGACGTCCCCTCTTCCCAAGAGTTGGAATATCGTTACAGGGAATGGCGTGGTCTCGGTGCATCGTGGTTGCAATTCTTGCTCTTTGGTGGTCTGTGGACATGAGCTTTTCGCTGATTTCATTGTCCACGACATCATCAACTATGATGCGGTTCTTGGGATGGACTGGCTTGTGAGCTTCTATGCTACGATCGACTGTCGGAGAAAGAAGGTGGTGTTCGAGATTCCCGGACATCCAGTATTTGAGTTCAGTCGTGGTAGCAGTTCGCTTGGTCCTGTCAGATTTCGGGCCAGGCCGGTGGAGGTTGTGGCAATGCAGATGGAGCTGGAGTGGCCAGCTGTGGTGCGTAATTTTGGCGACGTCTTCCCCGAGGAGATGTCTGGTTTGCCGCCTGATCGAGCTTTGGAATTTTCTATCGATCTCATTCCAGGTGCGCAGCCGATTTCGAAGGCGCCGTATCGTATGGCACCTGCAGAGTTGGAAGAGTTGCGGAAGCAGCTGGATGAGCTTTTGCAGAAGGGTTATATTAATCCTAGTGTGTCTCCGTGGGGAGCACCGGTGTTGCTGGTGAAGAAGAAGGATGGTTCGCGTCGCATGTGCGTGGACTATCGGGAGTTGAATGCGGTGACCATTAAGAATAAATACCCGTTGCCTCGCATCGATGATATTTTTGATCAGCTTGGAGGTTCGAGGGTGTTTTCTAAATTGGATTTGAGGAATGGTTACCATCAGTTGAAGGTGAAGAAGGGAGATGTTCCGAAGACAGCGTTCAGGACGAAGTATGGACACTATGAGTTTGTGGTTATGCCTTTCTGTGTAACTAACGCGCCCGCAGTTTTCATGAATCTGATGAACCTGATTTTCTACGACTTTTTGGATAAGTTTGTTGTTATCTTTATTGACGACATTCTGATCTATTCGAAGTCGGAGGAGGAGCATGCCTCGCACTTAAGGACGGTGTTGGAGATTTTGAGGAAGCATCGGTTGTATGCTAAGTTTTCGAAGTGCGAGTTTTGGCTGGATAGAGTTGCTTTTCTCGGGCATGTGGTGACTGGAGATGGTATTTCAGTGGATCCCGAGAAGATTAGGGCCATCAGGGAGTGGCCTGTTCCGTCGTCTGCATCTGAGATTCGGAGTTTCCTTGGACTTGCTGGTTACTATCGGTGATTCATTAAGGACTTTTCTCGTATTGCTGAGCCAATGACCAGGTTGACGCGGAAGGATGTTGCTTTTGTTTGGTCGGGTGATTGTGAGGGTGCTTTTGGTGTTCTGAAGGAGAGGTTAACGACTGCCCCTATTCTTGTCGTGCCTGATCGCAGCGGTGGATTTGAGATCTTTTGCGATGCTTCTGGCAAGGGTCTCGGTTGTGTGTTGCATCAGCATGGGCACGTTGTGGCGTATGCGTCTCGTCAGCTTAAGGTTCATGAGAAGAATTATCCGACGCATGATTTGGAGTTGGCTGCCGTTGTGTTTGCTCTTAAGATTTGGAGGCACTTCCTGCTGAGTGAGAAAGTGAAGATTTTCACCGATCACAAAAGCTTGAAGTACATTTTCACTCAGAAGGAGCTCAACATGCGACAACGTCGATGGTTGGAGCTTATGGCGGATTATGATATTGATTTGCTGTTTCACCCTGGCAAGGTGAATGTGGTTCCGGATGCTTTGAGTAGGCTTCCAACGGTGATGATTTTGACCTCGCAGTGGAGATTGCAGCAGGATTTTTGCGAGTCTGGTGTGGAGATTGTTCTTCCTGGGGAGGCTTCTTCGTTGATGTACATGCAGGTACAGTCGACGATCGTGGATCGGATTAAGGCTGGCCAGGCCGAGGATCCGAAGCTGGTGAAGATTCGGGAGCAGGTGGAAGCCGGTCTGCGGACTGACTTTTTGATTTATGAGGATGGCTCGCTGAGGTTCGGAGCCAGGTTGTGTGTGCCGGCTGGGGATATTAGAGAGGAGTTGATGGTGGAGGCACACAGTTCGCCGTATTCTGTGCATCCTGGTGGCACCAAGATGTACCAGGATAAGAAGGGGCACCGACCGGAACTTTTTGTGCTCATTAGCCGGTATAAGAAGGGGCACCGACCGACTAGATGACGATCCAGTCGGTCGGCAATCCTCCTTGAACCGACTAGTTGGCTTTCTAAATTTCTCAGGAGTTACTGTTTATCGTTAGTCGGTCTAAGAACGTTGGTTGACCGACTAGGTTGCAAACTAGTCAGTCGGCAATGCTTCTTTAACCGACTAACACATCATCTAATTTTGACACTAGTTACTGTTTACTCTTAGTCGGTCTAAGAACGTTCATCGACCGACTAGATGCTAAACTAGTCGGTCGGTATTTGTTCATGGACCGACTAACTCTAAATCCTATTTTCGTTCAGAAGTTACTGTTTGCACTTAGTCGGTCTGCGTTGGTCGACCGACCGACTAGTTGCCAAACTAGTCGGTCAGTGGTTGCTCTTTGACCGACTAACCTGTGTTAAAACCCTAATTTCTGGGCAGCCGCCAGCCCAGCCTATTTATACCCCTCCCAAACGTTTCTTCTTCCTCCCTCACGACCCAAAACCCTAAAATCGCCCCCATTGAGCCCCCATCTTCCTCCAAGCTTCATTTCTTCATCCCAAGCCCTAGATTCATCATCTAAACCCTCCATCAACTCATTCTACCTCTCATCTTCCCCAAATCTCCATCAAATCCCCAAAATCCCCCAAAAACCATAATTCTCCAAACTTCTCCAATCTTTTCCAGATCTGATCCTAGGGTTCTCCGGAGTGTTTCTTCCGCCTCCTCTCGGTAAGAAATCGATTCCTTGGTGTTTTTATAACCTAGTTGTATTTTTATGAAACCCTAATAAATTTCATGTTGTTTGATGTTTGTTCCCCATAACAGCGATTTCCCCGTAGATTAGCATCCGTGAGACGAAGTGGTCGTCATCCCCGGTGCTAGGCAAGTGAAACTTGCCACTTAGGGTTTAGGCCATGTTTTAGGCCATTTTGCTTGTTGTAGGCGCAAAAGAGGCTAGGCGACGAAATGATACTCGCCTAGGCGCAAATTGGGGAACTAGCTTGACAACGAAGCTAGTTCCGACATATATCATGTTGCACAATTACCATGTCATGTTTACTTTCCATTAACAGTACGCGAATTAAATTGTCATGTCATTGCATTCTTTAAGTGTTGTTGTGATTGTGTAGCTTCGCTACAATATTTGTGTTCCTGGCTCGTGTTCCAGAAGCGAGCCCTGTAGTTGGAAACCCCAACGCTCGACATTGAATTGTGAACTAAGAAACAAGCTCCCGTGCGGGGCAACCCTGGCTCACTTGCTGGGCTCATGTGCAGGGACCCTGGCTTGTTTACGTGTGGGATGGGGTAAGGGTTAGCGGTCATTCAACTGGGGGTCTGCCTGATCAGCAACGCAGTTGTAAGGGGTAAACTCTGGGGTGGGGTAGTGTTTAGTGCCGATCGGTGTGAATGATGTACCATTCAGCTGAAGGGCGTAAACATCTACAAAAACAACGTGAAACGTGAATTGTGTTTAGTGCCGATCGGTGTGAATGATGTACCATTCAGCTGAAGGGCGTAAACATCTACAAAAACAACGTGAAACGTGAATTGTGTTTAGTGCCGATCGGTGTGAATGATGTACCATTCAGCTGAAGGGCGTAAACACCTACGAAACAATGTGAATTGATTGAGAATGTTAGTAGCTTGGCTACTCTTGTCTTGTCCCGATAATTGTTCCCTTGTACAAAATTGTCTTGCCATGTCTTAAATTGTGCTCTCATGTTATAACTGCCATGTCATGCATACTAAACTGCTAGGTTGCTAGTTGCCTTACTTTCAGTTTCCTTGCCCAAGTCTTTTAGACTTGCTGACATGTGCCCCTTTACTCTTTTGGGTGACACATGTTAGATCCTGAGCCTGAGTACCTTGTTGAGGACGAGGTGTTTGCTGACGCCGAGCCCGAGCTTGTGTTTGACGGGGAGTACGTGGACACTGGGGACCAGTCCTAGTGTCTTCGTTGTGTTTTACTTTTGTTTAGACGGTTGTTTTGTTATCGGTGCGTAGCACCTATACTTTGTTATGTCGTTGCTTTTGTTGGCCTTGTTCTGGGCCTTTAGACTCGTTCTTTTAGCCTTGTGGCTTTTCTGGATGTTGGACTTATTTTCATGTTGGACAATTTATGAGATGCGAGATTTTATTTCAGTCTCTCCTTGTGTTATTATTGTTGTTCCGTTGTGGTTACAGGGACCTGCTTATGTTTTATTGACGCTTATCGGGTTTGGGGCTTCACAGCTCCACTCTCGTGCGGACCTTTTCACGTCTCGCCTCCATTTTGGGGAAGCGGGTCGTGACAGACTAGATGTGAATCTAGTCGGTTGGTTGATGAACTGAGACCGACTAGATGAGTCCAAAAATTGATAATTAAGTTCTCTCCTCAAAACACTTGGACGATACATCGTAATCCTCTCAAAAATCATCTAAACTACCCCATTAATCATCGAAATCTCAAATACGACATTCAAACATGAATTCGAGCAAAAATTCAAAATATCACAGAAAATCCCGAAAAATCCAATAAGTCTAGCATGAACGAAATATTGTGAAATATAATAGCATGCAAGATTATTGAATGAAACATGAATCCTATATCTCGGATTCACCCATAATCCCCAATTCTCGACGCAACCGAACAAAGGAGTCCTCCTTTAGGGGTTTCGTGAAAATATCGGCGATTTGCTTTTGGGTTTCAACGTACACTAAAATGATGTCCTTTTTAGCAACATGATCATCTAAAAAGTGGTGTCGGACATCTATGTGTTTCGAACGGGAATGGTGTACCAGGTTCTTGGAAAGACATATTGCACTTTGGTTGTCCACCATGATAGGGCAAGTATCACAGTTTATACCAACGTCTTTAAGTGTGTGTCTCATCCAAAGAACTTGAGCACACGCGACACCGGCGGCAATGTATTCCGCCTCGGTGGTTGAAAGTGATACGGAATTTTGCTTCTTGGAAAACCAAGAGACAAGGGAATTTCCTATAAAATGGCAAGTGTCACTAGTACTTTTCCTGTCGGATTTACATCCCGCATAATCGACATCACTATATGAGATTAACTCATACGTGCTAGATTTTGGATAAATTAATCCAAAATCAAGTGTATAACTTAGATAACGGAAAATACGTTTTACCGCTACTAAGTGAGACTCCTTAGGTTGAGACTGATAACGAGCACATACGCATACGGCAAACATAATATCGGGCCTACTTGCGGTAAGATAAAGTAAACTACCTATCATACCTCGATATAGACGAATGTCTACATCCTTACCGTCTGTATCCTTATCAAGATGCGTAGTCGTGCTCATTGGAGTCTTCTTTCCGGAGGCATTCTCCATTCCAAATCGCTTAAGCAACTCCACCGTATACTTCGTTTGGTGGATGAAGATTGCATCGTCCATTTGGCGAATTTGGAGACCTAAGAAATATTTGAGCTCACCCATATGGCTCATCTCAAATTGTTCCTTCATAACATTAGAAAACTCTTCGCAAAGAGCAAAGTTAGTAGCACCGAAAATGATATCATCAACATAAATTTGAACTAAAATTATATCATTATTCGAATGCTTAACAAAAAGTGTAGAATCGGATTCTCCCATTTTAAAATTCAAATCCAAAAGAAAATTCTTTAGGCGATCATACCAAGCTCGAGGAGCTTGTCTCAAGCCGTAAAGCGCTTTCTTTAGTTTAAAAACATGATTTGGAAATTTTTCATTAATAAAACCCGGAGGTTGAGAAACGTAAACTTCCTCAACAACATCTCCATTTAAAAATGCACTTTTAACATCCATTTGAAATAATTTAAAATCCTTATGGCATGCAAAAGACAATAATAATCTAATTGATTCTAATCTAGCTACCGGAGCGAAGGATTCTTCGAAATCAATACCTTCCTCTTGACGGTAGCCTTGAGCAACTAACCGAGCTTTGTTCCGGACGACGACTTGGTTTTCGTCGGTTTTGTTCTTGAAGATCCACTTTGTCCCTATGACGGTGTGGTTCTTCGATGGCAATGGAACAAGCTCCCAAACTTCATTCCTCTCGAATTGAATGAGTTCCTCCTCCATGGCTAAGATCCAAGCGCTATCTTCGCATGCTTCATTAACATTCTTTGGTTCTATCGAGGAGGCAAAGGCACAATGAGCGAAGTAGTTCACTTGTGATCTCGTCTTGACACTATCAGGGATATTGCCAATGACTTGCTCATGAGGATGGTCACGAACGGTATGAAGCCGTTTGGGAATACCTTGATCACTAGGAACATTCTCAACAACTTCATTAAACGGGTTAGTCTCAATAGAATCAATAGAATCATTAGAGTTAGAATTACCAATTGAATCACATAGGACATCCATAGAGTCATCATCATTAGTAATTCTAGTTGGAACAAATCCTTCATTAAATGACACATGAAGCGACTCCTCGATCGTTGAGGTTCGTTTGTTGAATATCCGGTCTGCTTTGCTACGCGAAGAATATCCAACAAAAATCCCCTCATCGGATCTTGGATCGAATTTGTCCAAACTACCATACGTGTTCTTAATAAAACATTTCGAACCAAAAACACGAAAATGTTTAACTTGAGGCAACCTACCAAACAACAATTCATAACAAGTTTGTTTAGTGCCGGGCCTCAAATGTATTCTATTAAACACATAGCAAGCGGTGTGTACCGCTTCCGCCCAAAATTGATGGCCACGTTGGCTATCATCAAGCATAGTGCGAGCACACTCCACTAGCGTCCTATTCTTTCTCTCAACTACACCATTTTGAGGAGGTGCACGAGGGAAAGAGAAGGTGTGTGTAATACCAACTTCATCACAAAATGTCTCAAAAGACTCATTCTCAAATTCATCTCCATGATCACTACGAATAGTGACAATGGTGGTTCCTAAGAGATTTTGTACTTTCTTAACAAAAATTGTGAAGTTTTCAAAAGCTTCATTTTTATAACACAATGAAAATACCCAAGTAAACCTAGAAAAGTCATCAACGATGACAAGTCCATATCTAGCATTACCTAATGAAGCAACTCTAGTTGGCCCAAATAAATCTAGATGTAATAGCTCTAGAGGCCGCTTAGAAGAAATGCTTTTCTTAGGTTTAAACGAATATTTTGGAAGCTTGCCTCGTTGACACGAGTCACAAAAGCTTTTCTTTTGAAAGACAAGCTTAGGGAAGCCTCTAATAGAATTTAACTTGGAAAGCTTAAAAAGTGTTCCAAAGTTCACATGACCAAAACGTCGATGCCATAAGTGTTGTTCACTTGTGTTGGCAATAAGACATTGTTCATGTGATCTTGGAAGATCTAGGATATATATATCCTTATGGCGTGTGCCGAAAAACAATAATTCATTATTATCTTTTCTTAAAATATGGCACATTCCTTTCGCAAAGTTAACTTTGTAACCTTTGTCACAAAGTTGACTTATTGAAATAAGATTGTGGTTTAATCCTTTAACAAGGTAAACATCACATATAATGGGTTTAGAAGGATTACCCACTTTACCAACACCTATGATGGTTCCGCTCTCGTTGCCTCCAAATACGACGCGGTTTCCATTTGCAATGGGAACCACTCCGGAGAGCAATTGAGCGTCACCCGTCATGTGTTTTGAACACCCGCTATCGAGTATCCAATTCCCCTTGGAGCTAAATTTAAATTTGTTGCTCCTTTTCTTTTTCTTTTCCTTGAGTACCTAAAGATAGAAAATTTCATATCATGGTACCCAAGGTCATTGGGTCCAAAAGATTAGACCTTTGGAAGCCAAGTCCAATTGGACTTAGACTTTCCCACATAATTTCTACTAATAAACAAGAGGTTTGGTTTGAGACCAAAAATAACCAATTGTAAATAAAGATCTCAAACAACCTCCGAAATGAGAGTTAAAATATGTCTTAAAATATTTTAAACATATAACATATTAACTCCCCCATTGACATACATATGGATCAATAAATGCATGCATGTCAATGTATTCCCCAAGGTCCCCCTTTTCATGAAAAAAGTTTGAAAATATTTTTAAAATCATGAAACACATGCAAACAATGGGTATGCTAAAATAAGCATTTAAGCACAATACCCATGCAATATGCATATGTGTGAGGAACCTAAATATTAGGGAACCAAACCGAAGAGGAGTTTGATTTCCTAATGTAATCACATGAGGTGATCACATCCCTAACTAGAGAGTTGATGTAACTATTCCTCTCTTACACACTAACCTTAATGTGAATCCATAACTCAAGGATTTCCTAGGCAATGGTTTTGCCTTTGCAAGAGGGATTGATGTGGCATGCTTAGGTATAGAAAATATTTTCTTAGCATGCATGAAGTGAGGATTTTGCTTCTTAGCAAAAAAATAAAGGATTTTCATTTTTTCCTCACCACCTTGTGATTTACATGCTTCTTGTTGGTGTTTTTGTTATACAAGAAGGCATGGTGATTCTTCTTAGGTGCTTTAGCAATATTTCTTGTATTTGCACCATAAGAGGAATTAGAGGTGGGTTTGGGTACCACATTTTGAATATAACCCAAACATCCTCTATGATTTACCGGATGTTGTTTTTCCAACAAATCGTGGAGTGAATCCCTAGAATACACAAAGCTTTTGAGCTTACAGGATTCCTCTTCACATTTCAACGTAAGTTGTTGAATGTGAATTTCTAAGCTATGGTTTTGAGCTAATAATTTTTCATTAGAAATGCTCAAATCCTTAACTTGAGAGAGAAGTGTGTCTCTCTCACTAGTGTCACAAACATGCAAAGCATCATTGTCATTTGCACTAGTAGATACTAAGGCATGCAACCTACTCATAGCATTTTTAAATTTAGCTTTCAATTTAGCATATGAGTCGATCCACTTACTTGCCCCATTGGAGACCACATTGCAGCGGTATTCGAGCTCCTCGTAGGATAGCTTCTCCTACTCAACTTCCTCATCACTTTCCTCCTCGCTAGAGCTTGACGAAGACTCTTCCCCCTTTGCCATGAAGCACATTTCCTTGTTAGGGTTGAGCCACGCCTCCACCTCTTCATCGCTTGAACTCGAGGAAATTGATGAAGAATCATCAAAAGCCGTGAAGCACATATGAGCTTGCTCCTTGTCATCCTCTTCTTCATCACTTGATGTGTCCTCATCAGAGTCATCAAAAGTGCCGACAAGTCCCTTCTTTTGATTCTTGAACTTGGACTTGTCTTTCCAATGCTTCTTCTCTTTGCCCTTATAGGTATCTTTGGTGGATTTGGAAGGGCATTCAGTAGAAAGATGACCTTTTCCTCTACAATTGAAACAAATAGAGTTGTTAGACTTGGAGGAAAACTTTGAAGAAGATTTACTTTGCTTGCTTTTGAGGAATGCTCTCAGTTTTGTGGCAAGCTCCATGACTTCATCTCCACTAGCCTCATCTTCTTCATCTTCTTCACTAGGAGCTTCTTGATGGAATTTCTTTCTCCAGTTGATTGGCTCCTCCTTGGCATGGAATGCAACACCCTTATGCTTCTCCGGCTTCTCGGGCTTGGTTGGTTGAATCTCCTTCTTGTGCTGAAGCTTTACTTTATACGCCATGACATTCCCAATGCACTCCTCAACAGTGTATTTGGACATGTCGTAAGACTCAAAAAATACCATTGGCCTTTGACTCCCATTAAGATGTGAGCGAGTCAAGGATCTTCTCCCCTCGATCCTCTTGGGAAATCACCTTCCCAAGTCCTTCCAAGCGTTCACGATTTCCGTGAACCTTGTGAACATCTCCGAGATGTTTTCACCTTCCTGCATCTTAAACAACTCATATTTAGATCTAAATACGCATTGTTTAGATTTCTTTACCTTCGAAGTCCCTTCATGAGAAATCTCCAATGTATGCCAAATTTCGTCGGCCGTTTTGCACATGGAGGTGCGGTTGAACTCATTTGAAGTGAGGGCACAATGGAATGCATTCATAGCCCTCGCATTAAATTTGATCGAGTCCTTCTCTGCTTTTGTTCACGAAGCTACGGGTGTAGTAGGCTTCTCAAAAGGCGATTCTGTGATGTCCCAAAGGTCTTGACCCTCCAAGTAGATCATCATCTTGATCTTCCAACTTGGATAGTTGGTTCCGTTGAAGAGCGGGGGTCGAACGGTTGATAGACCCTCTTCATGAGACATGGATGAAGCGTTGTATGCCATCGTTATTGTATGCTTCAACCTTGCTCTGATACCAATTGTAAGGACCGTCTACGTTGCAATACTAACAACAAACACTCTAGAGGGGGGTGAATAGAGCAATGGCAATAAAATTGTCCAATTAAAATTAAACTTGCAAATGCGGAATTATAAATGCAAGAGGAATTAAAAGGCACAATCAATCCAAACACAAACACAAAGTTTTACCCTGATTCTCCAAACATTGGTACATCCAGCCACACCAATATCCACTATAATTCTCTCACAGAGAAGTGAATACAATCTCACACACAGAGATACCTCACACAGAGGATTTAGGATTCCCACAAAGAGATATCCTTGCTTTCACACAGAAAGACTAATGCTCTCACACAGAGGGACTCAAACTCACACACACAGAGACTCAACCAACCCTCACACAGAAGGTTATACTCTCACACAGAGAGTAACTAGCTCTCACACAGAAAGCTAGGGTTCCAAGAAATAACAAAGTAAAACAAATACTCTTACCTATGCCTTGAGATGAACTTACTCATAAATGAATGCAAGGCATGGAAGAGGATCTCCAAGTGATGAGATTTGCTAGAATTGCCCTTGGATGATTTCCCTTGAGCTTGACTTCAATGCATGAAGAGGAGAAAGAGCTCTTAAGAGGGAAAGGAGAGAGTTTGAGAGTGGCTTATAGATCTCTTGCGATTTTCAAAATCATCAAGAAGTATAAGAAATGGCAGCACACTCATATATATATATGAGCCCTATATCAAACCCCAAAACCCAAGAAAACAGCCAAAGAATCGATTCTGCAACGGCTAGAAACTGGGCAAAAATGACAGGAACAGTCGACTGATCAACGGCTAGAAAATATCCAATGGCTATAATCTGAGCCAGGACAGTCGACTGAAGAAGACAGTACAGTCGACTGAGAACAGGACAGGCGCCTGTAAAACCTTCAGCAGGCGACTGCTGCAGGGGATGGAATAAAACAGAGAGCTGCACTCTTTCTCCAGTTAAGCACACAGGCGACTGATGTCAATAATACAGTCGACTGTCTATTAATCAGGCTACTGTAAAACCTTAATCAGTCGTCTGCTGTATAAGATGGAGAAAAGACAGAGAGATGTAGAGATTGCACTTACGCTATACAGGCGACTGATGACCAATCTACAGGCGACTGTAAATATACAGGCGACTGTGCAATGACCAGTAGTCGACTGTGCGTAAAGCTCAATTTTGAGTCAATTAAAATGTTGACTTGAGCTGTGCATATCAGGCGACTGTAGAAGGATCTACAGGCGACTGGAAATCACTCAGTTGACTGTTATTCCTTCAATAGGCGACTGATGGAAAGCCAGAGAGTCCAAATGAGTCTTTGGACAAAGTGAACCTATTGGGTTGGATTCTATGATAATCCTAAGCTCACTAAGATGGTTAAATGCATATGCATGAATGAGTAAACTATTTAACAAGGCATTACATTAATCCTAGACTCAAAAGAGAGAGAAAGCAATAAAGTAAATTACATGGATTACAATGCTTTCCTTAGAGTCTAAGTCTTCAATCTTGATGCCTTGATTGCTCTCCATCATCTCCAAGCTTTGGCACTCCTTGAGTCCAAGCAAAGGTCCTTCTTCAGTTGATGTCCATCCTTGCACCAAGTGATTAGTCTCCAAGATAGATATTCTTGAAATAAAACTGAGAGACTAAAACATGAGAGTCATTAGCAACAACATAATGTTGTGATCATCGTCAAAATATGATTGGTATGAAACACCAATACTCAACAATACTCGCCTTAGGATGCCCTGGTAGCCCCTCACCCGGTTCTGACCATGTTAGATTTCTAGAGTCCTTCTTCTAGTCGTTCGCTCGGGTCCATCGACTTCGGGCCCAGCAGAACGTAATCTTGATTCTATTAGGGCCCTTCCCTGAGATCTCTCTATTGCGGTCTAGATCATTAGGAAGTCATAGTGCTGAGTTTTCCTGATCTTTAGACGGCCCGATAATTAGAACCCCTGATTTCTAGCATCTATCCAATCATTACACGTCTGTGTTATCGGCCATAGAATTCCATGGTAGCTTTTCATGAATCATATCCTAGATGTATTCATCGTGCGATCATATTCTTTGCCCTCGATTCACGTGATCGCTTCATAATAATTATCGAAAATTCTTCGAATCTCTCCATTGCAAATTCTGTTTCCTCTAAAAGTATTTTCGAAAATTCCTTATTAATTTCTTCGCTCGGTTTAATTTCTTTAAAACCCCTTAATACATATTTAAATTTCTTACTTTCATTTGAGTTAAAATTCTTTCATTGATTTTGAAACCTTCTTAGTCGTAATTTTTAAGTTACGATCTCATACTTATTTTCGAATCGGTATCTTTCGTATTTTAGTTTAAAACTTTGTTACCATTTTGAAAATTCAATATATCACTTTTTTCTAAACTACAAAATTTATTTTAACCACTTACCATACGTACTTTTAGAATACTTTCTAAACTAACGAGAACTTCAATTTATATATATATATATATCAGTTCTATGTTCATCGTGCTCACATTTCAAAAAAATCTTTGTATAAACCTATTTTCATTTGCAAAACAATCGCTACCTCACACTACTCTTCATTCCTTCATCTAACTCTTTTTCCGAGTTGTAATTTTCTACCATCTGCTCACGTTTTCTACATATTTTTATAAGTATAAAAGTATATAATATCGTATTTTACACGTAATTCTTCTTTCATCTATTTAATTATTTTGAGCAATATTTTTGCCCCACCCAACCAGCTATCTCTTTATCTCGCCTTATTTGAACTCGTTCCTTCCTATCTTATTCCGGTACACTTTTGGTTTCGGCTTCCTTTCTGTTGTTAGGATATTAGAGCTTGTCGTTGCATGTGTCAACTCTAGTTTAGTAGTGGGCCCATTAGTTTTGTGATGTCGTCGTGGTGCATGTATATAGGTAGAGTGTGTGGACCTATATGAGTGTGCTACCCTTAGGACTTTAATGATCGTCCCTTGTGTCATGTGTGTATAATCAGTGTGGTTCGTAATATATGTAAGAAGTTGTCTGAATGATGGTATTCATATAGGTGTGAATGGCGTCATAACAGGCAACTCCTTAGACTTAGTCTTTCGTATTTTAGTATAGCTTATCCTTGGCTGCATGTGATTGTATCAAAACTTTTATTTTCTTTTAAACCAAATCTTTAAAGTTTTGAAACTAGCACACAAGATCACAACCCCTTAACATCCCTCATCCAATACCGCAACTCCACACGTTTTTTGAACATTCTTATCCTCTCTTTCCCTCTTCGGGAGTGTTACTTTTCTTGTTACGATATTGTTAGTACTAGTTATTATTGCTATAAGATTATGTTTGCTGGTAGGCATAGAGTGAGATGAGATATGTTGTAGCGATGATTAATTGATTTTGGAACATAAGGATATTAGATTAGATTTCTTTGGATGAAAAGAATGAGGTGTCCAAGACTTATTTATAATACCGATGTGTGACGAACTCAATGGAGAATTCTGGTTGGATGAAATTATATACAGGGAGATGAGAACTTAACAGACCTGAAACTTGGATGAGTGGTAGATAGGAGTAGCTATGAGGTATGTAAGTTTTAGGGTGATCATGAGAATGAGAAGAGCGCTTAAAGCATCAAGATTTGACTATAGGTTGGGGTGAGAAGACATTGGAAGTAATACGACATGTTGAGATGAATGGAGAGTTAGGAAGACGGATTTTATATGATTAGGAGATTAGATGATATAGGGGTAAGGATAGATGTAGTTTGATGGTTCATTGATTTTGGAAGATAAATTTATGAGAAAATATGATGGAGAATATATCGGGGACGAGATGATTGTTGATTTGCGGTCAATGATGTGGTTTCATAGTTAAGTGATAGGATGGGATTCTAGTTGTAGCGTTACTCAGTGGAGAGACGAATTATGATGAATTGTTAAGGAACACTGATTATAAGGTATAGGATTAGCAATCATTATGTAGAATATAGGAGTTGTAGGCATAAGCATTTATAGATATTATTAGTATTAGTATAAGTGATTCCGAGGGCGGAATCATTTTTTAAGGTGGGTAGAATGTAACGGCCGCTTTCCGACCGTTCGTATTTTCTGCGTGTACGACTCTTTTCGTGTGCGTATTTTATTTGTCCTCTTCTTGGATCCAGACTATACGATGTGATACGTCATTGTGATCGTAAGGAAGAGTAGTTATTTGTGAGATTCTTGGTGAACGTCATTTCATGGGTCGTTCTCCCACAAATCAGGTTTGATTGCAGAGTCGTCGTAGCTTTAGACTTAGTTGCCGGATCTTTTATTTTTTTGATCGTTTATCGTGGACCAAACACATAATTGACCATTGTATCCCCGAGCCTCTCTTCGTTACGGTCGTCCCGATATTTTTTTCATAATTTTCTGACACTCCTAGCCCAATCTATTCACTAATCAAATTCAGCCCATTAAGCCCAATTAAATTCGAAATTCTGTTGGATTAGTACGTATCATGAATTTTGATTCAGCCACTAACCTCACCCAACATTTCCCCACTTTTTACACCTCCTCACTCACCCTCTCTCCTATTCACCCCCTAAATTATACCCTCTTTAAAATGCATTTAGCAAGAATCCCTTATATCATGCAAACTTACCCCCAACCCTAGCCATTCACGCTAGAAAACCCATGGCCGCCATTTTCTTCTTCATTTGCACGATGTCTCCACGCCACCAACGGCACCACCAGCCCTCCTAGCCTCCGGAAACTCCTCCTCCTCCGTCCCCTCTCCTCCCTCCTCTCTTTCCTCTCTCAAAAACCCATCAAAACAGCCCTGAACTGCAAGATCTGCCCAGCTGCGCACTCCGCCGGAAAATGGCCTCTGCCGACGCTCCGGCCATCCCCTCTGGTGATCTCCACCTCCACTTGACTCCCCTCGAGTCCCCCTATCAAATGCACCCCTCCTTTCTCACTTCTCTCATCTCTACCTCCTCGAAACACCTCTCGAACTCGCCTTAACGGCAGTTTTTACAGATCTGCGCCATCGCCGGAAAAACCCGTCGCCCGGCCACCTCCGGCCACATACGATGACCATTCCACCACCATCGGACTCCTATCGAACCCCCCTATCAACTGCAACTCCCCTTCCTCACTTCTATCATCTCTATCTCTCTCAAAAAACTCTCAAACACAACACTAACGGTAGTTTGGACAGATCTGTCCATCGCCAGAAAAACGCCGCGCCCGGCCACCGCCGTCGACCACCCTACCACCGTTGGACTCCTATTGAACCCCCCTATCAACTGCATCCCTCCTTGCTCTCTTCTCTCATCTTGATCTCTTCGAAAATCCGTTGAAATAAGCTCTAGCGGCTGTTTTTGACATATCTGTGCGATGTTCTTCAACGCCGGCGCATGGCCACCTCCGACCACTTCCGGAGACCACTCCACCACCGTTGGATTCCTCTTAAAGTATTTTAGCTACTGCAAATTTTCTTTGACTCTTTTCATCGCTGTTTTTCCGCTGAGACGCGCGACAACGACCGTTGCACGAATCTGTCCTCTTCGTCTTCTCACGGCCACCCACCACCGTACGCTCATGCCGTCGGCCACCCACCGGCCCAAGAAACCTCCACTGATCCCCTTCAATCACCGACAGCCCCCTTGGCCCTCGGAGTTCACGTGCATCTCCGTACTCACGTGTTTTTACCCGACGTCACCGCCGCCGTGAAGATCCGTTGCGCTACCCGCAACGGGAGAGAGATCACCGCTTGCTCGCTGTTTTCGTGCCACCACCTCGCTGTCCAAAGGTGTCTCGCTGTGCTACCCACGGCCGAGACATTGTAGACGAAGCCCGATCCATCGTCATTCAGACCCGACATCCGCTTTTTGAACGACGTCAAAAGGTTAGTCCTCTAACGCGTAGTAAGAACCCCCACCGTAGCAAAACGAAAACTTAAATCTAAAAATCGTCAAAAATAACTAAATTTCATTTCCGCACCTTTAAAACGTTGCAAATATTAGACATCGAAGAAGGACTGAGTTTCTGTTCATAGAGGATAGATCGTCGATTAGGCTGAACTGAAATGAAACCGTGACTTTGACTGCTAGGATAGCCCCGTTGAGCCTAGAAATGAACTCTAATAGGAATGGTGAAAAACATGTTCTGACACCGCTGTTAACCCCTTTTAGATGGACCCTCGCTGACGCGTCGCTTCGACGGGATGCTTCGGACAGACGACGCACTCGCCACCGCAAGCAAGTGTTTACACTTGTGTTCTTACGGCCATGTTTAGGCCTTACCCTTCTTAGGAAGTTAAAGAGCATTTAAAGAGAACTTGACGTGAAATGATAGCGTCCGGGACCCCCTTGATAGCTTATACTTGACGACGAAGTCCAAGCGCAACAACAACTGACACCTTAGGGATATTCTGTGTGTGCGTGCGTGTGGACCCACTAGAATCAACAACAACAACAACTGCTACCATATGTTTCACCTGTGTGTGCGTGTGTGTGGACCCCCTAGAATGAACAACTCCTTGTTACTTTTCGTGACTTGGTCCCTGTTACAAAAAGCCTGCGAGCGTTTCGGATGCTCTCCATGCGAGAGTGATCCCTGTGTTACAAAAAGCCTCCGGGCGTTTCGGATGCTCTCCACGCGAGAGTGATCCATGTTATACAAAAAACCTTCGGCCGTTTCAGATGCTCTACACGTGAGAGTGATCCTTGTTATACAAAAAGCCTGCGGGCGTTTCCGATGCTCTCCACGCGAGAGTGATCCATGTTATACAAAAAGCCTGCGTGCGTTTCGGATGCTCTCCACGCGAGAGTGATCCCTGTTACACAAAAAGCCTCCGGGCGTTTCGGATGCTCTCCAAGCGAGAGTGATCCATGTATTGTCTTGTCTTGAGCACTTGGGTTGGGGTAGGGTTGAGTGGTCGCACGGGGAGAGGGTCTGGCCGCCCTCAAATCGTAAGGTGTGAACCCTTCGAGTCACATGTGTCTTGTCTTGTCTTATCATATCCCGTCTAACTTTGTCCCGTAGCCGGTAGCACATGCTACGGCTACTGCCTGTCGCGTTTACTTTTCCTGCACCGTTTTACTTTCTACTTAGTATAACTGCCATGTCGTAACCTCAGCATGTTAAACAACCAGTAAAATGTTGCTTTTAAATTATCTTACACTTGCAGTAAAGTCTAACCCCTCCTTGTAGACTTTACCTGACGTACAGTTCCTTTTCTCTTGGGTGTTGTAAGTCAGGTATTGAGCCAGAGTGCGTGGACGAGCCCACATACCTGAGTACTTGGAGCCAGAAGACGTTGACCCAGAGGACGTACCTGACAAGGACCAGACTTAGACGTTCCCCACCGTTGCGGACTTCCAGAGGTTACTATTTTTTAGTCTATGAGTAGCTCCACTTTACTCTCTGCCTAGGTTGGATGCTTCGCACTATTAGTTTTCTTTTCTGCAGTTTTTTGCCATGCTTAGGCTTCCCTTATTAGACTTGTCACATGCTAGATATTATCTCTATTATAAAATGAAGGCATCCTTTTCTTTCTGTACTTTTGTTGTTCCGAATTATATATATGCAAGATCCTGGAATTTTTAAATGGTATCCCCTACAGACGCTTATTTGGCCCGAGCCTCATAGCTCCGGCCCAAGCGGGCCTTAGTCACGCATCGCCTCCGTAGTTTTGGGAAGCGGGGCGTGATAGCAGTTCTGTCAGGTTTATTTTGACGTTTTGGGCATGTATTTAAGTCCAATTTTTATCCCAGCTTAGGGAGAGACCAGAATATAGATTTTAGATTAATTCTAATTGTAATTCAGCTTTGGAGATTGAAGAACTCAGATCTGGTTTGTCGATTCCTTTTAAATATTTGCACTTTAATGAATTGTTTCCTTCTAGATCTAAATTGTAATATATTTTCTATCATTGATCTTGCTATTGCTTCAATGAATTGCGAGTAGATCCGTTGTTCTAGGGCAAAGGGATGAACCCTATGGATCTAATGTCAGATTTGTGATGAATGAATCGATATATTGCTAGAATTGCTAGGAGGTTAGTTTGTGATTGATTTATTATGGATAGCTAGGAATTTCCATTGATCCAGAGTTTGCAAGGGATTGGGCTCTGATCAATGGGAAGGTCTAGATATTCGATTTAGATTTATAATCGAGATTCACTATGTTTGGTTTGCAAGAGATTGGACCAAAGCTAGTATTTTTATTATAAGGCTATACGCATATTCGTTTGCAAGAGATTGGAAGAATACGAGCTATCACAATCTAGATCATAACTCGAGTTTGCACGAGAGTGGGCTCGATGTGCGATTGGACGATGATGTCGATCTTAATGCTAGTGGCTTAGATTAGGATTTGCACGAGAGTGGGCTCTGATCTAGGTTGCTATAGACATGCAATAGCGCGAGAGCGTGAGTTTTCAGTTACGACTAGTTCACCTCAATTCAAGTTTTGCAACATTAAGATTCGCTATTCACAGAGATGCATGACGATCCGTAGTGGGGATTCACTAGCCCTAGACATTTTTATAATATTAAATTGAATTGATAATTGAATGATTGTGACACCAACTTCTAAAATTGCCTTTCCACCAATAGCTTAGTGATTAAGATAGAGTACCATCATTAGTCCCTCCTTATGTTCGATAACCCGCTTACCACTTAACTGTGCGCTTGTGGTAAAACTACAATTGTTTTTCGGGTGTATATCCGGAAGCGATCAAGTTTTTGGCGCTGTTACCGGGGAGGCGACGGTATTTTATTTTCATCACCTGGCTACCTTTTATATTTTATCTTTCTTTTATTTTTATTTGACGCTCATATTGATGTGTTCTTCCAGATTTTTCAATTGGTTCTTAACAGGTTACCTGGGGGACACCATGATGAGAACAGACTCTAGCCCGCAATATGATGACACCGTTGCACCCCTTTTGGAGAAACTTGTGGATGAGGTCCAATCCATAGGGGCCTTGGACATCAACGTGGAGGACCCCCTTGAGCAATTGTTTGCTAATTTCATTAATGATCAAATTTCTACAGAAGAAACTATCAAGGGCAACATCAGAGTCGACATTAGGGATGATAAGTTACATTTTGAAGTTGGCGGGATCCCTCAACCTGAAATAAAGGAAGTCATCGAAGCATGCACCGGAGAGATCGATGCTTGTGAAGAGTCTATTTGGCATACCGACGTTCAGGAGAGTATATTTGACGATCCCTTCTGCAACATCGATGTATGCACTGACCTATATTTTAATGTCAGGTATGAACAAGAGGAGAATGATAGTCCCATTGACCTGAGAGCAGAGTCATATAGAACCTACTCTGATGCACCATCCTCGCCAAATAGCGATTTTGAGTTAGCATGCGAGAGCCTACCTTCTGAGGAGGAAGTAAACATAGATGCGATCGAAGACGCCATGCTTTCACAGGAAAAGAAGGCAGGGGGTACAGCGCCCCCTGAGGTAGAACTGAAACAATTACCTCCTAACCTAAGATATGCATTTTGGGGGGATAAATTGACCAATCCGGTGATTGTTAATGCTAGCCTCAACCACCATCAACTTGAGAGTCTTTTAGATGTCCTTAGGAGCCATATGGATGTCCTTGGCTATAGCATTTCTGACCTCAAGGGGATTAGCCCTAGGATGTGCACCTACAGGATCCATCTTGATAACACTGAAGCCACCTCTATAGAACCTCAAAGGCGGTTAAACCCTAACATGAAAGATGTGGTTAAAGAGGAGATCCTTAGACTGCTTGAAGCCGATATCATCTATCATATTTTTGACAGTAGATGGGTTAGCCCGGTTCATGTCGTCCCTAAAAGGGGGGAAATGACCGTAATAAAAATGACAAGGGAGAATCTATATTCACACGGACCGTCACGGATTGGTGGATGTGTATCGATTACAGGAAATTGAATAAAGCCACCCAGAAGGACCATTACCCACTGACCTTTATTGACCAAATGCTAGAACGCCTCGCCAAACATAAATACTTTTGCTATTTGGATGGGTATTCGGGATTCTTTTAGATTCCCTTACATGAAGATAACCAAGAAAAGACTACTTTTATGTGCCCTTACGGTAGTTATGCTTACCGTAGGATGCCTTTCGGTCTTTGTAATGCCCCTGCCACCTTTCAAAGGTGCATGACGTCCATCTTTTCTGATTATATTGAAGACATCATGGAAGTCTTTTGGATGATTTTTCTGTTTATGGCAGCGAATTTGACTCATGTTTGGCTAATCTTACTAAGGTCCTTAAAATATGCCAACAAAATAATTTAACCTTAATTGGGAGAAATGTCATTTCATGGTCACCAAGGGAATAGTTCTAGGGCATCTTGTCTCATCTAGAGGAATCGAGGTTGATAAGGCAAAAATTGAGGTAATAGAAAAAGCGTCCCCCTCCTATTAATGTTAAGGGCATTAGGGGATTCCTTGGTCATGCAGGGTTCTACAGCCGTTTTATCAAGGATTTTGCCCCAATTGCCCGACCTCTTACAGCTTTACTTGCTAAAGGTGCTCCTTTTGACTTTTTAGGAGATTGCTTGCAAGCCTTTAATACACTGAAGGAAGCCCTTATTTTCGTTCCAATCATACAACCACCGGATTGGAATATTCCTTTCGGGTTGATGTGCGACTCTAGTAACCAAGCAATTGGGGCAGTGTTGGGACAAAGGAAGGATAAAAAGCTTCATGCAATATTTTATGCAAGAAAACCCCGAGACGAGGCACAAAAGAATTACACTACCACCAAAAAGGAGCTTTTGGATGTGGTCTACTCCATTGAGAAGTTCCGTTCCTACCTTCTTGGATCAAAAGTGATTGTGCACATAGACCATATGGCATTGAAGTACCTATTGAGCAAAAAGGAAGCCAAGCCAAGGTTAATAAGAGGATACTACTTCTCCAAGAATTTGACTTGGAGATCCGGGACAAAAAGGGCACGGACAACCTTGTGGCGGATCACTTGTCAAGGATAATTCGTGATGGGAAGGATGATAGCTTGCCAATTGATAACACTGTTGCTGACGAGAAGCTATTCGTCATTAGACCAGGAGACGTACCTTAGTATGCAGATTATGTGAACTATTTGGCGTGCGGGATAAAACCGTATGGGATGGCCACGCAACAAAAAAGGAGGTTCATGCACGAAGTCTATAACTATTTCTGGGAAGACCCGTACCTCTTCAAGGTATGCAAAGATGGGATTATACTGAGATGTGTTTCGAAGGAAGAGGCAACTTCTATCATTTCACATTGCCATGATATGCCATGTGGGGGACATCACGCCGCCTTCAAAACCACCATAAAGATATTGCAATGCGGATTCTTTTGGTCGACCATGTTCAAGGATACACATGACTTCGTCAAATATTGTGATAGATGCCAAAGGACGGGAAACATATCCAAACGTAATGAGATGCCGATGAAGCCTATTTTGGAGATTGAGCTATTTGACTGTTGGGGAGTAGATTTCATGGGGCCTTTCCCATCAAGCAAAGGAAACAAGTATATTATGTTAGCCGTTGACTATGTCTCGAAATGGGTAGAAGCCATCGCTACCCCCAACCAATGATGTGAGAGTGGTTTCCAAATTCTTCAAGCAAAACATTTTCCCCGCTTTGGAGTACCGAGAACATTGTTAAGCGACAGAGGAATCCATTTCATAGAAAGCAAGTTCGAAGCCATGCTAAAGAAGTAAGAGGTAAATCATAGAATCGGGATGGCATACCACCCTCAAACGAGTGGACAAGTGGAAGTGTCAATCTAGGAGATCAAACAAATTCTAGAGAAGATTGTTGATAGATCAAGGAAAGATTGGTCCATGAAATTGAACGATGCATTGTGGGCATATCGCACGGCTTTTCGAACCCCCATCGACATGACCACATATCGACTAGTTTATGGGAAGGCATGCCATTTGCCGGTAGAGTTAGAACACCGTGCATATTGGGCAATCAAGACTTTGAACTACGACTACAAGAGTGCAGTGGTGCGATGACTTCTAGATATCAATGAGCTTGACGAGATTAGACGGGATGCTTACGAGAGCTCTAGAATTTACAAGGAAAGGACCAGAATCCTCCACGACACCCGCATCACCGTGACAAATTTCAAGGTCGGAGATAAGGTCTTATTATTTAGACTCTTCCCCGGAAAGCTAAGATCATGTTGGTCGGGACATTTCACCATTCGACACATACAAC
This sequence comes from Scilla litardierei, assembly GCA_030789695.1. NCBI lineage: Eukaryota > Viridiplantae > Streptophyta > Magnoliopsida > Asparagales > Asparagaceae > Scilla > Scilla litardierei. The sequence goes on along the minus strand of CM061132.1, from coordinate 86,410,487 downwards.
CGGAAGGAGCTTTTGAAATAGAAGGAAAAGACGGTGCCACATTTAAGGTAAATGGACAAAGGCTCAAGCATTACTCAGAAGGAGACCTTGTCGGTGAAGTAAATAGCATACACCTTATTAAAGGTTGGTCCCAAGATCTGTCATACCTACTTAAGGAGGTCATAGACGACGCCATGCCATTCGCCATTGGAGCCACACACGATGACGACCTTGAAGGGATCCAAATTGCCAATGATGGCACAATGATTGGAGACCCACCGGATCCTCTTACAGATGAAGAGAAGAACGACGTTGATGTCGTTAGGATTAGAAAGCTATGCAAGCTCTCTACGGTGAAGCACGTGAGAAGCACCACCGGCGAATAAATCTTCACCACCAGTCAAGAAGAAGGACGCCAAGAGCCCAAGCTTGGGGGAGTCATCCCCCACTATTACCTTTGATGAGGCGCAGCCGAGAAAAGCCGACGAAAAGCAACAACTGAACCCAAGCGGCCTTCCTGGCAAGTATGACATGCGTATCTCCCATGCGTCGAACATCAAGCACTAATCGCGAATCTTAAGGGGTCGAGCTCAAGACCTTAAACGAGCGCTTGTCATGAGGCAACCCGACGTTTCCATAGTTGAATTTTACTTTCATTTTTGTTTTAGATCTTTGTTAGTGTATACAGTCGAGAGCCTAGGAAGAATCTGACAACGGGTTACAGTTTTCATTTCAGGAAAAGGATGATAGGAGACCATATGAACGGAGGACGGCCATGGCTATAGAGAGCATTCCAGGGATGCGCTTAAATGCCAAAGGGAGAAAGAAACTGATGGGAGAAAAGAAAACAGATAGTGTCGCAAAAACAGAGAGTCTAAAGATGAAAACAGTAGCCCACTCGGCCGAGTGACTGTTTCACTCGGCCGAGTGAAGACCATACTCGGCCGAGTAGGGTACTACATAGGAAAGTCTCGAAACCCCCTCTCTGGAAATTATATGCAACTCGGCCGAGTGACTTTGTCACTCGACCGAGTGACTCGGACACATTTAGCCCTTAAAATATGCTGAGTGGCCTATCCACTCGGCCGAGTGACTTAGTCTACTCGGCCGAGTGATAGTTTCTACTTGGCTGAGTCGAAACTTAATGAAATTTGTGAAAATATCCTAAACAGCTGCCACTCGGCCGAGTGGTTATCGTTACTCGACCGAGTGACCGAAGTGACCTAACCCTATTTACTCTCAAACTCTCGGTCGCTCGGATCAAATTGCCCCAAATCCCCAATTCCCCAAATCTCCCCCAACTTGCCCTTACTCCCCTTCACTCCCCCGAGCCGCCGCCGCCGCGCCCGAGTGGTGCGACCCCTCCGTCGCCACCACCCACTCCGCCACCGTCGCCGGCCAATGATTAGCAGCCCTCCAACGCTCAATTTGCCCCCTACTCTCCTATTTCTCATCTCGTAAGCCCAAATCTGCCCCGAATCCAAATTAAACCCTATTTACGCCTATTTCTCTTGATCTTGTTGGGGTTTTGGCGGACCCCCAGAGCTCAGATCTGTGTCCGTCCTAAGTCGAACGGACCACAGGGGCACAAAAATGCAGCGGAAATCGAAAATCAAAATTTTCTAGACTAGCTAAACTATTTAGCTAAGCTCTGAGGAAGCCAGAACCTAGCCCGATCTATGCCAACTTGGGGTGGATCTGACCACCCCAAGAGGGATCTACTCTAAAGCGACTAATTAAATCTACACTAAAATTACTTAACCACATACCCGGAATCTTGGCCCTGGAGCAGGCAAGATGTACCGCACCGTCTTCAGAAGCTCCTCGTAGCCGAGCCGCTTTGACTCGATCCGCCTGAGCCGCCTCGCACCCTCACACCGATCCGCCCGAGCCGACTTTCACCTCCGAGCTGATCACACGCGGTAGAAAGTTTCACTTGAGAAGAACCCGCGTCTTAGACGTCCGGATCAAAATCCAAACCCCCTTCGTAGTCTTGCTAGGACTACTCCGGAGAACAGGAAGAGAGAAAGAGAATAATTTAGTCGCCGATCGAGCTTGCTCTAAAAGTCTGGAGCTACTCGATCGATGACTTGGTGTGTTTTTCAACGAAGAGAGTGCACCCCTATTTATATAGGGAGTCGGCACTCACTCCTTCGTTGCGAGCAATGTGGGACATTGGCAAATGGGAGAAAAATCAATTAAGCCAATTTGGCTTAATTTCTAGTTTAAGTGAGCTTTTCATAAAAGTAAACTTTAACTAATTAATTCTCTTTGCTTATTAAACTTTAGACAGCAAATAAGCTATCAATCCGAAGAGCTTCGAATGGTGAATGCGTAAGAACCGACGGCGACGAATTTCGACTTCGTTTGACCCCTCAAACAATTGCCCAAAGTTGGGCAAACAATCGATTTTTGTAGCCGTCATTTGGGGTTTCAAAATACCCTAAATTGACTTAAGTTGCGGGCGCGCCCGCTAAGCTTTGCGGGCGCGCTCGTCCAAGGGGACAAAGGCGGGCCGCACGCCCGCTGGGCAGCGGGCGTGCGCCCGCTGCCGCAGCGGGCCGTGCCCGCTTGCAGCGGGCGCTGGCCTGCTGCATGCCGCTGCAACAGCGGGCGCTGGCTCACTGTAGCAGCGGGCGCCCGCCCGCTACTGCCAGCGGGCGATGCCCGCTGCTGCCAACGGGCTGCGCCCGTTTGCCTTATGGGCTTATTAGCCCAGTGGGTCTAACCCACTTCGCCTTGGACTGTTTTCACGTTTCCGGGCTCGTTTGAGCTCCGATTTGGACACTGTTTGAACATGTGTTTAGACCGAGATGATCCCGTCATCCAGGTAACCCCTTCCAATATATTTGTTCCTACTAAATTTGTCGTAACCAATTTACGACACGTTTAATCATAGTTTGCATCAAATGCAACGTTTGTCTCTATTGCTATTGCGACTAACTTTCACAACAAGCTTTGTGAATATCATCAAATGATATCTCTCTCTATTCTATCTTCCTATTACTAAGACATGAACACTACTCGGTGTGAGACCCTACAGCCTGACCTTACTACAGGTTGGGGCTCGGAACCCATAGACGACGGTCACTACGAGCAGTAGCTGTCATCCCTGTTTCAGAATCATCATAACGTGATCGACCCTTTGACAAAAGCATCATTGGGTTTACATTGGCTGTGTCAGTGGTGAACTCCGTTAACCGTAGTCCCTTCGTCAAGACTATGTTCTTGTTGGCCTAGGGTATGGTTTACTGTCAACCCTATTAGACAACATTGGTCAGTATACGGCGGTCTTTATTGTATACACGTTGTACTTCTTACAACGCACCCCGGTCGAGGATTAACATAAAGACCGTACTGAGCCTGTAACACTAACTTCCCTTTAACGGAAGTGACGAATCCCATCTTAGTCATCTACTCGCCTCGAGAGCTTCGGGTGCAGCTCAACCTAAGATCTTTCAGCAGGCCTAGCCTCGAAGCTAGATCATAGGTCTAAGCTACACCGTTCACTCACAGGTTTGTACAAATGACTTCAGGGCTTAAGGACCAGCTAACCTATCATCACTCTAGAGTTATTAAAGACAGTTTAGTTAAAGTCAACCATTTAATAACTCTAATTTGGTCATTCAGTGAACTCATTCTCTAATGAGCACCTGTGTCTCGTCTCCGACTTCACCAAGTCGAATGTTTATGAGATCATCATTACCCTAAGGTAAGACTAAGACACAATGGTCTATCCGATGTGTCGATATCCAGTTCTTGACACATCTATGACCACGAACCGTTTAAGACTTACGTTCTATTCGGTCACTTACTTACTCATAATCGAGATCTCATCTAAATACGTAAGGACCTAACTATAAGTCTATGGATATTAACTAAGTATATTAATACGAACTATTTATACTTAGAATAATAGGTACCATATACAGTATGAACAAGACGTACACTTTTGGATAAATAGCCTTATGGGCATATATTCTCCTACATCTCCCACTTGCACTTAGGCTATTTATCTCGGTATCTCATACTGTTATAGCATATCAGTCACATTGACATTTATATGACAAACCTAAGAGTGGTTTTACTAACGAGTATCTACAACGAATTTTAATGGATTAATTAATACATCTCTTGATCAAACAAGGTTGATCCTTTGGAAAAATGATCTGGATCAATTTTTCCTATCCTTGTATAGCTAACCATTAGCTTATACAATCTAGATGTAGGGTCTAACATTATAATCTGTAAGTCCGTCTTAGCTCATTCCACTTTTCTTGTGTCAATATGTCAAGTACATACATGACACCCTAAGTCTCTATATATACGATTAAATCAAAACAATTTTGATTCAATTTTTTATATAGATGATTTGTTTAAGGTGGAAATCCTTTTTACTTAGTCCGAAAGACCGGAACCAAGTATACGAGCGGGCTCCCACTGACTTTAAGAATTACCTGGTTGAATACTTCAATAGTATATCTAAATCATATTTAGATTATATATACGAAGATATAACCATTTTATAAGTGCTTTTGATGGAATGTACTAGTGTCAGGTTCGGTTTGACGAATGAGTCAAGTCAAGATCGGTTTAAGGAATCTTGACATTGACTCGCTCAATCAAAAAATCCTACAGTGTACTTTTCCCTTAACCACATTTAATATTAACTCTTTAATAACTAAATGCAGTTTATTAAGAATTAATCTTAATGTGCGTATAATTATGATCGCACACAATTTATACGCCCCTGGAACCTATACTTAACTACCAATTGACTATAACATTAAGTCAGCTCAAAAATAAACATTTTCCGAAGCTTCGCATCATCATTCGAGAATTTCCGCAATCAACTCAGAAAGCCACAATCACAGAAAATTTAAGCCAATCAAATTTCAACTCAACAGAAAACACAATTCCCGAGACATTCATAAAACAACGGATTCATTAAGATGAACCGTAATTTGTTTATCCAATAAACTTTGAATGTAGAACACTCAATCATTGTTTTCAACTTTAAAGAAATGATATATTTTATTTAACTAAAATTAGTATCATCTCCGTCTTGATCATGTCTCTCGAAGTCTTTGAACGGCCCTAGCAGCAACGATTGCTCAGATTGCCGACCGTCCTCCGCACTTCTCCCAATCTCCGCTTCATATCAGCCACCTGTATACATTACACAGATGTCTTTTAGTATCTCATACTATATGATTGGAAATAATTACGTTCTTTTGAATTGAATTTGTACCTGAGGTGGAGGCATCCGTATGCTCCTTCTTCTTCTCTGCAAGATAGATCTTACAGTTCCTCTTCCAGTGGCCAATCTTGTGGCAATGGAAGCACTCAGATTTCGACGGGGCCCATTTAGTCTTTTTCTTCCCTTTCTTTGCCTTCACAGGTTGCGGGACCTGCCTCTTCTTACCCTTGCCTTTCGGCTGGTCGGAAGAAGCAGAGCCAATAACCAATGCAGTCGGCTTCTTCTCAATCTCCTCAAATTGCCTAAGCATATTGAGGAGACCAGGAAGATCTGTTTCAAGACTGTTCATTATAAAACCAGTGATGAAAGGCTTAAACTCAGGAGTCAAAGACTTTAGGATAATGTCTATGGACATCTCATTGTCTAGGACAAATCCTAACTGGGCGACGTCCTCTACGTACCCGATCATCTTGATAACATGATCATGTACGGGCCCTGCCCCCATCTTTGTGCCCCAGAGGTTGCTGGTGGCTTCGAACTTGGCAGCTCGAGATCGCTTGCTGTATAACTCTTGTGCATTGAGAAGCATACTTTGAACATCCATATGTTCATGCTTCCTCTGCAACTCGTTACTCATCGAAGCCAGAGTAAGGCACATGGCCTTCTCTGCATCCCTCTGGTACAATTTGTAGGCTTTCTTTTCCTCGAAGGTCGAATCTTCATCGGGCTTATCTGGAGCGTCCTCGAACAGTACGTATCATATCCCGGCTAGGGAAAGGACCAACTTTATGTTCCTAAGCCAATCTTTGTAGTTCGTTCCATCGAGCACGTTCTTCTCAACCATATATCTAAGACCCGAATCCATTCTGCATTTTATAGATACTTTAGTTATTATTAGTTCGTAGTATAGTTTTAATGGTTTTTATAAAACTATATGCTCCCACTAAATTTATTAAAGCCATAATAATAAACAATTTATTATAAAATAATATTTGTGAGAGAGGGATCCGACTACCCCGAGTCTGACAACCTTGAGTGTATCTCAACAAGTTGTCCGACTCTGCAGTCGGTAGACGAACTCGTCGTCAATCATATTAGCTATGATTCCCTATCGATTTTTACCCCTAGTCATTTGTGATCATGAGTGTGCTCAACCGGATCATAATGGCTAGCCTAGTCGGACCCTTGTTTTCGTGTCTAGCCTGACTTGCCCCGTCGCTCGGTGTATGCACGACACGTTGGTTTGGGTCAGGACTTAGACTACATTCTTGGTTAGACTTATGCCGATGCTCAAAGGATGCGACAACGGTTTCAGTCAGGTCAAGATGTCAATCAAGAAATCGGTTTCTATAAGATTGACATATCACGGCTTGAGTGTAGCTCAACAACCGTAACATGTTTCTTACAGTTGCCAACTCCTAAAACAAGGAGGGCTACGATTTATCTTGAACAAGATTATTATCGTATTGACTTAGGTGTAGTCGATGGACTTTCATAGTCATGAATCGACTCCTTGCGGTCCAGCGGACGCGGCCAGGGAATTGACTAAGCCAGGACCACTTGTTACCCAGTCTAGCTAGGTTGGTCCAGCAAACTTAGCCAAGCACATTGACCGACATCATGATCCATTGAAGGAGTTTTCATCAATTCTATGTTTGTCCAAACAACTAAATGGCTTATAATTAAGAAAACTAGTTAATCCTTATCAACTAGTGGATCCTAAAATTCGAAATTTTATGGATTGGTTGAACAATTTTTATTAAGTCCTTATCAACTATAAGGTCTATTCGTTCAACGTGCTACCCCAATCTAATTAGGATTTTATAAAACAATTCAACATTTATCTTTTATGAAAATCATCAATTAAACGTTTTAATGAAATGATTTACAAACAAAGGGACTAACCTAATCTGTTATTAGATTTTGATGCTGTTTTGTTTTATCAAACATAACATGTCACTAGTTAATTAAAATTTCATCTCATAAAATTTTAAACATTTAATGGCTAACCTAATAAGGTTTATGAATACATTATTCAATATGTCCATTAAAAAATTGAAACAACTAATTTATCCGCATAAATGAAAGTTTCATATTTGTGACACATAACGAGTATTTGCAAGTTTAAAATTATCTACATAATAAAACACGCAAATCTAAAATTTAACAATTAAATTCGAAGATAAAATTTTTAAAGCTTCAAAAATTTTATCACATAAAACTAGGTATAAAATTATCAAATAATTCTAAAACCTAAGCTTTTAAATTTTAATCAATTATTTCTAAAATTGAAATATCGCATAAATAATTTTAGAAACTTTTATGTAATTTAAAAGAAACTAATTTATCTTTCATCTCATGAAAATAAAGTATTTCTATAATTTACATATCCTCTAAAACAATTTTAAAACACTTTTAAAATCATTAGAAATAGATTTAAAGGCTTTCAAATAAAGTTTTTAAAATTTCTAATCTTTATGTAACTTAAGAAAAAAAATTAAATTTCAAAAATAAAATATTTCATAAACATTTAAATGCTCGAAAAAAATATTTATATCTCATTAAAAAAATTTATAAAGCATTTGAATATTCGAGATTCATTTAAAATTATCACATAAAATTAAATCATCTCAAAAAAGAATTTCCGTGTTGTAAAAACAATTTTTAAAACACAAAACAATTTTAAACTAATTTAACATAAAGCTAAAATAGTTTGTATGTTCAAAATTAAGCAATTTTTAAAGATTTAAAAATCGCTATAATAGATCTATAGCATAACCGTGGCTCCGATACCACTGTTGGGGTTTTGGCGGACCCCCAGAGCTCAGATCTGTGTCCGTCCTAAGTCGGACGGACCACAGGGGCACAAAAACGCAGCGGAAATCGAAAATCAAAATTTTCTAGACTAGCTAAACTATTTAGCTAAGCTCTGAGGAAGCCAGAACCTAGCCCGATCTATGCCAACTTGGGGTGGATCTGACCACCCCAAGAGGGATCTACTCTAAAGCGACTAATTAAATCTACACTAAAATTACTTAACCACATACCCGGAATCTTGGCCCTGGAGCAGGCAAGATGTACCGCACCGTCTTCAGAAGCTCCTCGTAGCCGAGCCGCTTTGACTCGATCCGCCTGAGCCGCCTCGCACCCTCGCACCGATCCGCCCGAGCCGACTTTCGCCTCCGAGCTGATCACACGCGGTAGAAAGTTTCACTTGAGAAGAACCCGCGTCTTAGACGTCCGGATCAAAATCCAAACCCCCTTCGTAGTCTTGCTAGGACTACTCCGGAGAACAGGAAGAGAGAAAGAGAATAATTTAGTCGCCGATCGATCTTGCTCTAAAAGTCTGGAGCTACTCGATCGATGACTTGGTGTGTTTTTCAACGAAAAGAGTGCACCCCTATTTATATAGGGAGTCGGCACTCACTCCTTCGTTGCGAGCAATGTGGGACATTCGCAAATGGGAGAAAAATCAATTAAGCCAATTTGGCTTAATTTCTAGTTTAAGTGAGCTTTTCATAAAAGCAAACTTTAACTAATTAATTCTCTTTGCTTATTAAACTTTAGACACCAAACAAGCTATCAATCCGAAGAGCTTCGAATGGTGAATGCGTAGGAACCGACGGCGACGAATTTCGACTTCATTTGACCCCTCAAACAATTGCCCAAAGTTGGGCAAACAATCGATTTCCGTAGCCGTCATTTGGGGTTTCAAAAAACCCTAAATTGACTTAAGTTGCGGGCGCGCACGCCCAAGGAGATAAAGGCGGGCCGCACGCCCGCTAGCGCCCGCCCGCTGCTGCAGCGGGCTGCGCCCGTTTGCCTTATGGGCTTATTAGCCCAGTGGGTCTAATCCACTTCGCCTTGGACTGTTTTCGCGTTTCCGGGCTCATTTGAGCTCCGATTTGGACACGGTTTGAACCTGTGTTTAGACCGAGACGATTACGTCATCCAGGTAACCCCTTCCAATATATTTGTTCATACTAAATTTGTCGTAACCAATTTACGACACGTTTAATCATAGTTTGTATCAAATGCAACGTTTGTCCCTATTGCTATTGCGACTAACTTTCACAACAAGCTTTATGAATATCATCAAATGATATCTCTCTCTATTCTATCTTCCTATGACTAAGACACGAACACTACTCGGTGTGAGACCCTACAACCTGACCTTACCACAGGTTGGGGCTCGGAACCCCTAGACGACGGTCACTACGAGCAGTAACTGTCGTCCATGTTTCAGAATCATCATAACGTGATCGACCCTTTGACAAAAGCATCATTGGGTTTATATTGGCTGTGTCAGTGATGAACTCCGTTAGCCGTAGTCCCTTCGTCAAGACTGTGTTCTTGTTGGCCTAGGGTATGGTTTACTGTCAACCCTATTAGACAACATTGGTCAGTATGCGGCGGTCTTTATTGTATACACATTGTACTTCTTACAATGCACCCCAGCCGAGTATTAACATAAAGACCGTACTGAGCCTGTAACACTAACTTCCCTTTAACGGAAGTGACGAATCCCATCTTAGTCATCTACTCACCTCGAGAGCTTCGGGTGCAGCTCAACCTAAGATTTTTCAGCAGGCCTAGCCTCGAAGCTAGATCATAGGTCTAAGCTACACCGTTCACTCACAGGTTTGTACAAATGACTTCAGGTCTTAAGGACCAGCTAACCTATCATCACCCTAAAGTTATTAAAGATAATTTAGTTAAAGTCAACCATTTAATAACTCTAATTTGGTCGTTCAGTGAACTCATTCTCTAATGAGCACCTGTGTCTCGTCTCCGACTTCACCAAGTCGAATGTCTATGAGATCATCATTACCCTAAGGTAAGACTAAGACACAATGGTCTATCCGATGTGTCGATATCCAGTTCTCGACACATCTATGACCACGAACCGTTTAAGACTTACGTTCTATTCGGTTACTTACTCATAATCGAGATCTCATCTAGATACGTAAGGACCTACCTATAAGTCTATGGATATTATCTAAGTATATTAATACGAACTATTTATACTTAGAATAATAGGTACCTTATACAGTATGAACAAGACGTACACTTTTGGATAAATAGCCTTATGGGCATATATTCTCCTACAGATCTACCCCTCGATTTTTTGATATTCATTGCTAATCAATTGTTTTTGTGTTTTAGGAAAGCTTGGGGGGACAAATTCGACTGGAGAGCTAACTGTGAGCGGCGCATACTCGTCATCTTCGTGGAGCTGCTCTGATCTCAGGTACACCCGTTCCTTCTCCCATTTTTGAGAACATCACAGCTCCTAAACCACACCCCGTGATCATGCCTCCGTGCCGCAGTGCGAGGCTAGCCGCTCACAGGTGGGATAGGGACGGTGACCCTGGCCCCTCTTCCCCTGGAGCAGACTATGCACCTTCTGGCGAGTCACCACCTGAACCTCCCATTTCGAACCTCCCTAGTCCACCTCCCTCTTTTTATGATGAGAGGCCTTATGAGGTCACCGTTAGGGACGAAGATCAGGAAGGGAGGTTCGTGGCCATGCTCCTTCTCATACCTCAGGGAGGCAGGCTCACCCCGGAGTCCATTAATCATAACTTTTCGGTTATCCTTGACATTGTCAGGGCGCCAACGCCCACCACCACCCCCAGAGGGTGGTGGTTCTGCTTGATTACCATTGCTCCCATTACCCCATCCCCCTTTTTAGTGCCCATCTGTCTGTTCGGGGCCCTGACTTTAGTCATCCTGAAAAGGGGGATAACTCACTTTTTATTTTTACTTTATATCATGCATACATCCGCACCCACCCGCCCCTATTATATATGTCCTTGTGCCACACTTAGCACATTGAGGACACTGTGCAGTTTAGCTTGGGGGAGTGAGTACACTTACGTACCTTCTATTTTCTTCATTTTTATCTATATTTCCCCACCTTTCTTTATTTTCCACTTATTTTTGCCCACTTTTTCATTTTTTTCTCATGCATCACGTTTTCATACTTTCTGTGTGCGTTGCATTTGTATAGTTAGTTTTTATTTTTCCCTTTATCTTTATTTCTTTTATCCTTTTTGCTAGAAGTGAATTCTCTATGATGACGATGACTTGGAGTTAGCTCACTCTTATATGTGTATTCCCTCGCCATGCCATTATTTTTATTTCAGATAACATATGCTATACATCGCTATGCATTTGAGAATAGGACCTTCCATCTCTATTAAATGATTGTGAATGAAATTCTAGCATTGGCTGAGTCTGAAAATTTATATTGTATACTTTTCATAGAAAACACACCCAGCTTCACGCATTGATTGCCTAATCTTGGAGTACTGCTTTGTTATCTACTATCGCTTCTATTTGCATGAAATTGTATGATCAACTTCCAGGTTTATTGAACGTATGACTTTTTGATATGATCAGATTAGTTTACTTTCTGAAATCAAACTGAGTAGATTACATTAACCTGCTGAAAGTTGTCGTGCACATACAAAAGAGTGAACTGAGCGTTATATTTCTTCCTCCAAATACATTGATCATCAATTCCATACTTATAGTCATTGGTGAATCTCTCCCTAGTGAATCATATACTTGCATCTTCCCCATGCCAAAAAGAATAAGCTCCTCCCAAAGGAGAGAGAGAGAGAGAGAGAGAGAGAGAGAGAGAGAGAGAGAGAGAGAGAGAGAGAGAGAGAGAGAGAGAGAGAGAGATATATATATATATATATATATATATATATATATATATATATATATTTTGACAGATAATGGTTAGTCTTTATTGATATCAAAATATACATCATTCCTAGGCAAGTGAGCAGCAATCATAATAAAGGAGAGGGGATAGGGCACTAGCGCCGTCACCCTCTACCAAATATTAGTAACTACCTCCACTTGTTAGCAATGAGTATCAAAGTATAGTACAACAAGAGCTACAAACTAAGAACAAAGTTCAAAATTAGCTAGATACAAGGCCCCAATTAGCAAAAGGGGTTGTGTCAGACACATCTTCATAGTCTAAACTGCAAAGGGTAAATTTTACATCCGCCGCGATTTCCTCGAACAAACTAGTCTTTGTTGTGGACTTCTCCTCAAAGATACGCATGTTGCGCTGCCTCCATATATGCCAGACCATAGAAGATAAGGCAATTTTGGCCAAAACACTTACCGGATCCTTCTTCTTAAATCTGGATAGGACTAGGTCACAAACAGCTGAAAGAGAACCAGGCATCTGATTTGCAATACCGATCTTAAGAAGATACCTCGCCAGTAAGTATTTAGTATACTCACATTCAAAGTAGATGTGATCAACACTATCCACCCCATTACCAGAACAGAGAACACATGATTGATTTAAAATGCTCCCCCAACTGTAGAGCCGATCCTTGGTTAAAAGTTTCCCTAGAAGAGCTCGCAGCAAAGCAAGAGAGAACTTTGGCACATGATGCTTGAACCAAACACAATCAAAATAGGGGAACAAAGGCCGGTTATCTTGGGTTTTCTCCCAGATTTCGCGCAGGGAGGAAGTGCGCCCTGATGCCCACATCCAGCCATCGGCTTCTTCACACAAAGTGACATTTTGCAAAGGGTTACCTACTCCAGGTATTTGCGGCACATCAATCCACACATTTCCATTCCAGAAGTATCTGATACGGGCATTTTCAGATCCAGCAATCGGGTCCTGTATAAGGTAAAGCGGCCCCTTAGGGTGCCAGTTATCAAACCAGAATGAAGTAGACTTACCATCATTTATAGTGCGTTTGATCAGCTGGTGAGAGATGTGACGGCTTTTAAGCATGAATTTCCAAGTTCCAGAGAGAGTTGGGGCAGATTTGGAAGAATAAAACCCGGTTTCAACCACAGAATTGCGGTTTCTCATATAATTTGCCCAAATTCCTTTATTAGAAAGCAATCTCCATGTCAAACGGACACCAGAGGACACATTCAAGTCTGCCAAATGCCTCAGACCCACACCACCTACGTGCTTAGGAGTACACATATCCCGCCAGGCCCAAATGTTACTCCCACCCCAAATAAATTTCCTGCAAACTGAATTGATTGCTCTAATAACAGATATAGGAAAGCAATAAGCTTGCATCCAGAAAGCAACCATACCGTAAATGACCGAGCGGACCAGTTCAATTTTCCCAGCAACAGAGAGTAGAGAAGAAGACCACCCAAGAAGCCTCATTTTACATTTATCAACCAGTCTAGAGAACATAGAAGCTCTGGGGTAGTTTGATGAAAGGGGGAGACCCAAGTAGGTAGTGAAAGAGGATACCATTTTAATTCCCAGCATGTTTGCTAAGCTTCTCGCATTACGTACCCCCTTGCTGAAAATAGCGGAACTCTTATCCCAATTAATATGAAGGCCCGACATGAGATTAAATTTCACAAGTAAATCCTTGAGCCCCCGAAAAGAATGTGAATTTGCTCGGCAGAAGACTAAAAGATCATCCGCAAAGAGGAGATGAGATATTGAACCAGTTCTACGTAACGGATGAATTGCCCCAGTAGAGTCTGCAACAGACATGAGAAGCGAGAAGGCTTCCATAACAAGAACAAACAGATACGGAGAGAGGGGATCGCCCTGTCACAACCCTTTATTGGATCCAAAGTATCCTTCAGGGGAACCATCAATTAAAACCGAGAACATAGGGGTGGAAATGCACTGAGAAATCCAATTAATGAAATTGTATCTGAAGCCCATCTGGTGAAGTAGGAACAGAATAAACTCCCTATTAACACTGTCAAATGCCTTTCGAATGTCCAATTTGATACAACTTCTGGATCCCATTGGATTGCTAAAATCACGGATCTGTTCATGGGCAAGAAGAGTACAATCTGCTAGTAACCTGTCTTTTAGAAAAGCTGCCTGGTGAGGAGAAATCAACTCAGAAATGACATGCTTCAGTCTGTTACATAAAAGCTTGCTGATAATCTTGTACAGAACATTGCAACATGCAATAGGTCTGTAGTCACCCAGGCCCGAAGCATTAGCATTCTTTGGGACTAGGGTTAATAAAGCATGATTTACACTCGGGATCATTCTACCAGATCTGAAAAAGTCAGAAACTCCTGCAATAACATCAGCGCCAATAATATCCCAATTATTTTGGAAGAAATGGGCATTGAAACCATCAGGCCCAGGGGCCTTATCCTTGCCAATCTGGAACATTGCATTTTTAATTTCAACAGGGTTCACAGGTAGATCCAACCAGCTAGCAGCCTCATCTGTAATAATGCGCTTTGGGATAAGATTGGGGAAAACATTCCAATAATCTTCTTGATTGTATAAATTCTGATAAAAGAGAGGCGCCTCAACACGCAAAGCCTCAAAATTAGAGTTCATATGACCATCCGAATTGATAAGATGATGAAGATTATTATGACAGTATCTTGCTTTCATAGAAGTATAGAAAAATTTTGAATTGCTATCCCCAAGAGTTAGCCAATTCTGTCTGCTTTTCTGCCTCAGGTCCTCCTCCTCATTTTTTAGTGCCAAACCAAGATTACGAGATGCTATGATTTCCTCTTTTTGAAGCTTTTCATCAAAATTCAAGTTCAAGTCAGCTTGAATTGATGTAAGAATGGAGCGGCAATTGTGAACATCCAGTTTCTGCAAATGGCTAGGCGCCCATTCCTTAAGGGAACTTTTAACAGCAGTTAATTGATTTTGAACATAACGCAAGCCAGGAGGACCCCTAATCTGACCCCAGTTCAAACTAATAATTTCTTTAAAACCAGTAATGGAAGTCCAGGAATTAAAAAATTTGAACTGTTTGGGTTTAGAATTGACCTTGGGGAAAAGATAAAGTAGCATAGCAGCATGATCACTCGTTCCCGATGGAAGATATTCGTAATACGAATGCGTCATCTTGGAAATCCAGATAGTATTGCAAAGAATGCGATCCAGCCTTGCTGATATACGGTGTACCCCAGAGCGTTTGTTACTCCAACTAAGATATGGTCCTTTGCTTTTCAGATCCAGAAGTTGGGAAGCCCCAATACAATAGTTAAATGCATCCAAGGCCTTATCATCGACCTGTCTTCCACCAAGCTTCTCATGGGCATTTCTAACGCAGTTGAAATCCCCCCTACATATCCAGGGAATCTTATTAAATAAATTAGCATCCGTCACCAGGTCGCTCCAAAGAGAGAGTCTAGAAGAAGCCAAGTTTAGGCCATAGATAGCACTCAGACCCATAACAAATCCTGCCGAATTGGTGAAAACAGCAGAAATGTGCTGGTCCGAAGCCGCAATTCTGGTGATACGCCAGGCAGTAGCCTTATAGAAGATAACAATTCGACCTCCTTTATGGTGATCTCTATTGTCAAAGCTTTCCCAATCCTTACCAAAGCATCTTGAAATTCGGCTAGCATTGCATGGCTCAACCTTAGTTTCAAGCAAACAGACAATAGACGGACATAGCTTACGAATTGTATGCCTCAGCTCACCCCGTCTCGCTGTATTATTCAGGCCTCTAGTATTCCAGAAGAAAACCGACATTAAGACGAGTTGTGGGTAACTGGCGGGACACTTGAGGATAGCGCCACCCGCGCCCTTCTACGGACCGATCCTGGTGAGGGGATAACATGTTTATTTTTAGTCTGTTCCCTAACCTTAGTCAATTCCAGATGTAAAGCATGCCATTGGGGATTCGGCATTGTAGGATTTACTGGTGGATCAGAAACGCCACCATGAGTAGACTCCTCAAGGGGTTCCGCTGCTTCCACCTCTTCAATATCCGGGTTGCATTGGCCAGCAGTAACAGATTCTGGAGCTTGATCACTATTCGGCTCGGAAATGCAAGCTGATCTTAAAATGCACAAGACCTGAATTCCACAGAATAACCGGTTCCACAGGCCTTTGAGTCGGTGGGGATTAGGAGAAGTCACAGCCGGGGGATTAGGAGGAGTGCTGCACTCACCAACCTCTAAGAGTTGGACATTGGTAGTCTCATTGGCCACCGATTTACCCCTTGGATCATTCAAGGATTCTGATATGTCATCAGAGCCAGGCAACTTTGAAAAATGCACAGCAGACTCAACTTCAATAGTAGGTGGTATATCTCCCATAGGGCATTGATTAACAAGATGACCAAAGCAAGCACAAGTCTTGCATCTCGGAGGCTCCCCTTCATACTTGACCCCAATTGAAATTGTAGAGAGATCATCAAGTTCAATTTGCACAGTCCTCTTTAGGTCAAATTCTGAGGTTACCTCCACCAGACATCGAGCATATGAAATCCTTTCAAGATTTGCGGTAGCTTTGTCCAAACAAAGAGGGGTACCAATGACACTAGCAATTCTGTTCAAAATGCCTAGTGTCCACATAGGAAGAGGGAGATTATGTAGCTGGACCCAGACCGGCACCGCCGTCAGAATATCTCTAGTATGCTGGGTAGTAGGCGTCCAATTTTGTAGGACGACAAGCCTCCCATCAAACAGCCAGTGACCCCCGTGCAAGATACAATCTCGGTCCTCAACATTGTCAAATTTGAAATAGAAGTAACCATTCTCTCGGGAAAAGATACGTAGCCCCCCTTTAATACGCCAGAGCCTCTCAGTCCACGCCTTAATCTGTCCAAAAAATGGGACATCCCCGAGCACATACCCTACAAGTGTATTTTGCCATCGCGCAGATCCTTCCAATATCATGCTATTAGAGACTTTTGCTTTTGCAAGGCCATCAACAGCAACAGATGGAGGCATAAAGGTCATCACCAAAGGGTCAGCGTACTTCCGGCGAGAGGAACAAATATCTGACCAAGACCGTTTGCCTTCGGAGGGAACAATGTGAAAAGGGGTTTGTGGCCTAACAGGCGCAACCTCGGAAACCCTAGATGAAGAATTGAATTTGTCCTTAAGTTGAGTGCTCCTCAAATTGCCATCATTCACTCGCCGGCCACGCCCTGAGAACACCCTGGCATCACGACCACCAAGACCTGGATTATTTTTGAGACCAAAAGATCCATTACCTCTTGAGTTCGCACGGCCTCCCGCTGGACGAACGAAATTATGCCCAACAATCTTGCTCCGCCTATGAGAAACCAAGTGCCAGCCGTCAACATCGGAAGTTTTGTCCTGCAGATCGGAATCAGAACCGCCTCCGCCGCCTTGCGCCCTAGGTTTAGACGCCCCTCTCTGGTCGCTCTCTCCGGATATTCCGCTCACCATTATATATATATATATATATATATATATATATATATATATATATATATATATATATATATATATATATATATATATATCTTCCGGGGTCGAGATACTCAACAAATGCTTCAGAGAAATGGGAGAGCCACTTAGTGTTGCAAAGAACACGATCTAACTGTGCTGCAATACGGTTCCTTCCCACTCTATTATTACTCCAGCTAAATCGATTTCCTACACTTTTAATCTCCTGCAGGGCACATTGGGACAGACAGTAGTTAATTTCATTAGTGGAGCGCTGATCAATATCCCTACCACCCACTTTGTCTTTCGAATATTGGACACAGTTGAAATCCCCACTGACAAGCCATGCTTCCCCCTTAAAGTTTGCAGCATCACCAATCAGTTTACTCCACAAAAGTTGTCTTTCAGTATTGGAGTTTGAAGCATATATTGCAGTAAAGATGAAGATAAATCCACCTACATTTGTGCATTTGCAAGAAAGGTGCTGTGGCGAGACTGACACCATTTCGCAGCGCCAGACATCAGAATCAAACCCAATGAAGATTCGGCCTCCTTTGCTGACTTCGAAATTGTGGACCATATGCCAATTCTTAGGTAGTAACTTTGATCCTACAGTATCACTTTTGAGCTTTGTCTCAAGCAATGCGACCATTGAAGGCTTCAGCTCTTTAATTCTATCCCGCATATCCCTCCTCCTAATATTATTGTTAATTCCTCGGACATTCCAGAGTAATACAGACATAGATTAATATTCAGTTGATTGGGGCCGGCTTTGACTACCCAGCCTAGCACTCTTCCTGCTTCCCAAAGTCCCCAGGTGGTCCTTCTTGCTTCCTTTACAGGTAGATTTTTTCTCCAGACGTTCCATCTCTTCAACACATTCTTCATTTTCATATGTAATCTCTGAAGGCAATTCATCCGTTACTGTAGGCTGGGAACCACGCAAACTAGTGACCATTCTCCTATGTTAATCAGACCTCACTCTAAGGTAATCTCGGAACCAAAGCCTTTTAAGTTTTTCACTCATTGGCTGCGGATGGCAGGTTGCAAGGAGCTCATAGATACAAGTTGGGCCAAGTATGCTCATGGGGCCCCCATGTACCGTGTGGTTTGCAAACTGAAGAGGCTAAAACCGGAATTAAAGCAACCAGCTTTGGATTATAATGCGACTATGGGGGAATGCCGCAGGTCTCTGGAAACTATTAGAGCACACCCACACTTTCATGCCAAGCCACATCTTCAAGAAATTGCTAGGAAGTTGGCGCATCAGCTAGCGGACCATCTGAGGTTGGAGGAAGAGATGCTTAGACAGAAAAGTTGTCAGGATTGGATGCATCTGGGAGATCGGAATTCTAATTTCTTCTACACCGCTATGAAATCCCGCCAGGGGCATAATAATCTGGGGCACTTGATTAGTGCTGGGGGGGCTGAAACACGACTTTTGATGACCTGAAGGTATCAGCACCAAACTTCTTCAAATCTCTCTACCATCAGGATATCGATTGGAATGTTTTTCCAAAGATGATTACTAAAAGAAAGCTGACTGCTGGAGCAGTGGGTTGGTTGGATAGGAGAATCTCGTCTGATGAAATTAAGGAGGCACTTTTCCAAATGAATCCTAATAAAGCTCCCGGCCCGGATGGTTACAATGCGTCCTTTTACCAGCAAAATTGGAGTACTATTGGCGGAGACATCACAGAAGCAGTAAAATCTTTCTTCCGTACAGGATCCATGCAAAGGCAGCTTAATCATACTTTTCTGACATTGGTTCCCAAGAACTCCAATGCGAGTGGACTGGGAGATTACAGACCCATTGCCTGTTGCAACGTGTTGTATAAAGTTATAAGCAAGGTAATTTGCAACAGAATCAAAGCAGTCATCCATGAGCTGATCTCACCAAACCAAGCTGCTTTTCTCCAGGGCAGGCTTCTAGCTGATAGCGCCCTTCTGGCTCATGAGCAAATCAGGGATTTCAGCAATCCAATGGCGTCACGTGCTTGCATGAAGTTGGATTTAAAGAAAGCTTTTGACAGTGTAAACCGTGAGTTCATCTACTATATCCTCCATCAATTGGGTTTTAGTAGGAAGTTTATCCTATGGATTAAAGAATGCATATCTACACCTACTTTTTCTGTGATGATAAATGGCTCACCGAATGGTTTTTTTGGGGGCAACAGAGGTCTTCGTTAGGGGGACCCACTATCTCCTTACCTTTTTGTCATGGTCATGGAGGCTTTCTCCATCCTCATGGCCCGTTCTATGACCTCTCGCACAATCCAACCAATGAGGTATTCAAGCACCATATCCCATCTCCTGTTCGCTGATGATTTACTAGTTTTCTGTCGCGGAAATTCTAAATCTCTTGAAGGGCTCAGAATTTTGTTGGAAGACTTTTCTTATTACACCGGCCTCCAGATAAATTGGGATAAGAGCATTGCTATATTCAGTAAAGGTACGAAGAACCCAATGGACCTAGCTAGCTCTATGGGCATTAAGCGTGCTACTGCTATCACAACCTACCTTGGTCTGCCGCTTTCCACAAATTACCCAAAACCATCCATGTATAGCAGATTGGTTGATAAATGTCAGAAGCGTCTTGCTGGATGGACATCTTCTTTGCTCTCCACCTCAGGCAGGATAGAGTTGGTCAGAACTGTGATTTATGGAATGGTTAGTTTTTGGATGCAAGCTTTCTGCATCCCAACTACAGTTCTACGCACCATAAACTCTATGTGTAGGAAACTCATCTTTGGGACATCTAAAATCTGGGCATGGAAAGATGTCTGTACGCCAAAAGAAGAGGGGGGGAGTTGGTTTACGCCAGTTGGGGGATCTCAATGCGGCATCAGGCATTAAAATGACTTGGAGGCTCCTAATAAGCAATGGTCTATGGGCACAACATATGAGAAATAACTATGGGGGACTGAACCACTTCTATGCCACCAAAAGTAAACCTACACACTCAGGTACATGGAAATTCTTACTGCATTGTAGAAGTATATCAAACAAGCTCATCCAGCGTAAGGTCCGTAATGGCAATACCACCCTATTTTGGCATGACAACTGGCTCCCGTGTGGGCCATTAAAGGAGCTACGAGACATTCCACCTGGAGATGGAGATAAGGTTGTCAGTGACTATTGGGATGGATCTTCTTGGGTAAGGGATCCAAATATCCAACAGTTCCATATGCTTCTTCAACAGACCACACTTTGTTCGGGAACTGACAACTGGGAATGGGCCCCTGGTGAACCCTTCCGGTTTTCTGATGCTTGGAATGGCGCAAGACAACACAATGCAAAATTTCTTTATCATCCTGTTGTTTGGCACAAGAATCATATCCCAAAATTCTCCATCTTGCTGCTGAGAGCATTTCAAGACAAGCTTCTAACTAAGGAACACCTTTGCAAGTGGCTTCCTACAGCACAAGCCCATTGCGTGCTTTGTGACGAACATGCAACTGAGACTTCCGGCCATCTATTCTTCAAATGTGGGTATTCAAATTATATCTTAAAGAGAAGTCTACTAAAACTCGGGGTCTCACAACCGGTTGGGCCAAGTCTAGCAGCTGTAGGTGATTTTTTCATTGGGCATTTTGTGAAGAATACCGTTGTAACTCAACTTGCCAACACCGTTCTTGCGTCCTTGGTCTGGCATCTCTGGAAAGAGCGTAATAGGCGAATTTTTGAGGGCACTTCCAAAACAAAAACTCAATTGTTTGATAGCATGGCTGATGACATAAAAATGGTGATGGATCAACTAGAAGCTAGTGAACCGGCGGAATGCAACATCTTATCAAACTGGGATGTGAGAGGCTGCGGTTGATCTCCCATGTGCACGATTTGCGTTGCTGCATGTTTCAACTGGGTGATTTCTGTGAAGTTGGTGAGAGGCTGCGGTTTTCTTTTGCCGTTGCTTGAATCGTCTGGGCGGTTTGCTATGGCATGGGGGGGTTCTATTTGGTTGGTCACTTTGCTCTGCGAAGAAATGTTATTTGGTGATCTCTGAGTCCCATTTCTTCCAAGTGAACTTATGTAATTTTTATATAGTTTGGGGGTCGGTTTTGGGGGCGGACAATTTGGTGATGAGTGACGACGCATGTGTCCTCTCCTCATCCTACTGCGTCTTATCCCATACCCACCTGTGTACATTTCGATCATGTTTATAGAATACATTTACCTTCCATATATATATATATATATATATATATATATATATATATATATATATATATATATATATATATATATATATATATATATATATATATATGCATATCTCTCTATCTCTCTTTGATTTAGGATCGTTATTGTGTATATTTCAAAAAAAAAAAGAAAAGAAAAAAGAGAGAAAAGCAAAACAAAAAGGAATCATCTGTACATACACGATCCCAATTCTTTCTTTCTTTCTATCTTCTTTTATTTTCCTTGGAGCTTCAAAAAATGGGAAAAAGCCGTATTCTTCTATTTGATGCCCCACTCTTATAGATAAGCTTGGGGGAGGGGATCCAATGACGTGTGTGAGAGTGATCACTTATATATGCATGACGACCTGAGCTAGATAATTTTTGATACTTAGGGAGATTACTTAGAGTATAACGAAGTCTATGGATTGAAAATTTGGCATGCATTTCATGAATACCATCTCTTTCTATTCTTATTGCTTTATAATGTATGATACCTCTTATACTCCAAGCAGAAAGCGATCAATTGAAAAGTATGCAATCTATGATTACATATATCATTTTAAATGCCTTAGACGATGCTAATTCTAGAATGATTTCATACTTCGTATCATTTTGATGCTCTTGGTTTCTATATCGAATGCGCCTATATATGATGTGATAGCGAGGTAAAAATCTTTAGCATGATTAATTCATCGCGCTATTTGAGTAAGCAGCTCCATGCCCTGAGAGGATGATCTAGCACCTCCCTCCTCGTTTTTGTTTCTCTCTTTCTTTTTCATTTTCCTTATTTTTGCCCTCCGGGTTCGCCTTTTTACTCATCTTCCTCGAGGACGAGTAAGAGGCAAGCTTGGGGGATTTTGATCGGTCCATATTTTACACCTTTTTCCTGCATGTTTGCATGCCATTTCGATTGCTCATATCGTGCTTTTCATGATTATTCTATGATATTTCGTTACTTTCCACTATTTCTAGTTTTCGTCTCATTTCAAGAAATATGGAGCAATCGGGAGCAAAAATAAGCTTAAGGGACTTGCACGCGTACCGGAGCATTGCACATGGCCCTATCGAGGAGCTAACAGTGCTGGATGATGAGCGGGAGAAGAAGGAGATCAATAGAATCGATGAAGAGGCTAGGAGGAGGAGAGTTGCTTCCAGAAACAGGCCACTCGACCGAGTAACGCAGCCCACTCGCCCGAGTGAAGAAGCGTACTCGGCCGAGTACGACTGATACGAAGACACCTAG
Source organism: Scilla litardierei (assembly GCA_030789695.1). Taxonomy (NCBI): domain Eukaryota; kingdom Viridiplantae; phylum Streptophyta; class Magnoliopsida; order Asparagales; family Asparagaceae; genus Scilla; species Scilla litardierei. The sequence goes on along the minus strand of CM061132.1, from coordinate 86,387,719 downwards.
TGCCGCAATGTACCCACCCGAGTGGTTGTCCATTCGGCCGAGTAGAGAACTCCACTCGCCCGAGTGAGGTCACATTTTCTGAAGGGAAACATGCCAGACTATCTGGAATTCTGGGGAGTGCAGTAGAAGATCCACTCGGCCGAGTAGGAAGTCCACTCATCCAAGTGATGAACCCCACTCGGCCGAATGCCGCAGAGTGCCAGAGTGCCCAACCCTCCAACTTCTCTGTTTTTATTCGGATCTGGCACTCGGCCAAGTGTGATTTCCACTCGGCCGAGTAGCGCCACCAGCCTGGGTTGAACACTAGGGTTTTGTACTGCGCTGGGGCAGTTCTATCAGGTTTATTTTGATGTTTTGGGCGTGTTTTAAGCCCAGTTTTTATCCCAGCTTAGGGAGAGACCAGAATATAGATTTTAGATTAATTCTAATTGTAATCCAGCTTTGGAGATTGAAGAACTCAGATCTGGTTTGTTTATTCCTTTTGAATATTTGCACTTTTATGAATTGTTTCCTTCTAGATCTGCATTGCAATATGTTTTCTATCATTGATCTTGCTATTGCTTCGATGAATTGTAAGTAGATCCGTTATTCTAGGGCAAAGGGATGAACCCTATGGATCTAATGTCAAATTTGTGATGAATGAATCGATATGTTGCTAGAATTGCTCGGAGGTTAGTTTGTGATTGATTTATTACGGATAGCTAGGAATTTCCATTGATCTAGAGTTTGTAAGAGATTGGGCTCTGATCAATAGGAAGGTCTAGATATTCGATTTAGATTTATAATCGAGATTCACTATGTTTGGTTTGCAAGAGATTGGACCAAGGCTAGCATTTTTATTATAAGGCTATACTCATATTCGTTTGCAAGAGATTGGACGCCTACGAGCTATCATAATCTAGATCATAACTTGAATTTGCACGAGAGTGGGCTCGAGGTGCGATTGGACGATGATGTCGATCTTAATGCTAGTGGCTTAGATTAGGGTTTGCACAAGAGTGGGCTCCGATCTATGTTATTATATACATGCAATAGCGCGAGAGCGTGAGCTTAGTTCTCTATTCAGTTACGATTAGTTCACCTCAATTCAAGTCTTGCAACATTGAGATTCGTGATTCGCAGAGATGCATGACGATCCGTAGTTGGGATTCCCTAGCCCTAGACATTTTTATAATATTGAATTGAATTGATAATTGAACGATTATGACACCAACATTCTAAAATCGCCTTTCCACCAATAGCTTAGTGATTAAGATAGAGTACCGTTATTAGTCCCTCCTCGTGTTCGATAACCCGCTTACCACTTAACCGTGCGCTTGGGGTAAAACTACAATTGTTTTTCGGGTGTATATCCGGGAGCGATCACCTCTCTCATATGCCTCTCACATAAAGCACCCAAGTACAACCAAGTACAACCCTATGGGCGCTTTATGTGAGAGGGTGCATGAGAGAGGCTCTCATATGGCGTATGATAGCCATTATTCTCATATATCATATATGTATTATACGTATCATATATGTATCATATATGATATATACATATGATACATATATATCATATATGATATGTATATATGGTTTTTCCAATATAGATACATCATATACGATATATACATGTATCATATACGATATATCCATATATCGTATATGATATATTCGATATTTCCATATATCGCATATGATATATGTATATATCATAGATCAAATTAAATGGATTGTGGCAGGGAGGGTACTTGAACTTGTTCCTAACGCAAGCCCCTCGACCCCCACCCCTAATATAGATATATCATATACGATATTTCAAAAGCACATAAACGAGTAAGCTATGAATTAATCCCACTCCATAAATTTAAAAAAAATTTAACCCTCCCCCATCCCCAATCCCTAACCCCACCCCCAACACGGCCCACCAACCCCCGACCCCTTGGCTCGCCCCCCTGTTGTTGCTGCATCAATTACATTGATGTCTACTTCTGCTGCGCTAGGGGGGTGGGGGTGGGGTTAGGGGGCCGAGCCGGGGGTGGGGTTCAGGATTGGGGGTAGAGGGAGGGTTAGAGTTTTTCAAGAATTTTTTTTGTTATTTTTGATGAACTTTTTTAAGGAATCATATAGGATGACGGAGCCCAGGAGGGTGGAAACGACGGTGGCGGCCAGGAGAGTGGAGACGATGGAGATTTGCGGTGGGACTTTTATTTTTCTCTATAACCTTTTCATTTTGTATATATATGTTTTTGATACACTGAGTTGATTGGGGTGTGAGGTTATGATGTTGTGAGATACAGTTTTGTGATGTTATGAGATATATATCTACTGATTGATACTGCTTGTTGATAATGATGTATTTTTTGGGGTTTCTTTGAATTTTTTGATGATTTTATATTTCTATTTAGAATGTGATGATGTTATTCGTGGGTGTGATTTTTTTGGTACTTAGATGTGACTTTTGAGTGTACATGATTTATTGGATGTTTCAATTTTTTTTAAAAAAATTAAAACATTAACCACGGACGGGGCTGTGGCTACTCTGCATTAGCCACCGCCTCGCCATGCTACAAAGCATAAGCCACGGCCACGGCTAATGCCAAACATCAGCCACGGCCTGATCGTGGCTAATAATCATCAGCCACTGATTTAAAGCCACGGAAGATCGTGGTCGATGGCATGTGACTAATGTATCTACCAAGGACAGTCGTTCATTTGTCACAGAATTTTTCGCATTAGTCACGATACTTTTGGTCAAAGAGCACTAACCACGAAATTTCTAAAATTATGTGGCTAATGAACATTAGCCACGGAATTGCGGGCATTAACCACGGATTTGTCAGTGGCTAATGTCCAATTTTCCAGTAGTTACACATGTCCTTTCAGTCGAGGCATCCCCTCACTTTCTTGTTCCCAATGCATGATTGGACGAACTTAGCAGTATCTTCGGATCGGTTCGTCTCCCCGTCTCTCCACTCATGTCGATGGTAGCTTGTGATGGGTTTTGAGGGACCCTTAGGGCACAAATCTATGCACATCCTACGTCGGACGGAAGATTGAGGTAAAAGAAAAGCAAGCATCGGAAAAATGTTAAAACTATTTAACATGCAAGCCCTACGGATATCAAGACCCTAGCCAGGATCTCTACTATCTTGAGGTGGGTCTGACCACCACAAGATAGATCTAAGCTACTGCAATAATATAAATGCTATGCTTAATTAAACTACGTACCTGAAACCTTGCTTGCACCGGCAAGGTGTACCGAACCGCGTCCCGAGTCGCTCCACGTCCCGAGCTGAACCACGTCCCGAGCCACTCCTGGTCCTGAGCCGAACCGCTTCCTGAACCGCGTCTCGAGGCGAGCAACCCCTTATCACTAAGCCAACTATGTGTCGAAGAAAGTTTCACTTGAGTGGATCCTTCGCCAAGACTCCGGATCGACTTCGAGCCCCTTCGCGGCTTTGCTAGAGCCCTTCAGGAGCAAGGTAGAAATATAAGGAGAAGAGAATATTAATTTTAAGCTTAGATCTGAGCGTGCCTCCAAACTTTTTGGGAGCCGCTTGATCTAGAGCTTGGGACACGTTTAGAGGAAGGGGCAGGCCCCTATTTATATAGGCGGTTGACCCCTCCCCTTTAATCCACTTCCGATGTGAGACTAAAGTTTTGGAGTTAAATAATTCAAGTTAGTTTGCCTTAACGAAAGGCCAAACTTCCATGAATTTTAACTCCCTCACTATTGAGCTTCACATTTGATACAACCTATCAAATCAAAGAGCGCTGAACGGTGAACGCGTAGGAAAAAAACGACGCGTCAATCCGAGTCCAATTGACCCCTCAAACGTATGTCCGAAGATCAGCCCAAAAGTCATTTTTCGCACAAAGCCAGCCGTCAATTTCTCCAAGGGTTCTGAAGCCCACGTGGGCCCCACCATGGGGCCAACACCTGGCCTTGCTGGGTGCACCCGCCTGCAACAGTGACGTCCCTGAGTTTTGAAGCATAAGAGTGCAATTGGATTGGGGATACCAGATTTAAATATTTGTACCGCAAGCGTAGGGTGTTGTAGTGTGGCTTGGGGGTCGAACAAAGGGAGGTGTGGTTGTGCTTGTATCTAAGAGGAACCGGTTCACCCTACGGGTGAGCTAGCCCGAACGATCGATGGTTTGTCACGGAATGTAAATACGGAGGATAAACAATATAAAGGGAAACCTAGGACTTCGGTTTCCACCCTATCATGTGTTCTCGCTATTACGACCTACGGATAGGAAAACAATCGGAATTAGGGTTTAGTGGTGAGACGTTGCCTCTAAAAGTGATACCAGCGTCACATGGGCCTGATATTCCGGTCGATGCCCAGGATGATACGTCGGACTATCCGGGTTCGGTCGGTGGGCATTCCCATGTCCATTAACATCGACCGACTCCGGGAGCACTAAGCTCGCAACGATAACTCCCAACATCTCATCCCGCCGTTCTCACGTGCTAGGATTCAATGTCTACGCTAAGGGCGTGAGCTGTGGCTAGTGAGTCAACTGCCAAGTTTATTCCCCCTTGGCCCTACGGTCAAAGTCGGTATTTTTCTCGCCGATGACAATGAAACACCCCGCGTAACCATCTAAATTCCTAATCCCTATAGAAATCCTAGTCCTATGGACGCATTAGGGAGAACCCACGAAGGGGTTTTCACAAAAATCCCAGATTTGGGAACTACTCACAAATCATAGCTAAAAAGCGATCTAAACAAAAATCAACCGTAAAAGTCATGATCAGGCGATTGAAATGAAGTAGTAGAAATGCTATAAAGATAATATCAAAGTTTGAAAGCGATTAGAAGACTTACAAAAACTATAAAATTCCAGCCATCACTGTATAAGAAAAAAGACAGAAAAATAACAGCTCTCGTTTTCAGAAACCTAGGGCAACTATATATACAGATCGACGTCATCCAATCGGTTGAAGCATCAACCGATCGGGTGAGCTGCTACGGTGCTTTAGCATCGACGTTCAAAATTTCACCCGTTTGCTTGGTCCGACCGGTTGGCAGCTCCGGGTCGTCGTTTGGATCTTGCGGCATCAGGTGAACCGATCGGTTGAACATTCAACCGATCGGTTGGAATTGTTCTCAAAATAGACAGAGAGTTCCGTCGATTTGGCACGGTCAGCAGACGTCGGTTGAGCTCTCCGAGTCGTCTTTTAGAAGAATCGGCTACAGATGAACCGATCGGGTGAGATGTCACCCGATCGGTTGGAATTCAGCTCCAAATGGCCGAGAACTCTGTTGAGTTCAACCGGTCGGCGAACCGATCGGTTGGGCTGCACGTCACTTCTGCTTCCATCCGGGTCGGACACGTGTGCATCACCCGATCGGTTGGCTGTGTCCAACCGATCGGGTGAGGGCTGAAAAATGGCGATCTTCATCGTTTGACCCCCTGGATCACGCGTGACTCCTCCCGTTGCTCCGGGGACTCATGATATCTTCGTTATATGTCCCCTACACTGGCGATCTCCTGCAAATACACAAAAACACCAAAAAGTGAAAGAAAACTAAAAATCCCAAGAAAATGGGCACTGGACAACGAAAAACAACGGAAAAACACAAAGAAGTCGTGCGTGAATATATAAAATATAAACACACGTCAAAATCCCCCAAGCTGAACCCTTCCTCGTCCTCGAGGAAGACGAGTGAGAGTAGGAGCTTGGAGGGAGAAAATAGAGAGAGAGAGAGAGAAAGAAGTCAAAATCCTAAATCGCCCACCAGGGCCAACAAAATCAAACACCCACGCTAAGCAAGCATTCGACATAACACAACACTAAACCAAGGAATATGAGTCCAAACAAGTGGCATGGGCCCACGCGGTGAAGCGTGAGTGAGTGCGGTCGTGTGCTAGCAGACGGTGTTACTATCTACAATGTGCAATAAAGCTCCATATACACATATCCAAGAAAAGACCCAAATATCGATTCAATTTGAAATAAGCTGTGAATATATAGCTCAAGCATGCATGAGAACAGAGTAAGAATCTAATCGTATCATGCGTCAGGCACTCCACAGCTAGGGACTAGGAAATCACCACACTATCGCCTAGATAATAGCTAGAAAGTTCCTATTCCAAGTGTTTTCGAAAACGATGGAGGTTGAGAAGATGTGGAGTAGAACACTTGGTGCAAATTCTCGCCTTCCCTTTATTCTCGGTAGGTAGTAAAATATTCACACAGGAATTTTTTTAGGTTTTCGATATATGTATTTTTTTGGATTTTTGGCTATACATATATTTTTTTACTTTTCTCTTTTCTTTTCTTTTTGGGTTTTTCTTTTCTCTCTTTTTGGATTTTTGGATTTTGGGGTATATACATTTGCACTATCCCAAGTGGGAGAATGGTACACGACGAGGGGATTTGCACCAAGTAAAATAAAAAAGAAATCGAATTCTAGACACTTGGGCAAGGGAGATTTTCTTCGCTAATCAGAGCATAGGCTAAATGGGTTTTCCTAGTCCTAACTGTGGAATCCCGACACATGCGAAATGAAGTATACGAAATAAATATATTCATGCATATCGAAGCAGACAAGAGAAGAAAATACAGCATATTCAAATCGAAGCATGATAATCTAGGGGTCATCCCAGGACAGGTATATAAATCAAAATCACAAGGTAGAAGCACACTATAAGCTAGTCACGACACACGACTCGCACAAAAGCAAAATGGACCCACGATGCATGAAATGCAAGAGGACTCAGCTTCCTAGGGTTAGTGAATGTGATTATCGAAGCCATGCTAGGTGTGTGTGAGATTCCGTGGCAATTCATCATATGGGGTCATCTCTAGGAGAGAGAGAATAAAAGATGAGAAGAAAAAAAGAAAAACACGATGAAAACGACTCAAAAACGAAGAAAAAGACACAAATGACGCACGAAGTGCTACTCCCCCAAGCTGAAATTTGCATTGCCCTCAATGCAATAAAAGTAAATACGGGAGGGCAATGAAAAGGGGGGGAATACGCACCGACACAAAGAGAAATGAAAAACAGGAAAAACACACATACGGACTGAAAAATAAAGATGGAAGAAAAATAAATTCAGAAAATAAAAGATAGAAAATCACACCACACGACATATATAAACAAGCACACCACACAGAAAAACACGACATCACACAAATTTCGAATTCCCCCAAGCTGGACATGACAGTGCTAGCAATATGATATGTTAATGATGATGTAGAAATATGCTAGGGGGAAGATTGAGGAAGAAAAAGAAATCAAAAAGCAGGAGAGGGACTGTCCTCGTCCTCCTCAGCAGAAGATGGAGGGGTGTGGAGGGGAGAGGTGGGGGTGTGCAGAGAAGTGGGGAGAGGGGTGCAGGATGTGTGTGGATGGGTATGGAGGTGTGGACGATGGGTGGTGTGGTGGTGATGATGGTGAGTGGTAGGGATATGGCGACCAACGCGGTGGTAGATGGGGTAGATACGGCGATGGGAGAGGATGGTGGGTGAAGTGATCTCGAACGCACCTGCAATTTCTTACGTCGCACGTATGGGGTGACGAAAGTGGAGGGTGGTGGATCAGTGGGGGTGACGGCAGTGGTCGTGAGTGGAGGTGAAGTGGCAGTGATGGAAACAGTGGTGGCGGGAGGGGAAGGTCACCTAGGTGGTGATGGGTGTGGTGATGAATGTGATGGTAGAGGTGAAGATCGTGGTGAGGTGGGAGGAGTGGGTGGAGGGGGACCAAAAATGTGAGTGATGTGGCGGAGAATGGTGGACACGTTCCTCTCTAGTGCGAGGAAACGTTAGTGCGCGAAGATCGAAGAGGATGGGTCCGAGGGGCCAGAGGACGAAGTGCGAGCGCGTAGTGAAGCTAGCTCAGCCTTAAGAGCGAGGCGAGTGGAGGCGGCTCGACGAACGGAAGAAGTAGAGGCGAGACGGGAAGTGGAAGTGGTGCCAGTGACATTGGTCATGCCGGCACCAGAGGCTAGGCCTAAGAAGGCCTCAGTCAGAGCCTCAGAAGTGATAGGGCCAGAAGCCAGGGTGGGACGACTGGGGCCAGCCCCGGAGTCATCTCGGGACGCAGGGATATCCTGCTCGCCTAAGTGGGCGGCAGGGGGAGGTGATCTGCATGCGCCCGGGGGAAGGAACGGAAGATGTAACCCCCCCCAGAAACTCTGGGTCAGGAGAGAATGTCCAATCTGCCACTAGAACGATAGTCATACGAGCGGGGTTGGGCAGAATGGTGTAAGGAGCAGGGGGTGTCCGTAGTAAAAGGTGAAACGGTCGTCGGGGCGGGGCTTGATCATGTGCATGTGCCGCAGGACATCAAGATCTATATGTGTGGGTCCTGGGGCAGAAGGAAAATCTCGGGGGATGACGATATTGAACTGGGGATAAAAAGCTATGATGGTAATGAGGCCCCCACAGCAGTACTTGCCCTTGCCGGCGCGGCTAATCTCAAGAGGTTTGTGAATAAGCCAAGCACCAGCATGAACAGGAATGTGAGGGGCCTCAAAGGCGATCCCGTCATCACCACGAATGAAATCAAAGGTCATGGCCCACAAAATGAAAAGATCAGGGATAGTCACCGTCCCGGACTCATCTCGGGGGAAGAACGTGCAAGATATGATTCGGTGGGCCAGACAAAACACGGGGTGAATGATGGAGGAGGCCTTAGCCTTACCTCGGGGATAATGATTGTGGAGGGTGATGCGGAACCAAAATTGATCGATGTCGAAGTCCGGGTGATATCCGTAGGGACGGATGGCGTCGCCCCCAAGAATGGGGAATCCGAAAATGTTATTAATAGTATTCAGGTTGGTGCGGATAGATTTGTTTCGGACCCGGAAATCGATGATCGATCCCGACTCACAACAGAGAGAAGATAAGAACTCAAGTGTGAGGGCAGGGTAGGACGCCGCGTGGGCGTTCAAGAAATCTAACCAATCTAAGTTAGCGAAGAGAGTCTCAACTTTGGAGAAAACTCCGAGATCGATAAGTGTTTGTGCGTGTGCAAACTTGGTGGAAAGGTGAGAACGTGCGTCGAGTCTATTATAAAAATCCTTTTGTTCAAGACTCAGAAAACGGTAACCACGCGGGCCCAACATTGGGTCCTCAGTAGGGATGATAGGTTGGGGTGGGGGTTGTGTAGGCCGTGTAGGAGGAGGGCATGAAATAGGTGGACGTGTGGACTTCTGTCTCTAGCGAGACAGCTCCTCCTCATGCATGATAGCCTTACCCTTATCTTTTTCCCTATCCATGATAGTGTGTGATGCAAGTGAATGCAAGATATGATGAATGCACACGATTAATGGCAATTGAGCAAAAACATAGTAATAGGGCAATACTAAAAATTGAGCTGAGGAGCGAAGTTACCCAGAAGCGAAGTTAATCCTTGCTCGCAAATCACCCAACGTTGTGCAATTGATGGGAGTGTGAAGCCGCGGCACGCCCTTTCAACAAATTTTCGAAAATTTCGAAAGAGGGGGAGAAAACTAGGGTTATGGCGAAGAATTAGGTCAAATGAGAGAGATTGAGAGTGGGATTGATGGAGAGAGGGAAGGAGAGAATGGGGAGATCGGTTGAGGGAGGTTGGAGGTCGTTTGGGGGAAGAACGAGGCCGGTTGAGGGGTGGGGAAGGCGAAACGACGGAGAGAGATCGAAATCAAGTGAGGAGAAATGAACGGGTGAAGTGGGGAGTAATTATAGGGTTTTAGGCCAACCGATCGGGTGAGATCTCACCCGATCGGTTGGATAAATTTTCGAAAAACTTGTTGAAAAGTGGCTACAGGCGAACCGATCGGTTGAGTTTTCACCCGATCGGTTGGCCGCTTCACGATTTTCCCAAGAGTTCTGTGCACTTCACCCGGACGGCGACACGACCACTGCTTCATATCAACCGATCGGTTGATTAAATCCCCAAAATTCCCGAGAGTTCTGCACTTCTCACACGATCAGCCACCCGGTCTCAGTTTGCTTCACCCGAGCGGTTCGCTGAAGAACGGATATAGGCCACTTTCTGATACGTCCCACCCAATCGGTTGAGGGATCAACCGATCGGTTGGGGGCTTGTTTCCTGCACAATTTCAAAAATAGCCTAAGTCTCTCGACGAAAGCTCCCGATGCTGAATTTATTCACCAAAATAGGAAAAATAAACCTAAAAATAATCCTAAAAACAAAGACAATGGTTTAGAACATGGGTTGCCTCCCAAGAAGCGTTGTTGTTTAACGTCGTTTGCTCGACGCCCGGTTGATGATTTTCAAGGAGGACAGGAGTGATGCCCAATGTTGGGCATTCCTTCATATGTTAAAGCGGTGGCCTTTGGTGTCGTCGGCGGTGATAAGTAGGATTCCTCGACGATCCTCCATCCGTTGATGGTATTCGGAGGCTTCTCCCTCACATTGGCGTCGACCGCCACTTTTCTTAAGATCCGGATCTCATCAGCGGTAAGCCACATGGGCTCTTTCCCCTTTCTCCTTGTCGGAGCAACTTTTTGGAATCTGGGAGGGATCGTATGTGAGACACCCCCTTCCCGAGCAACTTCTTCCTTCTTCAAACCGACAGGCTCTTGAAGGTCCCCCAAGCTGTTGAGGGGATTCCTTGATAGAATTTCCCAGGCCCCAGCTTCCACAGCTCTTTCTTCTTCAATTACCAGCATATTGCAACCAGGTTCATCCGGAGGGTGCTTCATAGACAACCCCAAGTCAAACTCGACCTTCTGGTCGCCAACATTAAGGGATAACTTCCCTTTCTTCACATCTATCAATACGCCGGCGGTGGCCATGAAGGGCCATCCAAGGATAATGGGTGTATGAGTGTCTTCGGGCATGTCCATCACCATGAAGTCTACCGGCACATGCACTCTGCTGAAGTTAACTGGCAGGTCGTCTACAATTCCCGTCGGATATTTGACCGATCTATCGGCTAGTTGAAGTGTCATACCTGTGGGCTCCAGGTCTCTCATCCATGTCCTCCTGTATAGTGACGATGCATTAGACTGACGCTCGCTCCCAAATCCACGAGCGCCCGATGGATCTTCACTTTCCCAATCGAACAAGGAATGGAGAAGCTTCCCGGGTCTTTTAGATTGGGCGGATTTGCTTGCTGGGTGAGAGCACTACATTCCGCCGTGAGAACGACCTTTTCCTTTCTGCAACCCCTCGTCACCAAATCCTTTAAAAATTTCGCATAGGAGGGAATTGTCTCTATGGCTTCCAGGAAAGGGATCTGCAAGCTCAAATCCTTGACCATAGCGAAGAACTTGTCGTATTTTTCATCAATTTTAGCTTTGGCAAGTCGTTGTGGAAAAGGCACAACGGGCTTAAATACTCTAAGATTCCCCTCCTCGTCCTTCTTCTTCTCTTCTTCAGGGACTCCCTCCGGAGTCGTATTCTTTGGTGACGAAGCTCCGTCGTCATTTGATTTTTTAATTGGTCGCTCGCTGACCAACGGAGCTTCCGGTTCCTTAGCGGGCACTCTTGTAGGAATTTGTGTCCCGCTTCTCAAGACGATGGCGGACACATTCGCATGATTGTGCGTTAGTGCCAATGTCTGATTTGCCCCCCTTGGATTCACTTCCGGTTGACCCGGCAATTGGTTTTGCGCCCTTTGTAGGTTCGCCACCTACAACCCCAGTTGGGTTACTTGGTCGGTGAGGGCTTTCTGCCCCATCTCCAGCTTCAAGTTGATCTTCTCCTGATTCGTGATATACTGGGTCAAGAGGGTCTCGACCGGGGAGATGACTCACTGCTGGCCATATGGCTGCTACTACTACTGCATGGGCTACTGGTTCCTGGGGGGATACTGCTGATATACTTGATGTGGCTGCTGCTGTTGCTGAAACTGCAGCAGTTGTTGCCTTGGCGGCTGATATACTTGTTGTTGCGGCTGCTGCTGCTGCTGATACGGTGCCCGATAGCTAAGATTTGGGTGGTTCCAGTTATTGGGGGAATAAACCGGATTGGAGTAAGTCCGTGGTGGATATGGCGTATTACCCGTCAGGTTGAAGAAAAGTGCGCTAGCTTGATCCACCGGTGGTGAAATATCACCACCCTCGAAGTCTCCCAGGACTTCCGCTTCCACCACTGCTACTTGTTGGGTGATGGCACCACCAGCTCCTACCATAAGCGCTGAGATCTGGGTCGATAGCAAATCGAATTTGCTAGACAACTTGTCGACGTCCTCGACTCTATGAATGCCTCCAGATCTGTGTGTTGCATGCTCATCGCACCACCGCTCATTGTTTGATGCCATGTTTTCTAAAATGTTGCCGGCATCTTCTTCACTTCTTGACATAAAGGACCCCCCAGCCGCGGCGTCCATCGAAGATTTTAGGTCATCCCTCAACCCATTATAGAACAGATTTATAATCTGCCACTTTGGAAGTTCATGATGAGGGCATCTCTGCTACATCTCTTTGTATCTCTCCCAAGCTTCGTGCATGGACTCGTGACTGGCCTGGGAGAAGGAGGAGATCTCACTCCTTAGCTTCATCGTCTTCCCCGGGGGAAGAACTTAGTCAAGAAAGTGTTCGAGAGCTTCTCCCAAGAATTGAAGGTGTTCGGGTCCTTCCCCTAAGCCATTGTGTGGCTTTATCCCACAGAGAGAAGGGGAATAGCTTCAGACGGATTGCTTCAGTTGTGACACCATTAATCCTGAATGTGTCACACTTCCCGAGGAAGGAGTCCAGATGTTCAATAGGGCTCTCCATGGGTGCCCCAGAGAATTGATCCTGCTGGATCCACGCCACTAGCGACGGCTTAAGCTCGAAACTTTGGGCTACAATAGCTGGAGGTTGAATGGAGGAGATGGACTCGATGGAGGGCATCGAGTATTCCAGCGGAGATTTCTGGGGAGGAGTGTTCTCTCCCATGGCTTCAGCATCTTCCCTTCTTCTTCTTTCCGCGTTTAGACACCTCACAGTGGCGTTAATCTCTGGATCTAAAGGAATCAAGTCGTCGAGACTCCTTGTATTCCTGCGCATGAAAAATCACAAACACCCCGTGAAGCAAGTACGGTATGGAGACAGATAAAAACAAAAAATAAAAATAGAAAATAAAAATAAAAATGAAGAATGCGAAAATTATCGCGAGGTGAAGATGTGAGCTAGACTCAATGGTTCAAATGGTCCTAAAATAAACAAGCACGTTGCCTCCCCGGCAACGGCGCCATAAAGCTTGACGTCCCCTAGTTTTGAAGCATAAGAGTGCAATTGGATTGGGGATACCAGATTTAAAGATTTGTACCGCAAGCGCACGGTGTTGTAGTGTGGCTTGGGGGTCAAACACAGGGAGGCGTAGTTGTGCTTGTATCTAAGAGGAACCGATTCACCCTACGGGTGAGCTAGCCCGAACGATCGATGGTTTGTCACGGAATGTAAATACGGAGGATAAACAATATAAAGGGAAACCTAGGACTTCGGTTTCCACCCTATCATGTGTTCTCGCTATTACGACCTACGGATAGGAAAACAATCGAAATTAGGGTTTAGTGGTGAGACGTTGCCTCTAAAAGTGATACCAGCGTCCCATGGGCCTGATATTCCAGTCGATGCCCAGGATGATACGCCGGACTATCCGGGTTCGGTCGGTGGGCATTCCCATGTCCATTAACACCGACCGACTCCGGGAGCACTAAGCTTGCAACGATAACTCCCAACATCTCATCCCGCCGTTTTCACGTGCTAGGATTCAATGTCTATGCTAAGGGCGTGAGTTGTGGCTAGGGAGTCAACCGCCAAGTTTATTCCCCCTTTGGCCCTACGGTCAAAGGCGGTCTTTTTCCCGCCGATGACAATGAAACACCCCACCTAACCATCTAAATTCCTAATCCCTATCGAAATCCTAGTCCTATGGACGCATTAGGGAGAATCCACGAAGGGGTTTCCACCAAAATCCCAGATTTGGGAACTACTCACAAATCATAGCTAAAAAGCGATCTAAACAAAAATCAACGTAAAATTCATGATCAGGCGATTGAAATGAAGTAGTAGAAATGCTATAAAGATAATATCAAAGTTTGAAAGCGATCAAAAGACTTGCAAAAACTATAAAATTCCAGCCGTCACCGTACAAGAAAAAAGACAGAAAAATAATAGCTCTCGTTTTCAGAAACCTAGGGCAACTATATATACAGATCGACGTCACCCGATTGGTTGAAGCATCAACCGATCGGGTGAGCTGCTACAGCGCTTCGGCATTGACGTTTAAAATTTCACCCGCTCGCTTGGTCCGACCGGTTGGCAGCTCTGGGTCGTCGTTTAGATCTTGCGGCATTAGGTGAACCGATCGATTGAACATTCAACCGATCGGTTGGAATTGTTCTCAAAATAGACAGAGAGTTCCGTCGATTTGGCACGGTCAGCGGACGTCGGTTGAGCTCTCCGGGTCGTCTTTTTGAAGAATCGGCTACAGATGAACCGATCGGGTGAGATGTCACCCGATCGGTTGGAATTCAGCTCCAAATGGCCGAGAACTCTACTGAGTTCAACCGGTCGGTGAACCGGTCGGTTGAGCTGCACTTCACTTCTGCTTCCGTCCGGGTCGGACAGGCGTGCATCACCTGATCGGTTGGCTGTGTCCAACCGATCGAGTGAGGGCTGAAAATGGCGATCTTCATCGTTTGACCCCTGGATCACGCGTGACTCCTCCCGTTGCTCCGGGGACTCATGATATCTTCGTTATATGTCCCCTACACTGGCGATCTCCTGCAAATACACAAAAACACCAAAAAGTGAAAGAAAACTAAAAATCCCAAGAAAATGGGCACGGGACAACGGAAAACAACGAAAAAACACAAAGAAGACGTGCGTGAATATATAAAATATAAACACGCGTCAAACAGAAGGCGAGTTTCATGTTTGCTGGGCCCACCCGCCCGCAATTATGCGGGAGGGCCCCAGCCGCCAGCTGACGCGGGCGCAACCTCGTCAGCCGGCTGCTGCCCCTCGTCAGTACGTAGGCTGATGCCTGCGTCAATGGGTCGGGCCCCACATGCGTTTTTTTTTGAATTCTTTAATAAAAGAATCAAAATATTTTTGGACTGCCTTTTTGGGCCTTCTATTTAAACATCTTTAAATAGACTTATATTGCTCATTTGGACTCCATTTTTGCCACGGTTTGAACCTGTGTTTAGACCGGGACGATCCCATCAACCAGGTAACATTTTCAACGCGTTTATTATATTAAATATAACCTTAAATAATTTAAGGTACATTTAATATCATTTTGCGTCATATGCAATATTGTCCCCATCTAAGCTTAAAATCTCCTACTTGCACTCAGGATCACTTATCCTGAATGCAGGGGCTAACTGCAAACTCTTTGCAGTTTTCTATCCCGGGCATCAAATGCTTATTATCCCTAATTTCTATCTATTACTTGACGAAGTTTGCACTCTGCGTGAGACCATACAGCCTGACCCTACTACAGGTGGGGCTCGAAGCCCCAGACGGCAGCGACCACGAGCAGCATGTGCCATCCCTGTTTCAGTATCTAACTCATTGACATGAGTGTTGTCGTGACCACCCTGACTTTGTCTGTGTTGAATATCGCAGTTTTACTCTTCTTCGTCAAAACTATGTTGTCTAGTTCAAGCCTAGAGTACGGTCAAACTGTCAACCCCAATAGCTCGAAACCGGTTAGCCTCCATCGATCTTTTAGTCAAATAATGGTGGACATCTTCCAACATACACTGGCCAGAGTTTTCACTAAAGATCAAACTAACACTACGACACTAACTCCCATTGACTGGGAGAGACGAATCCTATTTTGGTCATTACTCTCCTTACACGTTTTAAATGTCACCTAACCAATGACCTTTTGACAGTCCTTGCCTCGAAGCTAGGTCAGGGATCTAAGTGACACCATTCACGTACAGGTTCGTACAATGACCTCAAGTCAAAATACCAACTTGCCTATCATCACTAAGAGTTATCATTGACAGATTGGTCAATCATAACCATATGATAACTCTTGTTGGATCGTTCAATGAACCCATTCTCCAATGAGCACATGTGTCTCGTCTCCGACTTCGCCAAGTTGAACGACCATGCGATCATCGTCACCACTACACGGTGAAGACTACGACACAATGGTCTATCCGATGTTTCGATGTCCTTTTCTCGAAACATCTACGACCACGTACCTTTCTAGACTTATGCTACTAACGGTCAAGCATATCTCCATGATCGAGATCCTCATCTCGATACATGTTTGACCTTGCATTAAGTCTCAGGACTTTACCTAAGTTTTTAATGATTACAACATTATGATTTAAATTAGATAAATTACTTACCATACAGCTTACTGTAATTTTGAACAAGATGTTTGTACAATTACACAGAGATAAATTGCCCGAGGGTATACATCTTCCAACATCTCCTACTTGCACTCGGGCCTATTTATCCTGGTATCTCATACTGCATTTACACATAAGTCTTTCCAGACTTCACGTGGTAGAGTCTTCGTGAGTGGAGATGCTAAAACATTTACTGTATAGACTTAAAGGGTTTTCTATGTTTACTTGGTCCCTCAGAATCCATAATATTTAATTTTCCTGGATCTCATCCAACTCATCGTACCTTCGACAATAATTTAAATAAGTTACTGGTCATTTTAGACGGTTCATATTTATTTCTGATAAAGTGTCAAACTCTTTGACCACTTTGTCAAAACATATGTACCAGCCTCTTGATGCCTCGCATGTATTTTATTCTCTCCCACTGACCTTGAAAACTCTCTGGCCAATTCATATAAGTTTGTTCCACTAAATCATATTTAGAAAACAAACTATAAATCAATGCTCCAGTTTTCATGGTCGTCTTAAGCATTTACATCAAGTTCAGATCAAGTAGATCTGTACAAATCTGTTGGCGAGACAGTTTCATCATAATCTGTTTATAGGAGTTAGGATGATAACCGCTCTCAGCCAACACATGTTGTACTTCACTACTTTCATTCTGCACCTATCTTCTAACTTGAAGATTTTCTTGCAGTCAATAAGAAACACTTTCTTTGGGCACATAAGCTAAAGTCCATACTTTATTTTATGTGCACGGACCTTTTACGATTGCATCAATTTATTAATTAGAGTCCCTACTCCGAATTACATCATGGAAGTTGTTTAGGCCATCATCGACTATGATGTCTAACTCGACTCTTTGTCTCACGAGATTCGAGTAATCCCATAACTTCCTAACTATTGATTTAATGAATATCTTATTGGTAAGGTCCTCATAGAACCTTATCAAAAACCTAGGCATTATTATCTTGGACTTAACCCAGAGGGAGGATTGTAACTGAGGGACACTTGCCATGCATCGCACCATGTCTAACAAAGTGCGATTCATGCTCTCTAACACATCGATATGTTACGAGACTTGACCTAAGAGAAAATTACATTTTATTTTTAATTTACGCAAGATTTATACAGCTAAGTATTTGACTTTTCGATCTGATCGAAGCAGTTCAAATACTACTGTCATTTTGTTCTCTATTTTATCAGACTTGTGTTTCAGCAAGAACACGTGTCGTAATAAAATAAGAACAAACTTATCTAGGCTAACATAGACTTGAGTCTGAATACATCCATATATACAAGACCGTGAGTTCTCCAACTCATTCTCCCACTGTCTCACAGAAGGTGTTGGGCCAACATACCTTTGAGTCAAGATTCACAAGTGTCCGTAGACTTCATAATACGAGAAGTCAAACCCCTCTTTATGCGACTTGTGAAGCTTAGTCTCTTTGGTACGGCCTAGTCTATTTTCCATATAAGTTTTGTTATTATCCTGCGTATTCATGTATTAACATTTAATACATTATCTTTATAAAAATTAATCACATAAAACATTGCTTCAGAAGTAAGGTGACGACATTCGTCAAAAATGTGGTTGACGTCCTACATGGTCCAAGAAACAACAATTGGTCCTTTTTCCAACACGTAGACAATCTATTTCTTTCGTATAACGGTTATCCTGAAACCGTGACATCAAATATGTCACATTTTCAGTGCCTCCTACTTATACCTTTACTAATGATAAATAAAACTATCTTTCTCAATTGACTTTCCTTAGTGCCTTTTTCCTTTTCTAAATCTCATTTAGATATTACACGTCTCAACAAAATAATTAGCTGTGCAAGCACCTAACGTATCCAAACACTTGAGCTTCACAACCTTGGGTTGACTTAACAAGTTGTTTGACTCAAGATCTGATTTGGATACATGGTCTTGTACCGCTGGTGCACTCATCTTCGAATCAAACAGTTTGATCGAAGTTTCGAACCTTGCGGATCGAAACCGTTTTCTATACAACCTTGAGTTGACTCGACAAATTGTATGGAGAAACATACTTTTGAATATCAACATGTTCAAGTTGCCTCTTATAAAGGGGAGTGACAGGTAGCATGCATTTATTTGTTGGACCCAGAGCTTAAGGAAATCATTGTCCTTAAGCATGTGATTAAGAAGGTCAGTTTAATGTCAGTGAGAACATGGTTTAGTTTATCAATAAGAATTTGAGTTGATATTCCATTAACCAATTATTTGGACCAGTTAACTTATGCTCTTAAAATATTATGTTATGATTCCATCGAAAAAACATAGAACTACCTTAGTTTAGCATATGTTCAATATTAAATATAGATATAATGGCTTTTATCTAACTATTGTTGAGTATTGGTGTTTCATACCAATCTTATTTTGATGATGATCACAATATTATGTTGTTGCTAATGAATCTCATGTTTTAGTCTCTCAGTTTATTTCAAGGATATCTTTCTTGGAGACTAATCACTTGGTGTAAGGATGGACATCATGTGAAGAAGGGCCAAAGTTTGGACTCAAGGAGTGCCAAAGCTTGGAGATGGTGGAGAGCAATCAAGGCATTATGATTGAAGACTTAGACTCTTAAGAAAGCATTGTAATCCAGGTAATTGACTTTATTGCTTTCCCTCTCTTTTGAGTCTAGGTTATTGTAATGCCTTGCTAGATAGTTTACTTTTCATGCATATGCATTTAACCATCTTAGTGAACCTTAGGATTATCATAAAATCCAACCCAATAGGTTCACTCTGTCCAAAGACTCATTTGGATTCGCTGGCTTTCCGTCAGTCGCCTGATGAGGGAAACACAGCCGACTGGGTGATTTCCAGTCGCCTGTAGATCCTTCTACAGTCGCCTGATGTGCACAGCTCAAGTCAACATTTCAATTGACTCAAAATTGAGCTTTACGCACAGTCGTTTGTCGATCAGTTTACAGTCGCCTGTATACTTACAGTTGCCTGGGAATTGGCCAACAGTCGCCTGTCTAGCGTAAGTGCAATCACTACATCTCTCTGTCTTCTCTCCATATTTTACAGTAGTCGACTGATGAAGAATATACAGTCGCCTGACTATTTGACAGTCGACTGTAGTATTAACATCAGTCGCCTGTGCGAAGAATTGAAGAAAGAGTGCAGCTTGATCGCTCCGTATTTTACACCCTTTTCTGCATGTTTGCATGCCACTTTGATCGCTCATATCACGTTTTTCACTATTATTCGACAATATTGCGATGCTTTTCACGATTTCTTGTTTTTATCGTATTTCAGGAGATATGGAGCGATTCGGAGTGATTTTGAGATCAAGAGGATTTGCACCCACTCCGGAGTGTCACCCAAAGCTCTTTTGAGGGCTATTCGGCGATGGAAGACAAGTGGAAGAAGAAGGAACGTCGTAGGAGCGACGAGGAAGCGAAAAGATGAAGATTGGGCATCTGCAGCATCTCACTCGGCCGAGTGAACCACCCACTCGGCCGAGCAAGAAGACCACTCGGCCGACCAGACCGGACACACATCAACAGAAGGAATTAGGCGTGCACTCGGCCGAGTGACGATAGTCCACTCGGTCGAGCATGGAAATCCCCTCGCCCGAGTGGCATGGGAAAATCCACTTCAAAAGAGGCCGACTTACTGTAAATGTACAGGCTTTTGACGACTCCGACTCGGCCGAGCAAGAATTGCCCCTCGGCCGAGTGAGTAAATCCACTTGGCCGAGTCACTCCCGAAGACAGACCCCCGAAAAGGCCCAACTTACTGTAATTTTACAGGGTTTGTCACTCGGCCGAGTGACATTTGTCACTCGGCCGAGTGACATTTGTCACTCGGCCGAGTGAGCCGCCCCGCCTGCTGCGTAAACTGCGATTTCTGGGCTGCGCAGGGGCATTTTTGTCACGAATATCTGGGCGATTTTGAGGGGTATTTAAACCCAGTTTTTGCCCTAGTTAGGAAGAACTTTTTGATACTTTTTGCAGCCTTTTTAGAAAGCTTTTTAGGTAATTAGATTTAGGCTTTTTGAGAGGTTAGAAAGGGGACTTTTGTTGGATGCTATTGGATTCTCATTGGTTTGTCTCTTTTCTTGTCAAAAACTCTATTTTTGTTGATAATTTCTCTATTGCAATGAATTTTGCTTATGAATTGCATGATGATTAGTGAGTAGTTTTATTGTCCTATGGCATAGGGATGAACCCTATGAACCATATTTCTGAATTGTGATGAATTGGTGAAATTCTTGCTAGAATTGATTAGGGTTAGGTTGGGATTGATTTATTACGGATAGCTAGGGATTCATATCGATTGGGATTTGCAAGAGATTGGGTCCCAATTGATAGGAAATCCTAGAAATTCGATTTAGATTTACGATTGGACTTTTCTAGAATTGGTTTGCAAGAGATTGGACCAAGGCTAGGGTTTTCAATCGTAACTCTATACCCATACCCGTTTGCAAGAGATTGGACGGGTAGGAACTATCTCAACCTAGGTCATAGCTCGAGTTTGCACGAGAGTGGGCTCGAGATACGATTGAACTATGATGTCGATCCTAATGCTAGCGGCTTGGGTTAGGGTTTGCAAGAGATTGGGCCCTAGCCTAGGTTCGCTATAGACCGGTAATAGCGCGAGAGCGTGAGCTGGGTTCTACATTTAGTTGCGACTAGTTCACCTAAAATTCAAGTCTAGCAATGATGTAACCTACGAATCACAACGATGAGATACGGTCCGTAGTGGGGATTCCCTATCCCTAGGCGCTTTATTTCATTGATATTTCTATCGATATACGAACGATTGTGACAATTTTACCCCAAATTATATTTGACCATTTTGATAGCTAGGTGATTAGAAGAAGACACTGTCATTGTTCCTCCCTGAGTTCGATACCCGCTCGTCACTACACCGTGCGCTTGCGGTAAGACTACGAGTCGCTTGTCCCGGGTGCGTGTGCATACCTGGGCATCGATCAAGTTTTTGGCGCCGTTGCCGGGGAATGGCTATTGATGGTTTTTGATTTTGATCACCCGGTTATCTCTCACCGCCTATCCAACTTTCTTTCTTTATTTTTCCTTTTTTGACTCTGTTTGCTGCCCAATTTACTTGCTTTCCCAGATTTCTCCATAAGATCTTAACAGGAACATGGGGGAGGCAATGTTAATGACTGAGTCAAGCCAGAGAGATGATGACTCCTTTGCGAGCCTTCTTAAAGAACTTGTTGATGAGGTCCATGCCACAGGGGCATTCGCCGGTGATATCGAGGACCCCATTGAGCAACAATTTGCCATTTTTGTGATGGATCAAATCTCCCCGGAAGGGACTATAGAGGGCAACATCAGAGTTGATGTGAGGGGCGGCAAGTTATATTTTGAAAAGGGCAGAACATGTATTGAAGAGTACTACTCTTCCGAGGAATCCATTGATCAAGCCGAGATTCAGGGAAGTACACTCTACGACCCTTACTCTTATTTTTGTGAACTCACTGACGCATCTCTTGATCTCAGGCTTGGACCGGAGCACAATGGCGATCCCATCGATGCCCACGCAGAATCGTGCAGCGTCTATTCTGATGCACCGTCCTCACCGATAAGCGAATCCGAGTTGGCTTGGAGGAGCCCACTCAAGGAGAAAGAACTAAACCCAGATGTTGCAGGGGAAATCAAGCTTACACAAGGAGAGGAAGTAGAGGGCACAGCGCCACCTGAGGTAGAGCTTAAACAATTACCACCAAATCTAAGGTACGCTTTCTTGGGTAATAAATTGACATACCCGGTTATAGTTAATGCCCACCTCAACCATGATCAACTAGAAAGACTCTTAGATGTTCTTAGGAGTCACAAAGATGTGCTTGGCTACACCATCTCTGATCTTAAAGGAATAAGCCCTAGGCTTTGCGCGCATAGAATCCACTTGGAAAACACTGAAGCCACCTCGATAGAGCCTCAAAGGTGGTTGAACCCCAACATGAAGGAGGTGGTTAAGAAAGAAATTCTTAAGTTACTCGAAGTCGGCATTATTTACCCTATCGTTGATAGTCGGTGGGTTAGCCCTGTTCACGTCGTTCCTAAAAGGGGGGAATGACCGTTGTAAAAAACGATAAGGGAGAACCCATTTCTACACGCACTGTCACGGGATGGCGAATGTGCATTGACTATAGGAAACTAAATAAAGCCACGAGGAAAGACCATTACCCATTACCCTTCATTGATCAAATGCTTGAACGCCTTGCTAAACATAAATACTTTTGTTATTTGGATGGGTATTCGGGGTTCTTTCAAATTCCCTTGCATGAAGACGATCAAGAAAAGACCACTTTCACATGTCCTTATGGTACATATGCCTATCGTAGGATGCCCTTTGGACTTTGCAATGCTCCCGCCACTTTTCAAAGGTGCATGACATCAATCTTTTCTGATTACATTGAAAATTGTCACGACCTGCTTCCCTAAAATGGAGGCGAGACGTGAAAAGGTCCGCTCGAGAGTGGAGCTATGAAGCCCCAAACCCGATAAGCATCAAAAATACATAAGCAGGTCCATGTAACCACGATGGAATAACAATAATAACACAAGGAGAGACTGAAATAAAATCTCACATCTCATATATTGTCCAACAAGAAAATAAGTCCAACATCCAGAAAAGCCACCAGGCTAAAAGAAAAGAGTCTAAAGGCCCAGAACAAGGCCAACAAAAGCAACGACATAACATAGTATAGGTGCTACGCACCGATAACAAAACAACTGTCTAACAAAAGTAAAACACAACGAAGACACTAGGACTGGTCCCCAGTGTCCACGTACTCCCCATCTAGCACAAGCTCGGGCTCGGCGTCAGCAAACACCTCGTCCTCAACAAGGTACTCGGGCTCAGGATCTAACATGTGTCACCCAAAAGAGTAAAGGGGCACATGTCAGCAAGTCTAAAAGACTTGGGTAAGGAAACTGAAAGTAAGGCAACTAGCAACCTAGCAGTTTAGTATGCATGACATGGCAGTTATAACATGAGTGCACAATCAAGACATGGCAAGACAATTTGTACAAGAGAACAATCATCGGGACAAGACAAGACAAGACAAGTGTAGCCACGCTACTATCAATCTCAATCAATTCACTATTCACGTTGTTTTGTAGATGTTTACGCCTTACAGCTGAATGGTTTTACATTCGCTGATTGGCCACTTAACAACTATCCCAAACCCAAGAGTTTACGCCTTACCACTGCAGTTGCTGATCGGGCAGACTCCCAGTTGATTGGTCGCTTAACTCTTACCCCCAATACCCACACGTAATGGAGCCAGGGTCCCCGCACAATGAACTCAGCTAGTGAGCCTGGGGTTGCCCCGCACATGAGCTCGCATTCTTAAACATTTGGCATAGGGGTGCACCTAGCCGGAAACACGCAATTCAGGCATTGGCTATCAACCAACACATGGCCCGCTTCTGGAACACGAGCCAGGAACACAAGCATTTGTAGCAAAGCTACGCATTCACAGAAACACTTAAAGAATGCAATGACATGACAATTAATTTGCGTACCGTTAATGGAAAGTAAACATGACATGGAAATTGTGCAACATGCTATATGTGTTGGAACTAGCTTCGTTGTCAAGCTAGTTCCCCAATTTGCGCCTAGGCGAGTATCATTTCGTCGCCTAGCCTCTTTTACGCCTACTATAAGAAAATGGCCTAAAACATGGCCTAAACCCTAGGTGGCAAGTTTCACTTGCCTAGCACCGGGGATGACGCCCACTTCGTCACACGGATGCCAATCTACGGGGAAATCGCTGTTTTGGGGGACAATCATCAAACAACATGAAATTATATTAGGGTTTTATAAAAATATAAATAGGTTAATAAAACAACGGTAGATCGATTTCTTACCAAGAGGAGACGGAAGAAACACTCCGGGGAACCCTAGGATCAGATCTGGAAAAGATTGGAGAAGTTTGGGGAAACTAGGGTTTTGGGGGATTTGGGGATTTTGATGGATTTGGGTGAGATTTTGGGGAAGATGAGAGGTAGATAGAGTGGATGGATGGTTTGGATGATGGATTTAGGGCTTGGAATGAAGGATTGAAGCTTGGAGGAAGATGGGGGCTCAAGGGGGAAGATTTTAGGGTTTTGGGTCGTGTTGGGGAAGAAGAAATCGTTTGGGTTGGGTTTAAATAGGTTGGGCTGGCGGCTGCCCAGAAATTAGGGTTTCAACACTAGTTAGTCGGTCAAAGAGCAACCACTGACCGACTAGTTTGGCAATTAGTCGGTCGATCGACCAACGCAGACCGACTAAGTGCAAACAGTAACTCCTGAACGAAAATAGGATTCTAGAGTTAGTCGGTCCATGAACAAATACTGACCAACTAGTTTAGCATCTAGTCGGTCGATGAACGTTCTTAGACCGACTAAGAGTAAACAGTAACTCAACTAAAATTAAGATGATGAGTTAGTCGGTTAAAGAAGCATTGCCGACCGACTAGTTTGCAACCTAGTCGGTCAACCAACGTTCTTAGACCGACTAACGATAAACAGTAACTCCTGAATAATTTTAGAAAGCCAACTAGTCGGTCCAAGAATGATTGCCGACCGACTGGATCGTCATCTAGTCGGTTGGTGCCCCTTCTTATACCGGCTAATGAGCACAAAAGTTCCGATACGGAGCGCGGGGCCCCGGGATTGATTCCTAAGACTCCTAGGCTTGATCTAATAGTTAGATACGACCGTTATGAAGTCCGTCACGAGTGACATACTTCGAAATCGACAATCCTAAGGAAGAAGCGAGAAAATACGACGAATCGATCGAAAATGAAATCTACGGAGACGAAAACCACACACGAGGAGAAAATCCACCAAAACATAAATTATATTATAATAAATCCAGATACATGAAAAGCAGTCGTTACAAAAATATTATGGAAGTCTTCATGGATGATTTTTCTGTGTATGGAAGTGAGTTTGATTCTTGTTTGGCTAATCTTACCAAAGTTCTCAAACGATGCCAACAAAACAATCTCACTCTTAATTGGGAAAAATGTCATTTTATGGTCACCGAGGGGATAGTGCTCGGGCATCTTGTGTCCTCCAGAGGGATTGAGGTTGATAAGGCGAAGGTTGAGGTAATCGAAAAACTCTCTCCTCCTATTAATGTAAAGGGCATTAGAGGCTTCCTTGGTCATGCGGGGTTTTATCACCGCTTTATCAAAGACTTTGCCCTAATTGCCCAACCACTCACTTCCTTACTTGCTAAAGATGCCCCCTTTGTCTTTTCAGGAGAGTGCTTGCAAGTATTTAATACGTTGAAGGAAGCACTCATCTCCCCCCATCATACAACCGCCAGATTGGAGCTTTCCCTTCGAGCTCATGTGTGATGCAAGTGACCAAGCCATCGGAGCGGTGCTAGGACAAAGGAAAGACAAGAAGCTTCATGCTATATTCTATGCTAGCAAGACATTGAACGACGCGCAGAAAAATTATACTACCACCGAGAAAGAGATTTTAGCGGTTGTCTACTCCATCGAGAAGTTCCGTTCCTACCTCCTTGGATCCAAGGTTATTGTTCACACCGACCATGCGGCATTGAAGTATCTTCTAAGCAAGAAAGAGGCAAAACCAAGATTGATAAGATGGATACTTTTGTTACAAGAATTTGACTTGGAGATTAGGGACAAGAAGGGAACGGACAACGTAGTGGCGGACCACTTATCTAGGCTTGTTCGCGGCGAGGAGGACAAGAGCCTACCTATCGATGACACCTTTGTTGATGAGAGGCTATATGCCATAAGGCCCGGAGAGGTGCCTTGGTATGCGGATTTCGTCAATTATTTGGCTTGTGGGATAAAACCATGCGGAATGCCCACGCAACAAAAGAGGAGGTTTATGCACGAACTCCAAAATTATTTTTGGGAAGATCCGTATCTCTTCAAGATTTGCAAGGATGGTGTTATTCGGAGATGTGTTTCCAAGGAGGATGCCGCATCTATCATCTTGCATTGCCATGGTATGCCATGCGGGGGACATCACGCCTCATCTAAGACCACCGCTAAGATATTGCAATGCGGATTCTTTTGGCCGACCATGTTCAAGGATACGCATGACTTCGTCAAGGGATGCGATCGATGCCAAAGGACCGGGAATATATCAAGGCGAAACGAGATGCCGATGAGGCCCATCCTAGAAATTGAACTATTCGATTGTTGGGGAGTGGACTTCATGGGACCTTTTCCGTCAAGCAAAGGAAACAAGTATATCTTACTAGCCGTGGACTACGTCTCTAAATGGGTGGAAGTCATTGCGACCCCTACTAATGATGCGAGGGTGGTATCCAAGTTTTTCAAGCGTAACATCTTCCCACGCTTTGGAGTGCCTCGTACTTTGATAAGCGATGGGAGAAGCCACTTTATAGAGAACAAATTTGAAGCCATGTTGAAAAGATATGGGGTGAATCATAGAGTTGGCATGGCATACCATCCCCAAACGAGTGGCCAAGTGGAGGTGTCGAACCGAGAAATCAAGCAAATTCTAGAAAAGACCGTAGATAGATCTAGAAAAGATTGGTCAATGAAATTGGACGATGCATTATGGGCTTATCGTACGGCCTTTCGTACTCATATTGGCACCACACCGTACCGACTTGTTTATAGGAAAGCTTGTCACTTGCCGGTAAAGTTGGAGCACCGCGCATATTGGGCTATTAAAACATTCAACTATGACTACAAAAGTGCGACGGTGAGGCGACTCTTAGACATTAATGAGCTTGATGGGATAAGACGTGATGCTTATGAGAGCTCAAGGATTTATAAGGAAAGGACTAAAATCCTCCACGACGCACGCATCACGGTCACGGACTTCAAGGTCGAAGATAAAGTCCTCCTATTCAATTCCCGGCTCCGACTCTTTCCCAGAAAATTGAGATCACGATGGTCCGGATCTTTCACCATTAAGCACATACAACCGGGAGGAGCTTTTGAATTGGAAGGGAAAGACGGAGCCACATTCAAGGTGAATGGACAACGGCTCAAGCATTATTCCGAAGGAGTCCCCTCCGGTGAAGTGAATTGCGTATATCTACTCAAGGGACGCCCCCACGATCTTTCATATCTCCTCGATGAAGTGATTGAAGAAGTAATCCCCCACTCTATTGGTGCTCTCCATGACGATGGCTTCGAAGAAGGCCAAGCTTCGGGTGAAGAAGAGAAGTTGGAGGACCCTCCAGATAGCTCCACAGATGGTGATGAAGGCGACGCTGATGTCACAAGAATACGAGAGCTTTGCAAGCTCTCAAAGGCCAAGAATCCGAAGAAAGCTCCACCGAATGGAAGATCGGTGTCACCGGCCAAGAACAAGATAGGAACAAGCTCTAGCTTGGGGGACTTATCCCCCAACATTGCCCATGATGAGAAGGCGTCGAGGAAGACCGATGATCATCACGACCCAAATCCGAGTGGCCTTCCCGACAAGTTTGACGGGTGCATCTCGTATGCACCCAATATCGCGAGCTAAACGAATATCTAAACGGGTCGAGCTCATGACCTTAAACGAGCGCTTGTCGGGAGGCAACCCGACGGTTTTCGCGTTGTTTTTTATTTGATTTTTATTTTTGGTTTAGCCTTTTGTTAGTTTTTAGAGTCTTATGTCCATGAAAATCGTGACAACGGGTCTTAATTTTCATGACAGGAGAAGGAGAAAGGGAGATCAATCATATGGAGGATGATATAGGCAAGGAAGAGCGCTCCAGGAATGCGTTCAGGCCTTAGGAGGAGGAAGAAATAGACTGGAGGAAGAAAAACAGAGACCAGAGCGAAAACGGAGAGCCGATGCAGAAAACAGCACGTCACTTGGCCGAGTAGCATATGCCACTCGGTCGAGCAAAGGCTCCACTCGGCCGAGTGGAGCCCCAAACAGGGAAGTTTCTGCAGGCCAACTCTCTGTCAATTTCTGTAAGTTTTAGTTTTAATTGCCACTCGGGCGAGTGACTTGTCACTCAGCCGAGTGAAACAGATACCCTCCCAGCTTAAAAATTGCTGAGTGGCAGAGCCACTCGGCCGAGTGGAGTTTCTCCCTTCGGCCGAGTGAACCAAATCCACTCGGCCAAGTCGTAAGTGGCAAGGAGATTTTCGAAAAAAAATTCCGTTTACGCACTCGGCCGAGTGACATTTCCACTCGGCCGAGTCGTAACAATTTCTATATAAGTGAAGCGGCGGGTGCGAATTTCTAAACACCAAAAAATTCCCAATTCGCGCCCGAGCTCGTAGCCTCTTGCGCTCCCTCGGCCGCTGCTTCGCATCCCGCGCCCGATTCGGCCCCCCTTCGCCGGCGATCGCCTACCCGCGCCTCGCCGACGATCGGCCGCCGACCCCCCTCGCCGGTGCCGACCTCCACCGCCCCCAATCACCTCGTTTTGCCCCCAAACCCCCCTTTTCTCCCCGTTTCTCTTGATCCGTACGCCCATTGAGCCCCTAATCCAAATTAACTTTCATATCTATCTATTATCCCCCATCTCCCCCATACATATTGAATATTATTCGCTGATTTGATCGTTTGATTTGCAGGCTATCTTGGGGGAGCTTTGGAGAGCTTTTGGACATGCTTTGAGCTTCGCGGCGGAGGCGTCTCTTCGCACGCACCACTTATTGCTCTCACGGCGTGTTCAGGCAATCTTGGGGGAGCTTTGGGGAGCTTTTGGACATGCTTTGATCTTCGCAGCGGAGGCGTCTCTTTGCACGCACCACTTATTGCTCTCGCGGCGTGTTCAGGTACACTCGTTCCATCATTTAGCATGCCGCATTATTTATTTAGTTGGGACACGTCTCGCGGCACACATGCTGCCGCGCACTAGGCCCCGTACACGTGGAGCCTCTTCGAAGCGGAAGAGGATCGATGATGCCGGTCCCTCTCACGCTAGGGAGGACTCCCCTCCACCTAGCCCACCACCGCCACCACCACCTACACAGCCGATCCCTGCTGATCCTGTCCCTCCACCCGCTCCCGCCGTCGGGCCGATGGGGATCATGTTTCGAAATGACGCACACCGCGCCAGGTTCGACCGTATCTGCCATCGCTCGATAGTACCCTCTAGGTTTGCGCACTTAGCTGACCTTGACCACCTAGGGGTACTCAAGGGGCTTCTCACGTTGTACGACAACGTGGGATGGCGTGACTTTTTGTCGGTGTCGGCGGATACTTATATCCGTCCGACACTAGAGGTCATGAGCTCTATTGACTGGACCCCTGGAGGATGCTCGTTCCGTTTGATGGACCGAGAGTGTGAGATCACTCTCAACATGCTTAGAGCGTTCTTCTAGTGGCCCGATGTCCCTGTCCCTGACCGTGCCTACGCTCCCACGCACATCCCACCCCCGTCGTTCGACACCTCCACCTTCTGGACACGGATCACGGGATCCCCACTTGGCTTTGACCCTGGTAGGGCCAAGGTCTCAGCCATCCTGCACCCCTGCCTCCGCATTACACAGCGCCTCATGGCGACTACTTTCCTAGAGAGGTACGAGCTCGGGACCATGTCAACGCCAGAGCTCTATATGCTCTATGCGATGACTCGCCCTAGGGTTCTGGATAGGGGTAGCGACGACCTGGTCCCCGCCGTTGAGATCGACATTGCTAGTTGGTTTCTGGACCGCATCATCATCTCAGTGAGCGCTCGCTCACCTATTTGTTGCGGCGGTCTGATCACACTTCTAGCCCTTATGACCGGCGTGGACCTACCTGACGACTTGCGTCGAGCACCGGGCCCCACTTCACTTTCGATAGATGTTATGGCCCGGATGAAGATGCTTCGTCCCCACGGTCACAGGCACTGGGTGTGGTTGCACGGTCCATTTAGTGCTGACTACATGGTTCTTCCGAGCCTCGCTCGGACACACATTGGACCGGCCCACGGGGACTGGATTCCAGTGATGGATCTCCTTATCCCCGCTGCCTATGTGCTTGAGGCTGAGGATGCTGAGCAGGCACCCCCTGCACCACCTGTTGACCCCGTGATCCCTCAGCCTGCACCTGCACTGTCTG
Source organism: Scilla litardierei (assembly GCA_030789695.1). Lineage (NCBI taxonomy): Eukaryota > Viridiplantae > Streptophyta > Magnoliopsida > Asparagales > Asparagaceae > Scilla > Scilla litardierei. The sequence continues at coordinate 86,357,436 of CM061132.1, read as the reverse complement.
CACCTCCCGACACTTCTGTCCACACTTCTGTCAGTGTTGTGAGCACCTTAGCTGAGTCCACCACCACCACCACCGTTGAGCCTATGTCCGTCGAGCCTATCACCTCCCTTAGCCCCGAGCGTCCCACCACTATTTTAGAGAGCGGCGAGACCTCCTTTACCGCCGCAGTGGCGGTCCTGACCTCACTTTTGTCCACGGCCACCCGGCCGTCGGCCCTTCTGACCCCACTGCCGCTGTCTTTACTGAGAGTGTCGTGACTTTTGTCCCCACTTCTGCGTCACTGACCTCTCCTGCTACCGCGTCGCCCATTTTTCCTTCCACCTCTGTTGCTGTTGCTGCTGCTTCGACCCAACCTGCGTCCCAGCCTCACACCGAGGCTGGGCATCCCTTACCGAGCACAGCACCCCTTCCACACTACCCTGCTGGCCCCATCCTATACACTGCCCGCCAGAGACAGCCCCGTACCTCACCTGTTCGACCCGTGCGTCCCTCTGCTCCACCACCCCCATACACTCTAGTTCAGAGCATTCGTGCTCTAGAGGGGGCTGTTAATGGACTTCGAGGAGACTTTAGGGCTCTCTCTGCCATAGTCAGTTCTGTGCAGTCCCGCGTCGCCCTGCTTCCCGATATTCAGGCTTGCCTGAATCAGATTCTGGCGCGTCTGCCTCCACTATCCCCACCTACCCAGCAGATACCACGACCACCACCTCCGCCACCACCTCCACCACAGGACGGTGCTGGTGCAGCGCCACCACCAGCTTAGGCACACTCTTGATGCCTCTGATATTTTTTGTCGTTTTGATGTCCGTTTGTTCATGGGCCTGGTGTTTGATTTTTGCCCCCCCCCCCTCCATGTATTATTATTTTGGTGCCTTCCTGATCATATATTTTTATATCTTTTTGGGAGTGAGGGAGAGATTTTTTTGGGGGACACTTATATCTGCATCATCCTGATCTTTGCATGCATCACATTCATTCGCATCTTATTTTCTTTTTCTTTCATTTTCATCATGCATGCATCCTCACCCATCTCATGTCTCTCAGTGTGCCGCACTTTGCACATTGAGGACACTGTGCACTTCAGCTTGGGGGAGTGAGTTCTCACACTTTTTCATTTTTGCCACCCTTTATTTTTGATTTCTCACGTTTTTCTTTCCACTTTTGCACTTATTTTCACTACTTTTTCATTTTTTTATTATACATCACATTTTCTTTTTTCTTTTTTGAGTATGCAGCATTGTATATAGTTCTATTTTCTTTTATCCTTGTTTCTTTCATCTTTTGCTAGAGATGATTTTTCTATGATGATGAAGACGTGGTGTTAGCTTATCTCTATGTGCATGCTATTTTGTCACGTCATAGCTTTTGTTTCAGATATCATATGCTATGTCCTGCTTTGCATTTTGAAATAGTAACCCACTCTTTTCCCGTATGAATATGGATGAAATTCTGTTATTAGCTGATGTCTGATGATTCATATGTATGATTTTCATAGAAAACACACCAAGCTTCACGCATTGATTGCTTATATTTGGAGTATTGCTTTCCTCTCTCATGTCACTTCTTATTGCATGAATTGCACGCTTCACTTTCAGCTTGATTGAATGTTTGTTAGGACGATATATCTGGACTAGTTTACTTTTTGAGATTAAACTGAGTAGATTATATTGCTCTGCTGAAAGTTGTCGTGCACGTCTTAAAGAGTGAACCGAGCTATACATTTATTTCTTTCTCCACATATCTTGAGCATCATTTCTCTATTTGATATTATTGGTGAATCCACCCTAGTAAGTCTATTATCGGCATTTCCCCCGCTATTAATTTTCATGCTCGAAATCCCCAAAATCAAAAAGAAAAAAATATACCTGTATATCCTTCTCTCTTTTGATTTGGGATCGCTTATGTATATATGTTTATTCAAAAAAAGAGAGAAAAAAAATTGAAAAAAAATAAAAGAAAAGAGAAAAGAAATTCATAAAGATCCCATCTCATACTCTTTCTCTCATTCTTCCCTCTTTTGTTTTATTTTTACTTTTTTTGGAGCTTCAAAAGAAATGGGGAATGTACATATGGATTTGTTTATGCCACCACGCTTATGGATAAGCTTGGGGGAGAGGATCCAATGATGTGTGAGAGAGTGACTACTTGACGGTGCATGACAACCTAGGCTAAGTAATTTTCTATACTCGGTGAGATTGCTAAAGTTTCACGAAATCCAGAAATCGACACTTAGCATTCATTTCATGAAAACCGTGCGTTTCTATTCTTACTATTCCATATCGTGTGATATCTCTTATACTCCTTATAGAAAGCATTCAATTGAAAAGTGTGTGATCTATGGTTATGCATACCGCTTTAGATGCTTCAGACGATGTTAATCCTAGAATGATTCCATATTTCATGCTATATTGATATTTTGGGGTTTTCTATTTCGAATGCATCATTATACTATGATATCGAAATAAAAGTCTTTGACGTGTGTTTTATATTTGATGTATGCTATATGAGTGAGCAAAACCCACGTCCTGAGAAAAATGATCTAGCACCCCCCTTCTTCGCTTTCTATTCTATTTTTATTTTTGTTTTTATTTTTATTTCTTTTATTTTTCCCTCGTTTCCATCATTTTGCCCGTCGGGCTCGCTTTTTACTCATCTTCCTCGAGGACGAGTAAGAGGTAAGCTTGGTGGATTTTGATCGCTCCGTATTTTACACCCTTTTTCTGCATGTTTGCATGCCACTTTGATCGCTCATATCGCGTTTTTCACTATTATTCAACAATATTGCGATGCTTTTCACGATTTCTTGTTTTTGTCGTATTTCAGGAGATATGGAGCGATTCGGAGTGATTTTGAGATCAAGATGATTTGCACCCACTCCGGAGTGTCACCCAAAGCTCTTTTGAGGGCTATTCGGTGATGGAAGACAAGTGGAAGAAGAAGGAACGTCGTAGGAGCGACGAGGAAGCGAAAAGATGAAGATTGGGCATCTGCAGCATCTCACTCGGCCGAGTGAACCACCCACTCGGCCGAGCAAGAAGACCACTCGGCCGACCAGACCGGACACGCATCATTAGACGGAATTGGTCGTGCACTTGGCCGAGTGACGATAGTCCACTCGACCGAGCATGGAAATCCCCTCGCCCGAGTGGCATGGGAAAATCCACTTCAAAAGAGGCCGACTTACTGTAAATGTACAGGCTTTTGACGACTCCGACTCGGCCGAGCAAGAATTGCCCCTCGGCCGAGTGAGTAAATCCACTTGGCCGAGTCACTCCCGAAGACAGACCCCCGAAAAGGCCCAACTTACTGTAATTTTACAGGGTTTGTCACTCGGCCGAGTGACATTTGTCACTCGGCCGAGTGAGCCGCCCCGCCTGCTGCGTAAACTGCGATTTCTGGGCTGCGCAGGGGCATTTTTGTCACGAATTTCTGGGCGATTTTGAGCGGTATTTAAACCCAGTTTTTGCCCTAGTTAGGGAGAACTTTTTGATACTTTTTGTAGCCTTTTTAGAGAGCTTTTTAGGTAATTAGATTTAGGCTTTTTGAGAGGTTAGAAAGGGGACTTTTGTTGGATGCTATTGGATTTTCATTGGTTTGTCTCTTTTCTTGTCAAAAACTCTATTTTTGTTGATAATTTCTCTATTGCAATGAATTTTACTGAATTTTCTATTGAATTTATTATGAATTGCATGATGATTAGTGAGTAGTTTTATTGTCCTAGGGCATAGGGGTGAACCCTATGAACCCTATTTCTGAATTGTGATGAATTGGTGAAATTCTTGCTAGAATTGATTAGGGTTAGGTTGGGATTGATTTATTACAGATAGCTAGGGATTCATATCGATTGGGATTTGCAAGAGATTGGGTCCCAATTGATAGGAAGTCCTAGAAATTCGATTTAGATTTACGATTGGACTTTTCTAGATTTGGTTTGCAAGAGATTGGACCAAGGCTAGGGTTTTCAATCGTAACTCTATACCCATACCCGTTTGCAAGAGATTAGACGGGTAGGAACTATCTCAACCTAGGTCGTAGCTCGAGTTTGCACGAGAGTGGGCTCGAGATACGATTGAACGATGATGTCGATCCTAATGCTAGCGGCTTGGGTTAAGGTTTGCAAGAGATTGGGCCCTAGCCTAGGTTCTCTATAGACCGGCAATAGCGCGAGAGCGTGAGCTTGGTTCTACATTTAGTTGCGACAGTTCACCTAAAATTCAAGTCTAGCAATGATGTAACCTACGAATCACAACGATGAGATATGGTCCGTAGCGGGGATTCCATATCCCTAGGCGCTTTATTTCATTGATATTTCTATCGATATACGAACGATTGTGACAATTTTACCCCAAATTATATTTGACCATTTTGATAGCTAGGTGATTAGAAGAAGACACTGTCATTGTTCCTCCCTGAGTTCGATACTCGCTCGCCACTACACCGTGCGCTTGCGGTAAGACTACGAGTCGCTTGTCCCGGGTGCGTGTGCATACCGGGGCATCGATCACAGCTCTCTGTTTCGATCCATCCCTTGCAGCAGTCGTCTGCTGAGGGATTAACAGGCGCCTGTCCTGTTTGTCAGTCGACTGTATTGTCTTCTTCAGTCGACTGTCCTGGCTCAGATTATAGCCGTTGGATATTTTCTAACCGTTGATCAGTCGACTGTATTTTGATCAACAGTCGACTGTTCCTGTCGTTTTCACCCAGTTTCTTGCCGTTGCAGATTTGTTCATTTGGCTGTTTCTTTGGGCTTTTGGGCTTGATATAGGGTTCCTATATATATGAGTGTGCTGCCATCACTTGAGAACTCTTGACAACACTTGATACCTCTTGACTCTATAGAAAATCTCAAGAGATCAATAAGCAACTGTCAAGCTCCCTCATTTGCCTCTATTGAGCACTCATCTTTCTTCATGCATTGAAGTCCAGCTCAAGGGAAATCATCCAAGTGCTCTCAAGCATATTCCAACACTTGGAGATCCTCTTCCATGCCTTGCATTTATTCATGAGTAAGCATCTCAAGGGATAGGTAAGAGTATTTATTTTACTTGGTGTAATTTGTTTTCCTATTTCTCTTTGTGGGATTAGGATACTCTCTTTATGGGAGTTTCTCTCTTTGTGAGAGGTTGTCTCTTTGTGGGACTAGGGAATTCTCTTTGTGGGAATTCTCGTTGTGGGAATTAACTCTCTTTGTGGGAGTTCTAGTGTCCTAGTGTAGGGCTAACCCTAATTCTCTGAGTGGGAGTTAGTGATTCTCTGTGTGGGAGTCTTGATCCTTGTGTAGGATTGGTTGGGTCCTTGTGTAGGGCATAAATCCTCTTTGTGGGGTATCTCCTTGTGAGATTTGTATTCACTTCTCTGTGTGGGAATATAGTGAATATTGGTGTGGCTGGATGTACCCAAGTTTGGGGAACCAGGGTAAAACTTTGTGTTTGCATTTGGATTGATTGTGCCTTTTAATTCCTCTTGCATTTATAATTCCGCATTTGCAAGTTAAATTTTAATTGGACAATTTTATTGCCATTACACTATTCCCCCCCCCCCTAGTGTGTGTTGTTAGTATTGCAAGGGTTAGACGATCCCTAAAATTGGTATCAAAGCGAGGTTAAAGCATACTGCAACGATGGCATTCAACACCTCATCCGCGTCTCATGAAGAAGTTTACTCAACCGTTCGACCCCCGCTCTTCAACGGAACCAACTACCCAAGTTGGAAGATCACAATGATGATCTACATGGAGGGTCAAGACCTATGGGACATCACGGAGGTGCCATTTGAGAAGCCCACTACTCCTGCGGCTTCAAGGACAAAGACAGAGAAGGACTCGATCTAGTTCAATGCGAGAGCTATGTATGCATTACATTGCGCTCTCTCAGCTAATGAGTTCAACCGCATCTCCATGTGCAAAACGGCAAATGATATTTGGCACACCTTGGAGATTTGTCATGAAGGGACAACGAAGGTAAAGAAATCTAAACAAACTGTGTTTAGATCTAAATATGAAATGTTTAAGATGCAGGAAGGCGAAAGCATTTCATAGATGTTCACAAGGTTCACCGATATCGTGAACGCTTTGGAGGGACTCGGGAAGACGATTTCCCAAGAGGATCGTGTAGAGAAGATCCTTGACTCTCTCACACCACGTTGGGAGTCAAAGGCCAACGGAATTTTAGATATCGTGAACGCTTTGGAGGGACTCGGGAAGACGATTTCCCAAGAGGATCGTGTAGAGAAGATCCTTGACTCTCTCTCACCACGTTGGGAGTCAAAGGCCAACAGAATTTTAGAGTCGTATGACACGTCCACATATACCATTGAGGAGTGCATTGGAAATCTCATGGCGTATGAAGTGAAGCTTCAACACAAGCAGGAGATTCAATCAACAAAGCCCGAGAAGCTAGAGAAGCAAAAGGGGGTTGCATTCCATGCCAAGGAGGAGCCAATCAAGTGGAGGAGGAAATTCCATCGAGAAGCTCCAAGTGAAGAAGATGAGCAAGAAGATGCAAGTGGAGAAGAAATTGAGGAGCTTGTCGAGCAATTCAAAGCATTCCTCAAATGCAAGCAAGGTAAGTCTTTGTCAAAGTTTGCCTCCAATTCTAACAAGGTTCCTACTTGTTATACTTGCTGTGGAAAAGGTCACTTGTCCATCGAATGCCCTTCCAAACCCAACAAAGAAATTTACAAGGGTAAAGGGAAGAAGCATTGGAAAGGAAGGTCCAAGTCCAAAAATCACAAGAAGGGACTTGTCGGGACCTTTGATGATTCGAGTGAGGACACTTCGAGTAACGAAGAAGAGGAATCAAAGGAGGATGCTCACGCATGCTTTGTAGCCATTGATGGTCCTACACCAATCCCCTCCGGATTAAATGAAGAAGAGTTGGATGCTTGGCTTGACGCATACAATTCCTATGAGGATTCGTGCCTCATGGCTAAGGAGGAGAAGTCGTCATCAAGCTCTTGCAAGGATGATGATGTTGTTGTTGAGATCGAGAAGGAAAAGATCTCATACGAGGAGCTCAAGATCAATTTTGACTTGGTCTCCGAAAATGCTAGTAAGTGCATCAACTCTTACAATAGATTAAAAGCAAAATATAAGCTTACTAAGAGTATATTGCATGAGCTAGATATTGCAAGTGTAATTCATGATGAAAAGCATGTTTATGACACTTGTGAGAGAGACACACTTCTCTCTCAAGTTAAGGAATTGAGCCTTTCTAATTAAAAACTCATTGCTCAAAACATTAGCTTAGATGCTCACATTCAACAACTTACGTTAAAATGTGAAGAGGAATCCCGGAAGCTCATAAGCTTTGTGTATTCTAGGGATTCACTCCACGATTTGTTGGAAAAACAACATCCGACAAATCATAGAGGAGGTTTGGGTTATATTCAAAATGTGGTTTCCAAACCCACCTCTAATTCCTCTTATGGTGCACATACAAGAAATATTGCTAACGCACCTAAGAAGAATCATCATGCTTTCTTGTACAATAAGAACACCAACAAGAAGCATGTAGATCACAAGGTGATGAGGAAGAATGAAAAATCTTCATTTTTTGCTAAGAAGCAAAATCCTCATTCTTTGCATGCTAAGAAATTTGTTTCTACACCTAAGCATGCCACATCCTTCCCTCTTGCAAAGGCAAAACTATTGCCTAAGAAATCCTTGAGATTATGGATTCCCACTAAGGTTAGTGTGCAAGAGAGAGATAGTTGTTGGATCTGGATCATAGCCTAGAGGGGGGTGAATAGGCTATTAAAAATATTCGTGCAACCCACGAACAACCACACGCAATTATAAGCACAGACAGGGTAAAAAGAATGCAATCACAAAGTACGCACAGATATACCCTGGTTTGGTCGTCCCCACGACCTACTCCAGCCCCGAAAGCAACTACTAGATAGATATGTAATCATGTACAGCTACAATGAGTCAAGATCCCAAATCTACTCTCACCTAGCTCGTACGCACACCACGTGCTCTACACTATCAATCTAGTCAGATGCTCTCCCTCCGTGACGACTCCCACAGTCGTCAGGTCCCCAAAAGTAACACAGAAGGTAAAGTTTCCCCTACGAGAATCTAACACAACAACTACACAAAATAATGATAAATAGAGTTTAGGAATCTCAGTTTGTGTAGCGGCGATGTCCTCGTCAATTAGCACGGGTCAGATTTTGTCTGACGTAGATGTAGTCTCTGATGTACCCTCAACAGTCTGGCCTCCCTCTCGATGAAATTTGCGTTCTTCACTAAAGATTGAAACTTGTGGTACCTCACCAAAGATTGAAGCTATCTGTACTTGTGTGATTGAAGACCCTGCGCCTGCTTCAATCTTTTGGAACTTACGCAAAGAGAAGAACACGAACCAAACAATTCGGCTCTGCACACAAAGAAAAGAATTCAGTACTTTAACAAATGAAACCACTCAATATTTACCTTTAACATGATGCTTCCCTTTAATTCGATGCAAAACCCCCCTTCACAAAATTCGGCAGTGCTCTTGGGAATTGTTTCTCCAATCACAAGTCTGTTTCTCCAATCAACATTCGGTAGTGCCCTTCACAAATATGGAGCTTGTTTTATTTTTGATTTTCAATGAAAGGGGCAAAGAGATGATTCGGCTTTGTAAAAATAATCACAAGGTGCTGCTCTCTCTTGATGATTGGTAATTAAAAATAAAAACAGAGCTTCAAAAAATCCTTAGAAAAACAAAAACCCATGTTTCAATGAGTGCTCAAAGACCCCTGGTAATTTTCGGCTGCAAACACAAATTTGAGGAGGCGCCTCCTCTCAGGATGAATCTTGAGAAAAAAATATACTTCTGTGCTCTTTAAATTTCTAAGAGAAGAGCACAAAAAAAGAATATGATTCGGTCAATCCTTTTAGAGAGGAGATGATCCTTGGAAGAATGTGCCTTCTATTTGTTTCGGCTGCTACCAAAAAAACCTTCAATTTCTTTTTTTTTTGTGCGGCGCCTTGCTTTGATGACGAGCTCTCCCCTCTCGATGAAAATTTTTCGGCTGATGCTCCTAAAAATTTCGGCTATTTAAAAGTCTAGGGCCTGAGGGGTTTTTTATTGTGTGTGCAGGCTTCCCTAGGTTTCAAAGGATTGCGGCTCTTCTAATTTTTGATGATCAAGCACATGGACGGCTCAAAAATAATGAAGGGCTCTGTTTGATAAATGAATGAAGAAGAGGCCTTAAAAATTCGACAGGCCTTTTTTTGTTTTTGGGCATGAATAATCTAATGATTGGCCTGAGCTCTTGTGAATTAAATGGGTTTTGTGAGACAGACCCCTAAAGTTTCGGCCCTGTGCTTTCTATAAAGGCTTGTTGATAAATAAAGAAGTGCCCCTCTCTTTAATATGTGCGGCTGAAGCACTCTCAAAAAAATCCCTTAAAAATATATGGGCTCCTTTGTATTATGGGTTAGGTTGTTTGAATCAAAAACCACCATTAACTTTTGAAACCCCTAGAATAATTAGCAACAGAAGCTTAAAGATTAAATGCATTAATTTGAATGCATGATGCTCTGTGTAATTTTTTTTTGCTAGGTTCTTCCCTTTTTCCATTGCACCTCCGCCAAATCCTTCTGTGAAATAATCGCACGCTCGCCGTTCCTGAAACGCACTTAGAACACACGTTAAAACATTCACACACGTTTGTTATCAGCAAACACGAAGTTCATAGATCGTTGATACCAACAATCTCCCCCTTTTGATGATAACAAACTAAGTATAAGATTTGAGCATTAAGATGCAAATAGTGTGTGTGAAAGTGTGGCGATAGAGGGTGACATGTAATGATATATAATGATGTGCAAACACCGATGTGCAAAGTTTAACAATAAGCATGCTCCCCCTATTTGTATGCTTCCCCAATATTCATTAATGCTCCCCTTTAATCACGTAATCGTATTTTCCCTAAATATTCATATCAAATCTTTCCTAAATTTCTCCCCTTTTGTTATCATCAAAAGTGGAAACACGAAGTCAAAATCATATAACATGCAAAAAGAGAGTATTATTAACTGTTACCAACAATTGCATGCAAGCTTATCATAGAATAATCAAGTCAAAATCCAATGAAATTAAACAACTAGGACTTCAAACACCAACGTGTACGTGTGATAATTAAAATTGAAGCACGTAGGGAGAATCATTTAAGAAAGTCATCCAAAACCAATCCACATTTTCCACATAACATTCTATCAACTAGGATTGATTTTTTCCACCTCATTAAAATGAGTTCAAGTTACCACACCCCAAAACATAGCCTATAAGGACTCTTAGATGTGGGGGATGGCATTGCTTGACGAGTAAATACACCAACGCTAAAGTTTACCCATAAAGCTTATATTTACCGTTGCCAAGGATTGTATCCATTTTCCATACGGAGCAATTATCTTTTGTTTTCATTTTTTTTAAAATACTTATAACAACAATTTCTTTTGCTCAATTTTTATCCATGGCAAGGTATATCATATCCCTTAGATTTTCAGCTAAGTTTTCCTCCCACATTCACTTTCCATACTTCATAAACGATATCTCCAAATGTGCAACAATAATAATACATGTGGAAGTGAAGTAGGTGGTGTAGAAATCAAGTTGTTTTTAGTCATTGAACATGCCCTGAATATTTAGAAAGATGAACATGCGCATGTGGCAAAAGCAATAATACATCAATTTCTACATAGATATGAAAATCATTCATGCATACTTTAATAATGAATCAAAGAGAAAAGATACACATTTAAGCACCAATTTTTTTTTCGTTTTTCAGGTTTTTTTTAAATGCATGAAGTACTAAAGCAAACATGAGATGCAATCACACAAACAAAAAAAAATCATGCACACATAGCAATGCAACTACTAGCACACAAACAAAGAAAAGTCACGCACACACAAAAAAAAACTATGAAGATATTCATTAAGTTCAAAGAATGAGATATACCTTCGCGTCGTCGTTTGACTAAGGAGCTAGAAAGTAATGAAACACTCAATTTATCGCTCCTCGTCAAATTTCCATCCACCTACAAAAGAGGTGTCGTGTGTGACCTTGGAATCCAACAAGGTCCACTCACGTTAGTCATCAAAGATTTAGGAACCCATATTTGTTTGAACTTAATGTTTTTGTTCCTATATTTGCAATGATATGAAGTATGACCAACGCATCCACATGTAAAGCACTTAGCATGAAAATTTCCAACCTTTGTTGATTCAATGTGAACTTTTCTATATTTTGATTTTTCAACATTTTTAAGACCATATCCTAGTCCTCGCCTATTATTGCCATAAATTTAATTTCCAAGAATAATGTCCAAATTTTGTTTTCCAATGGAAAATCTCTTTATTGACAATTCTAGGGTGGTGACTTTGGATTTCAAGATATCATTTTCATTCACAAGCAAAGTGCATTTGCTAATGAAAGCTTGCTTGTTTCCCTCTTCTTTCTTTTCAAAATCCCTCATTTTTCCTTTAAGTTCAAGATTTAGCATGTTAATCTTTTCAGAAAGCAATTTATTTTTAGTTTCAAGCTTTATCTTATCTAGCTTATACATGCTAATATCCTTTAATAAAGAGGGACATGAAAGACAACCAATTTTTTCAGGCAAGCGAGCTTTCTCTTTTTCTAAAATGGTGATGGTAGATTTGCATGCAACAAGCTCTTGTTTAAGATTTTTCATTTCTATAGACATGTCATACTCAGTTTGTTGCATATCAAAATTATCATTCCTATAACATTCCACATCAGCTTCTAGCTCATCAATTCTATGTTGCATTCCTTTACAGATTTCTAAGAATTCAGCTTTAGTGGGAGATTCTACCTCAGTATGTTTGGCCATCAATGCCATGCAAGAGTGGGCTTCATGTTCCTCATCCTCCTCCTCAGCTTCGCTATCCATGTCCCACGTCAGCACTTTCGTTTTTCCTTTTGCAACTTGAGCTGTGTGTTGTTGTGGGCAATCTTTTATGTGGTGCCCGTTCTTCCTGCATTTAAAACATTCACTTCTATTAATAGCTTTCTGATCATAGGAATTTCTACCAAAATTAGAATTATTAGAACGAATGAACCTTTTTCCCATCTCAGCTCTTCCTTGATCAGTCTGAATGTATCTCCTGAAGTTTCTGACCATTAGGGCTTGCTCTTCATCAAGATCGTCGTCGTTAGCTTGAAGAGCTAATGGTGTGGAAGCTTTGGTCTTCTCTTCTGGTTTCTCTCTGGCTTCTATACTCTGCAACTCAAGCTCGTGTGACATCAGGTTGCCTATCAAGTCCTCCACTTTCATTGTTGATAAATCCTTAGCTTCTTGAATAGCGGTGACTTTAGGCCTGAACGAGCTTGGTAGTGCCCTTAAGATCTTTCGTACATGTTCATGGCTAGAGTATGGCTTACCGAGGGAACTGGATTTGTAGAAGATGTCCATGAACCTCGCAAACATCTCTTTCATAGATTCTATTGGTAGCATGCTGAAGCTCTCGTATTCTGTGCTAAGCAACGCAAGTCTGGATTCCTTCGCTTGCAATGTTCCCTCGTGTGTCACCTCCAGAGTATGCCAGATTTCTTGCGCAGTTAGACAATGTGAGATGCGATTAAACTCAGATTTATCAAGAGAGCATATAAGCGCATTCATAGCTTTACCATTAAGAGTATAAAGTTTCTTATCAGCTAAATCCCACTTGTCTTTAGGCTTAATCATAACAATGTCTTCAATTTTAATAGTGGGTAGACTATAACCATTTTCAACAATATCCCACACATCATAATCTACAGACACTAGATAGATTTTCATCCTAGCCTTCCAATATGCAAAGTCTACACCGTTAAACTTAGGGGGACGGGCTATAGACTGACCTTCAGTAAAAGCACAATCAGATATATTCATGGTCATTTAAAAATTTAGACTAGATCCTCTAAACTGGCTCTGATACCACTTGTTGGATCTGGATCGTAGCCTAGAGGGGGGTGAATAGGCTATTAAAATTATTCGTGCAACCCACGAACAACCACACGCAATTATAAGCACAGACAGGGTAAAAAGAATGCAATCACAAAGTACGCACAGATATACCCTGGTTCGGTCGTCCCCACGACCTACTCCAGCCCTGAAAGCAACTACTAGATAGATATGTAATCCTGTACAGCTACAATGAGTCAAGATCCCAAATCTACTCTCACCTAGCTCGTACGCACACCACGTGCTCTACACTATCAATCTAGTCAGATGCTCTCCCTCTGTGACGAATCCCACAGTCGTCAGGTCCCCAAAAGTAACACAGAAGGTAAAGTTTCCCCTACGAGGATCTAACACAACAACTACACAAAATAATGATAAATAGAGTTTAGGAATCTCAGTTTGTGTAGCGGCGATGTCCTCGTCAATCAGCACGGGTCAGATCTTGTCTGACGTAGATGTAGTCTCTGATGTACCCTCAACAGTCTGGCCTCCCTCTCGATGAAATTTGCGTTCTTCATTAAAGATTGAAACTTGTGGTACCTCACCAAAGATTGAAGCTATCTGTACTTGTGTGATTGAAGACCCTGCACCTGCTTCAATCTTTTGGAACTTACGCAAAGAGAAGAACACGAACCAAACAATTCGGCTCTGCACACAAAGAAAAGAATTCAGTAGTTTAACAAATGAAACCACTCAATATTTACCTTTAACATGATGCTTCCCTTTAATTCGATGCAAAGCCCCACTTCACAAAATTCGGCAGTGCTCTTGGGAATTGTTTCTCCAATCACAAGTCTGTTTCTCCAGTCAACGTTCGGCAGTGCCCTTCACAAATATGGAGCTTGTTTTATTTTTGATTTTCAATGAAAGGGGCAAAGAGATGATTCGGCTTTGTAAAAATAATCACAAGGTGCTGCTCTCTCTTGATGATTGGCAATTAAAAATAAAACAGAGCTTCAAAAAAATCCTTAGAAAAACAAAAACCCATGTTTCAATGAGTGCTCAAAGACCCCTGGTAATTTTCGGCAGCAAACACAAATTTGAGGAGGCGCCTCCTCTCAGGATGAATCTTGAGAAAAAAATATACTTATGTGCTCTTTAAATTTCTAAGAGAAGAGCACAAAAAAAGAATATGATTCGGTCAATCCTTTTAGAGAGGAGATGATCCTTGGAAGAATGTGCCTTCTATTTGTTTCGGCTGCTACCAAAAAAAACCTTCAATTTCTTTTTTTTTTGTTTGTGCGACGCCTTGCTTTGATGACGAGCTCTCCCCTCTTGATGAAAATTTTTCGGCTGATGCTCCTAAAAATTTCGGCTATTTAAAAGTCTAGGGCCTGAGGGGTTTTTTATTGTGTGTGCAGGCTTCCCTAGGTTTCAAAGGATTGCGGCTCTTCTAATTTTTGATGATCAAGCACATGGCCGGCTCAAAAATAATGAAGGGCTCTGTTTGATAATTGAATGAAGAAGAGGCCTTAAAAATTCGACAGGCCTTTTTTTGTTTTTGGGCTTGAATAATCTAATGATTGGCCTGAGCTCTTGTGAATTAAATGGGTTTTGTGAGAGAGACCCCTAAAGTTTCGGCCATGTGCTTTCTATAAAGGCTTGTTGATAAATAAAGAAGTGCCCCTCTCTTTAATATGTGCGGCTGAAGCACTCTCAAAAAAATCCCTTAAAAAATATATGGGCTCCTTTGTATTATGGGTTAGGTTGTTTGAATCAAAAACCACCATTAACTTTTGAAACCCCTAGAATAATTAGCAACAAAAGCTTAAAGATTAAATGCATTAATTTGAATGCATGATGCTCTGTGTAATTTTTTTTCTAGGTTCTTCCCTTTTTCCATTGCACATCCGCCAAATCCTTATGTGAATTAATCGCACGCTCGCCGTTCCTGAAACGCACTTAGAACACACGTTAAAACATTCACACACGTTTGTTTTCATCAAACACGAAGTTCATAGATCGTTGCTACCAACAATAGTTACATCAACTCTCTAGTTGGGGATGTGATCACCTCGTGTGATTACGTTAGGAAATCAAACTCCTCTTGGGTTTGGTTACCTAATGTTTAGGTTCCTCACACATATGCATATTACATGGGTATTGTGCTTCTATGTTTATTTTAAGCATACCTATTGATTGTGTGTGGTTCATGATTTTGAAAATATTTTCAAATTTATTTTTTTCATGAAAATGGGGACCTAAGGGTTTGTTGACATACATGCATTTTTGATCCATGTGTATGTCAATGGGGGAGTTAATATATAATATGCTTAAATTATTTTAAGACATATTTTAACTCTCATTTCGGAGGTTTTTTGAGATCTTTATTCACATTTGGTTATTTTGGGTCTCAAACCAAACCTCTTGTATATTGCCAACATGTTTCATGATATATTTGTTTTTGGCACTATACTTGTGTATCATTGAAGCTTGATTTTTCCATATCTATTGCTTTGATACACTTTCGGCCATGGCTCCATTAATTATAATTGGTATTAGATCCTAAAATTCAAAAGTTGACCATTTCTATGATCTAGGGGGAGCATGGGATAGTGAATTGATACCCACTAAATTTCTAAATTTGGTATCATACATGTCTTTCTTGTCTTGCATATTTTCTCATCTTGGTTAAGATGACAAAGGGGGATATATTTGATGTCCACCTTTTTGACGATGTCAAGGGGGAGAGATATATGCATTATGTGATCATATCTATTGGGGGAGAGATATATACATATGCATATGGGGAGAGATATCTCTATAGGGAGATATATATGGGATTAGATAAATCATTCATGTTTGCATGCTTTTATTCTTTGCAATTGGTTTATGTAATCCATGCCTATTATATGTCATCATGGTTTCTATTGGTATTATGAGTATTTACCTTTGTGTAGCTCATTATGTAATTGGTGCATATAAGTAGGGGGAGATCATTAGCATTGTGCTTTAATTCTTTATGATTTACATAATGTGTGTCATCATCCAAAAGGGGGAGATTGTTGAGTATTGGTGTTTCATACCAATCTTATTTTGATGATGATCACAACATTATGTTGTTACTAATGAATCTCATGTTTTAGTCTCTCAGTTTATTTCAAGGATATCTTTCTTGGAGACTAATCACTTGGTGTAAGGATGGACATCATGTGAAGAAGGGCCAAAGTTTGGACTCAAGGAGTGCCAAAGCTTGGAGATGGTGGAGAGCAATCAAGGCATCATGATTGAAGACTTAGACTCTTAAGAAAGCATTGTAATCCATGTAATTTACTTTATTGCTTTCTCTCTCTTTTGAGTCTAGGTTATTGTAATGCCTTGCTAGATGGTTTACTTTTCATGCATATGCATTTAACCATCTTAGTGAACCTTAGGATTATTATAGAATCCAACCCAATAGGTTCACTCTGTCCAAAGACTCATTTGGAGTCTCTGGCTTTCCGTCAGTCGCCTGATGAGGGAAACACAACCGACTGGGTGATTTCCAGTCGCCTAATATGCACAGCTCAAGTCAACATTTCAATTGACTCAAACTTGAGCTTTACGCACAGTCGTCTGTCGATCAGTTTACAGTCGCCTGTATACTTACAGTCGCCTGGGAATTGGCCAACAGACGCCTGTCTAGCGTAAGTGCAATCACTGCATCTCTCTGTCTTCTCTCTATATTTTACAGTAGTCGACTGAAGAAGAATATACAGTCGCCTGACTATTTAACAGTCGATTGTAGTATTAACATCAGCCGCATGTGCGAAGAATTGAAGAAAGAGTGCAGCTCTCTGTTTCGATCCATCCCCTACAACAGTCGTCTGCTGAAGGATTAACATGCGCCTGTCATGTTTGTCAGTCGACTGTATTGTCTTCTTCAGTCGACTGTCATGGCTCAGATTATAGCCGTTGGATATTTTCTAGTCGTTGATCAGTTGACTGTATTTTGATCAACAGTCGACTGCTCCTGTCGTTTTCACCCAGTTTCTAGTCGTTGCAGATTTGTTCATTTGGCTGTTTCTTTGGGCATTTGGGCTTGATATAGGGTTCCTGTATATATATATATATATGAGTGTGCTGCCATCACTTGAGAACTCTTGACAACACTTGATACCTCTTGACTCTATAGAAAATCTCAAGAGATCAATAAGCAACTCTCAAGCTCCCTCATTTCCCTCTATTGAGCACTCATCTTTCTTCATGCATTGAAGTCCAGCTCAAGGGAAATCATCCAAGTGCTCTCAAGCATATTCCAACACTTGGAGATCCTCTTCCATGCCTTGCATTCATTCATGAGTAAGCATCTCAAGGCATAGGTAAGAGTATTTATTTTACTTGTTGTAATTTGTTTTCCTATTTCTCTTTGTGGGATTAGGATACTCTCTTTGTGGGAGTTTCTCTCTTTGTGAGAAGTTGTCTCTTTGTGGGACTCGGGAATTCTCTTTGTGGGAATTAACTCTCTTTGTGGGAGTTCTAGTGTCCTAGTGTAGGGCTAACCCTAATTCTCTAAGTGAGAGTTAGTGATTCTCTGTGTGGGAGTCTTGATCCTTGTGTAGGATTGGTTGGGTCCTTGTGTAGGGCATAAATTCTCTTTGTGGGGTATCTCCTTGTGAGATTTGTATTCACTTCTCTGTGTGGGAATATAGTGAATATTGGTGTGGCTGGATGTATCCAAGTTTGGAGAACCAAGGTAAAACTTTGTGTTTGCGTTTGGATTGATTGTGCCTTTTAATTCCTCTTGCATTTATAATTCCGCATTTGCAAGTTAAATTTTAATTGGACAATTTTATTGCCATTACACTATTCACCCCCCTCTAGTGTGTGTTGTTAGTGTTGCAAGGGTTAGACGATCCCTACAACTATATCCTCCCACTATTTTTGCGATCATTTTAAGTCATAATAATGAATGATTTAATTAAATTAAATTAATGGGTAAGAGATCCAACAACCCTGAGTCTCAGAACCTTGAGTGTGCTCAACAAATTGCTTGACTCTTCATCAATCATATCATATATGATTCTCCTATTGGTTTTTACCCCTAGCCACTTATGATCATGAGTGTGCTCATCCAAATCATAATGACTATCCTAGTCGGACCCTTGTTTTCGTGTCTAGCTTAACTTACGCCGGTGCTCGGTGTATTCACGACACGACGGTTTAGGTCAAGGCTCAACTACATCATATGTATTAAGAAGTTGGTTTCTATAAGGTTGTCATGTCACAGCTTGAGTGTGCTCAACAACTGTAACATGGATCCTATAGCTGCCAAAATCTAAAAACAATGAGGGCTACGTTTTATTTAGAAAAAGATTATTAATGTATTAGACTTAGGTATAGTCCAAGGTGTCATATAATCATGATTCGCGTCATTGCGGTCTAGCTGACACGGCCAAGGAATTGACTAAACCAGGATCACTTGTCCCCAGTCTAGCCAGGGTGATCCAACAAACTTAGCTAAGCACATTGACCGGATCAGGGTCCATTGAATGAAACTTATCATTTATATATGCGTACCATAGACTAAAAGCTTTTATTAGAACTAGTTAATCCTATCAGCTAGTGAATCCTTAAAATTCAAAATTTTATAGATTTGTTAATAACTTTTATTTAGTCCTTATCAACTATAAGTAATGATTTATAGAGGTGCTATCCTAATCGTGCATTAGGCATTTTAAAAAATTTTAAATCATAGCAGAAGCAATCTAAAAAATTATCTTATAATTATTACACGGCTTTTAATGGCTAACCTAACAAGGATTTCTTGAGTTATCAAATAAGCAAGAATAAACATAGCCATTAAAAAATTTACAACTTAATTAAATCACATGAAATTAAGTTCATAATTAACTCATAATTAACTTTATGTTTCTAACAAACATAACATGCAACTTTACAACTTATCACATAAATTTAAAGCATAATTTTAAAACACAAAAATATTATCTAATAAAATTAATTGTTTCATGTTCAAAAAATTATCGCATAATTTTAATTCAAGAACATTTGTTTTAAAATCATCACATAAAATTTTAAGCATAATTCAAACATACAAAATTTTATCTAATAAAATTTTACAGCTTTCATGTTAAAAAATTATCATATAACTTTATTGCATAAACATAAGTTAAGAATTATCAAATTAAAAGTAGCATGCTAAGAAATTTTTATCACACAAAATTTAAAGCATCAAAAATCTTGTGTGTTCCATTTTTAACAATTATCACATAAAGTTAAAATAGATTTTCATATGTATTTAAAAAGCATACTAGCATTTATAAGTACTGCAGTCCATAGATCAGATGCAGACCTAGGCTTTGATACCACTGACGAGTTTTAAGGGACCCTTAGGGCACAAATCTATGCCTGCCCTACGTCGGACGGACGATAGAGGCAAAAGAAAAGCAAGCATCAGAAAAAAGTTAAACTATTTAACATGCAAGCCCTAAGGATATCAAGACCCTAGCCAGGATCTCTACTATTTTGAGGTGGGTCTAACCATCCCAAGATAGATCTAAGCTACTGCAATAATATAAATACTATGCTTAATTAAACTACATACCTGGAACCTTGCTTGCACCGACAAGGTGTACCGAACCGCGTCCCGAGCCGCTCCCCGTCCCGAGCTGAACCGCTTCCCGAGCCGCTCCTGGTCCCGAGCCGAACCGCTTCTCGAACCGCGTCCGAGGCGAGCAACCCCCTTGTCACTGAGCCAACCACGTGCTGAAGAAAGTTTCACTTGAGTGGATCCTTCGCTAAGACTCCGGATCGAATCCGAGCTCCTTCGTGGCTTTGCTAGAGCCCTTTAGGAGCAAGGCATAAATATAAGGAAAAGAGAATATTAATTTTAAGCTTAGATCCAAGCGTGCTCCAAACTTTTTGGGAGCCGCTCAGATCTAGAGATTGGGACGAGTTTAGAGGAAGGGGGCAGACCCATATTTATATAGACGGCTGACCCCTTCCCTTTACTCCACTTCCGTTGTGGGACTAATGTTTTGGAGTTACATAATTCAAGTTAGTTTGCCTTAACGAAAGGCCAAACTTCCATGAATTTTAACTCCCTCACCGTTGAGCTTCACATTTGATACAACCTATCAAATCGAAGAGCGCTGAACGATGAACGCGTAGGAAAAAACGGCGCGTCAATCCGAGTCCGTTTGACCCCTCAACGTATGTCACGCCCCGCTCCCCTAAAATGGAAGGCGAGACGTGAGGAGGTCCGCTCAGACGTGGAGCTGTGAAGCTGCAGTCTGATAAGCGTCTATAAAAATTTCAAATGAATTACAGGTTCGTTGCATCGCGAGAAACAACAACAATAATAACATATCATATAAAGAAACATCCACCAGCTCAATAACATCCAACAATTTATCCAACATTACAGACAGTCACAAAAGTATAATTCTGAACAATATGCCTAAAACATGGCCGAAACAAAAGAAAGGAAAGTTTGGTGCCACACACCGAAAACTAACTGCAACAACTAAAAAGTATGAAACTAAGAAGACCCCAGGTGAGTCTAGGACTGGTCACCAGTGTCCCCGTACTCGGCTTCAGCAAGTGCCTCGAACTCAACGTCCATGAACTGCTCGTTCCTAGCTGGTAACTCTAACTCAGAACCTGACATGTGACACCCAAAGAGAAAAGGGCACATGTCAGCAAAAGTCTCCCAAAAGAAGCGGAGAGCTTTTGTGCAAGGATATAAACAACAAAAGACGACTAGCAGTTCTAAAATAATGCAATAAGTTGAAATGACATTTTAGGGATGCAACATTTAAAGATGACATGATGACATGCATTACGAGAACATTAATTTACAATCATGATCACTATCCTATCACATTGTGCACAGAGTTTACTCCTTACAGCTGAAGGAGCGGATCAGGCATCCTTCTACGCTGCGTGACAGCTTAACCCTACCCCTCCACGTGTATCGAGCCAGGGTTTCCCAAGTACATGAGCTCGCTTCTGGATCACGAGCCAGGAAGTGTTTTTGGCATAGGGTTGTGCCCGCAAAAGCAGGTGCCTAGCCTCAATCATTACAATAGGTGTAGCGTGTGCTACTCAATCACGATGAACATTAGATGCATGCAATTACATGGTAATGAGCAGATAATTTGCGTACCGTTAATTGAATTGAAACATGGCATGGTAGTATGATTGCAAACATGATGAAGGTGTCGGATCTGGCTTCATTGTCAAGCCAGATCTAAAAGTGCCATCTAGGCAGCTATCATTTCAGTGCCTAGTCTCTTTTACACTACTGTACAAAATGGCCTAAGACGTGGCCTACACAGAAGCTGGCAAGTATTACTTGCCTGAAAGGTAACCAAGTCACGATCCTGCTCAATCAGTCCGAGTCTACCTACGTGCTCACAACACAATCCAGCCTATAGTCCCAAATTATTATTCTTAATTAGTGGGTTGCAAAACAATTAGCGATTACAAGTTTTAAGTTGATCAACAGGCAAGTTGGGGTTCCTACGGATAGAGGCTTACCTCAACACGACGCGAGAGCTACTCTGACGTCGGGTAGCGACGTCAGGGGTTGGATTCCGGTTTCGCGAGCGTACGGAACGTCCGGTTCTCTGTTAATAAAATACTTGCACGAATGAGTTTGTGACGACGACTAGAATAATTAGACAAGTCCTAAAACGTCTAGTGACCCAATTTTAATTAAGTCTTCTGTCCTACGGGTGTGTCACATCATTATTAACGCTATAAACTTGCTAATTAAGTTAAGTCGCTAGTACGAAGGTCTACAACATACAACATAGGGTTAAACAATCACTGACTTAATTATTAACATTAATAACTTACACCAAACTTAAAAATATAGTTACTGACTTAACAATCTATCCTATGATAAATTATATGGCCAACATATGATATTAACATGGTACTAAGAAAACATAACTTATAATAAAAACCCTAATATACCCTAACAAATTATACAGTTAATGACAACCAAATATCAACTGCGGACAAGTATTTAATAAGTGGGAAAAAGCAGCTATGGTATGAAGGGTGTTAATCTTGAGGAACACAGTTACTGCATCTGTTAACTTAGAAACAATACTAACAACTAACCCAAAAGAATTCAGCTTAAGATTATTATTATCAACTAATACCGAAATTTAATAACATGAATTCTAATCTCTACTCTAACCTAAAACAGGTTTATAAGACTAACAGATTCTGTGTGTTGAAGAGTAACAAGTAAACACATGCTTACGTGCATAAACAGCGTTCTCCTCGCGGTTGACCTAGCGAGGTGGTGTCGGATGACGGACGGGAGGCCGCTGTGCGCGTCAGGGGCGAAGAACCGTCGATGCGACGTGATGAAACGTTATTGCCACGAAAACAACGACCTGGGCGGCTGTTTCAGGCGATCTCCGGCGATATAGTGGTAGGGGTATGGCGAAAGAGGGTCAAAGGGGGGCTGCGGCGGTCGTAGCCGCCGGCAGTGGCAGCGGGCGGTGACAGCGGCGGTAGACAGCCGCTGCTGCTGCTCCCGTTGCTGTAGGGCACTGTGGACGCGGCGGCTGCGCTGGCGGATCACCGGGCGGGCCTCCGGTGGGGCTAGGTGGCATGGGGGCGGGCCCGTGAGGGGTTGGAGGTCGGAGAGCGCAAAGTACGGCGCTCGGGGGGGTTTACGTGGGTAGAAAACTAGGGCCGGCTGAAACAATGTGTTTGCTGTGAAACAAATAGCCCTAGGCTATTGTTAAATAGGTTAGGGCTGAGAAAAACGTGGGTAGGCTCACGTGAGCTAGGTTGTTAGGGTATAGGGTTAAGTTGTTATCTATGTTTTTTTATAAGGTTTTAAAAAACCCAATTAAAAGTGATACGTATGGAATTGCAAAGGCCTGCGTGAGTCTCATCTGAGTTGGTCCAAAATTCAAATAAGTGGCTAGGGATTAATGGGTTGGGATCATTATATAAAAGTTAGTGGGTTAAACTCATATATTGGGCAAAATAGTGAAAGTGGGTCAAACGAAGCCCAAAAATCGTGAGATAAATACTGGGGCGACCGGAAGACGAGAGAAAGGGAACTAAGAAGACGGTTCACAATTTCGATGACGAGAAATGAAACTAAAAATAAAAAGGTCACGCGACAAATGTGAAAAACGTGACGTCTTCTCAAATATGTTCAATTCGTGGGGGAACGACCCGTGAAATGACGTTTCAAGTTAGTGCCACAAATTAATACTCTTCGAGAGGGTCACAACGACATATCACACCATAATGTTCAAACACAAACAAAGCCTAAGATAAACACGTGCACAGTCAAAAGCACGTGCATGAAGAAGGTACGCTCGTAAACCGACCGTTACATCCTCCCCACCTTATGAATGATTCCGCCCTCGGAATCAACATCAATCACTACCCAGAAACAAGTGCGGGAAGCGCTCTCTCATATCATCCTCACGCTCCCAGGTGGACTCCCCAGGGGAACCATGATGCCACTGCACTCGAACCAAGTCGGCGGTCTTATTCCTCAGCTGCTTCTGCCGTCAATCCAGAATCTCAACTGGCTGCTGATCATAGGTAAGATCCGGACGAACAGTGATCTCTGAGAAATCCACAGCATGGGACGGATCACTGACGTATCGACGTAACTGAGATACGTGAAATACGTCGTGAACTCCCTCCAGTGACGTCGGCAATGCCAAGCGATAAGCCACTGCTCCAACTCTCTCCAGGACGTCAAACGGCCCAATGTACCTCGGACTCAGCTTGCATCTCTTCCCAAATCGGATAACTCCCTAATTCGGATAGATCTTCAGAAAGAATTGATCTCCAGGCTGAAACTCCAATGGCCTCCGTTTAGAATCTGCCCAATGCTTGAAACGGTCCTGTGCAATCCTCAGCTTCTCCCGGATGTTCCTCACAACATCAACTGCCTCCACGATCATCTCTGGTCCTAACAGCTCCCAGTCTCCAATGTCATCCCAGCTCAGTGGCGATCTACATTTCTTCCCGTATAGCGCGGCGAATGGTGCCATGCCAATACTCGCCTGGTGGCTGTTATTGTAGGCGAACTCCATATGATGAATATGATCCTCCTAAGATCCCTTGAAGTCCACCATGCACGCCCTCAGCATGTCCTCCAAAATCTGAATCGTCCTCTCTGATTGGCCATCCGTCTGTGGGTGGTACGCAGTACTAAAACTCAGACTCATGCCCAAACTCTTCTGCAGACTCTGCCAAAACTGAGATGTGAATCTCGTGTCTCTGTCCGACACGATACTCGTGGGGACTCCGTGAAGTCGCATGATCTCCTGCACGATTCACGTTACATCACTATCTAAACTAGGAAAAGGAAATAAAAACAGAGAGTAAAAGAATTTACCTCCATGTATCTCCTCGCTAGCGTCTCAGTGGAATGTCCTACTCGGAAAGGAATAAAGTGCGCAGATTTCATCAATCGGTCTACGATCACCCAAATCGCGTCATTCTGCTTCGGACTCTGAGGTAGTCCAGTCACGAAATCCATAGTGATGTGTTGCCACTTCCACTCCGGAATCGGAAGCGGTTATAGCAATCCTACCGCACGCTGGTGCTCCGCCTTAACCTGTTGACAGACCAAACACTTGGCAACGCTCCGTGTCACACTCCGCTTCATGCCATGCCACCAATAATTCAGACGAAGGTCCTTGTACATCTTGGTGCCACCAGGATGCACAGAATAAGGCGAGCTATGCGCCTCAACAAGCAACTCCTCTCTAATATCTCTAGCTGGCACACAAACTCTGGCTCCAAACCTCAGCGAGCCATCCTCATGAATCCGAAAGTCAGTCCGCAGACCGGCTTCTACCTGCTCACGGATCCTCTTCAGCTTCGGATCTCCAGCCTGACCTGCCTTGATCTGATCCACGATCATCAACTGTATCTGCATACACATCAACGAAGAAGCCTCTCCAGGAAGAACAACCTCAATACCAGACTCACAAAAATCATGCTGCAATCTCCACTGCGAAGTCAACATCATCACCGCTGGAAGTCTGCTCAGCGCATCTGGAACCACATTCACCTTGCCAGGGTGATACTGCAAATCAATCTCATAATCGGCCATGAGCTCCAACCATCGATACTGTCGCATGTTGAGCTCCTTCTGTGTGAAGATATACTTCAAGCTTTTGTGGTCGGTGAAGATCTTCACCTCTCACTCAGCAAGAAGTGCCTCCAAATCTTAAGCGCAAATACGACTGCAGCCAACTCCAAATCGTGCGTCGGGTAATTCTTCTCATGAGCCTTAAGCTGACGAGAAGCATACGCAACCACGTGCCCATGCTGATGCAAAACACATCCGAGACCTTTGCCAGAAGCATCGCAAAAGATCTCAAATCCACCACTCCGATCGGGCACAGCAAGAACAGGGGCAGTCGTCAACCTCTCCTTCAGAATAGTAAAGGCCCCCTCACAAGAATCGGACCAAACGAATGGTATATCCTTCCTCGTCAGTCTGATCATCGGCTCTGCAATACGAGAGAAGTCCTTAATGAAGCGCCGATAATAACCTGCCAGTCCAAGAAAACTCCTGATCTCAGACGCTGACTGTGGAACCGTGACCCCCCCCCCCCCCCCCCGGCGGCTGCGCACTAGATGTGTGCAATGATACGATTTGGGGCGTGAGATTTAAATATTTGTAACCGCAAGCGCACGGTGTTGTAGTGTGGCTTGGGGGTCGAACTCAGGGAGGCGTGGATGTGCTTGTGTCAAAGAGGATCAAAATCACCCCATGGACGAGCTAGCCCGGATCAAATGATGGGTTGTCACGGTAAATGGAATGCAAGGTATATACAATATAAAGGAAAACC
This sequence comes from Scilla litardierei, assembly GCA_030789695.1. Taxonomy (NCBI): domain Eukaryota; kingdom Viridiplantae; phylum Streptophyta; class Magnoliopsida; order Asparagales; family Asparagaceae; genus Scilla; species Scilla litardierei. Next base: position 86,331,675 of record CM061132.1, on the reverse strand, counting down.
CCTGGACTTTGGTTTCCACCCCATCGTGCGACTCTCACCGATACGGCCTACGGGTAGGATAGCGATCGGAATTAGGGTCTAATGGTGAGACGTTGCCTCTGAAAGTGGTACCGATGTCCCATGTGCCCGATATTCCGGTCGGTGCCCAGGATGATACACCGGACTTCCCGGGTTCGATCAGTGGGCACTCCCGTGTCCATTAACACTGATCGACTCCGAGAGCACTAAGCTCGCAACGATAACTCCCAATGTCTCATCCTGCCGCTCCCGCGCGCTAGGATTCGGAGTCTACGCTAAGGGCGTGAGCTATGGCTAGGGAGTCAACCGCTAAGTTTATTCCCCCTTGGCCCAACGGTCAAAGGCGGTCTTTTTCCCGCCGATGACAATAAAACACCCCGCGTAACCGTTAGATTCCTAATCCCTATCGATTTCCTAGCCCTATGGACGCATCGGGAAGAGCCTACGAAGGCGTTTCCGCCAAAATCCCAGATTTGGGAACTACTCACACATATTTTGTAAAAAGCGATCTAAACAGAAATCGACCGTAAAAATCATGATCAGACAATAGAAATGCAATGGTAGTAAAGCAATTAAGATAATACTAAAGTTTGACAAAGATCTGAAAACTTACAAAAACTGGGAAATTACAGCCGTCACAAAATGAAGAAAACAGCAAAAAATAACTCACTCCCGAATCTGGGAAACCTAGGGTTCTATATATAGAAATTGATATCACCCGATCGGTTGACAAGTCAACCGATCGGGTGACCCGCTTAACAGATTTACAGCGCGATGCGGAACTTCACACGGTCATCTTCACCCGGTCGGTTGACATATGAATGTGACCGGTTGGATCTTGGTGCCGTCGGGTGAGGAGGCCGGTTGAGCTGACCGTGTCTTGGTCATCGAGATTCAGCTACAGGTGAACCGATCGGGTGAAGTTCACCCGATCGGTTGGCAATCAGCTTCGAATTCCAGAGAGTTTGGGCTTTTGACCCGGTCACTGAACCGACCGGGTGACTTCTTGTGAGCTCCAAGCTGTGTCCGGGTGGTGCACGCGTGCATCACCCGATCGGTTGGCAATGACCAACCGATCAGGTGAGGGGCTGAAAGATGCAATCTTCGTCGTTTGACCCCCTGGATCACGCGTGACTCCTCCCGTTGCTCCGGGGACTTGCGATATCATCGTTTTATGCCCCATATGCCAGTAAACTCCTGCAAAATACGGAAAACACGGAAAAGTGAAAGAAAACACGAGAAAACGAATATAAGACGGCGGTAAAATACGGAAAAACACGGAAGAAAACGTGCGCAAATATATGAAATAAATATAAACGCATGTCAAAATCCCCCAAGCTGAACTCTTCCTCGTCCTCGAGGAAGACGAGTGAGAGTAGGAGCTCGGAGAGGAAAAATAGAGAAAAAGAGAGAAAAAGAAAACTCTATATCCTAGATCACCCGTCAGGGCCAACAAAATCAAAAACGACACACCAAGCATGCAAATGCCAAATCACATCACTAAACCAAGGAATACGAGTCCAGACAAGTGCCGTGGGCCCACGCGGTGAAGCGCGAGTGAGTGTGGTCGTGCGCTAGCAGTCCGTGTCACTATCTACGATGTGCGATAAAGCTCGATATACACAAATCCAGGAAATGACCCAAATATCGATTCGAATTGAATAAAGCGGTGAATATATAGTTCAAGCATGCATGAGAATAGAGAGAGAATCGAAACATATCATGCGTCAGGGGATCCACAACTAGGGTTAAGGAAATCACTCCACTATAGCCAAGATAATAGCTAAAAAGTTCCTGAGCCAAGTGCTTTCGAAACCGATGGGGGTTGAGATGATGTGGAGAAGAACACTCGGTGCAAATTCTCGCCTTCCCTTTATTCTCGGCAAGCAGGAAAAGATATTCACACGGAAATTTTTTTGGGTTTTGGGTATTTGTATTTTTTTGGCTTTTTGGCTATACAAAATTTTTTTTTCTTTTCTTTTCTTTTTGGGTTTTTCTTTTCTTTTCTCCTTTTTTTTTGGATTTTTGGGATATTGGCTATACACATGTGTACTCTCCCAAGTGGGAGAACGGTACACGACGAGTGGATTTGCACCAAGTAAAACAAAAAAGAAATCAGAATCTAAACACTTAGGCAAAGGAAACTATTCTCGCTAGTTAGAGCATGGGCTAAATGGGTTATCCTAGTCCTTAATTGTGGAATCCCGACACATGCGAAATGAAGCATACGATATATACAATCATGCACACAGAAACAGACAAGAGAAGCAAATACCGCATTATTCATATCGACGCGTGATAATCTAGGGGTTATTCCTGGACATGTATATAAAGTAAAATCACAAAGCAGAAGCACACCAAACAGCTAGGCACGACTCACGACTCACAAAAAGCTAAGTGGCCCACGATGCGTGAGATGCAGGGGAACTCGATATCCTAGGGCTAGTGAGTGTGATTGTCGATGCTATGCTAGGTGTGTGTGATTTTGTGGCAATTCATCATAGGGTTCATCTCTAGGAGAAAGAGATAAAAAGAAGAAAAGAAAAATTAAAACACGATGAAAACGGCACAAAACGAAAAAGAAAGACTCAAATGACGCACAAAGTGCGACTCCCCCAAGCTGAAGCTTGCATTGCCCTCAATGCAATAAGAGTGAGTACGGGAGGGCAATGAAAATGGGGGGGAATACGCACAGACACAAAAAGACACGAAAAACAAGAAAAACACAGATACGAAAATCAAAATAAAGAAAAATCAAAATCAAACCACACGACATAAAAATAGAAAAAGAAAGAAAAAGAGAAAGATGACATGACACAAAAAAAAATAAAACAAGCACACACACAAAGAAAACAAAACACGACAACACAGCAAAATAGACTTCCCCCAAGCTAGACATGACAATGCTAGCAATGACATATGATCGTGAAAGTGCAGGGATATGCAAGGGGGAGGTCAAAAAATAAAGTGAAATCAAAAATCAGGAGAAGGCGAGTCCTCGCCCCCCTCGGAAGAGGGTGTGGATGGGTGGTCGGGGGAGACAGGGGGTGTGCGGAGAAGCGGGGAAAGAGGTGGAGGAATAGGTGCAGTGGTGGGGTGAATGGTGGTGGTCCGTGGAGGTGAGTGAGAAGGCGAAGGATGGCGGCCATGTTCCTCTCAAGTGAGAGGAAGCGTGGGTGAGTGAGAAAGGATGACGGTGATGGGTCCAAGGGGGCAGAGGACATGGCAAGATCACGGAGGGCTGCGACCTCCCTCTCGAGAGCAAGACGGCCAGAGACCTGGCGGCGAACGAAGGAAGTGGACTGACGTGAGGCAGAAGTGGTGCCGGCAGGTGATGTGGAAGTAGTGCCGGCGGCAGTGGTCATGCCGGCACTGGACACAAGGCCAGAGATGGCCGGCAAAAGGTGCTCAAAAATGATGGGGCCAGGAGCAGAAACAGGGTGACTCGGGCCAGCCCCGATATCTCCCGGGGACGCAGGAATATCCTGCTCGCCTAAGTGGGCGGTAGGGGAAGGTGGTCTACGTGCGTCCGCAGGAAGGAAAGGAAGGCGCAACCCCGCAAAGAACTCAGGATCGGGCGGAAAAGTCCAATCTCCCCTTAGAGCAATAGTCATGCGAGCAGGGTTGGGGAGAATGGTGTAGGGGAGAGGGGGTGGCCGTAATTGAATTCGAAGCGACCGTCGGGGCGGGATTTAATCATATGTAATGTGTCGCAGGACGTCAAGATCTAGACGTGAGGGTCCTGCGGCGATGGGAAGACCACGGGGGATATGGATATTAAACTGGGTGTAAGAAGCAATAATAGTGATAATGCCCCCACAACAGATCTTGCCCTTCCCGGCCCTGCTAATCTCGAGAAGCTTGTAAACAAGCCAATCACCGGCATGGACCGGGACAGTCGGGGCCCTAAAGCTAATGCCATCATCATCACGCACAAAGGGGAAAGTCATGGCCCAGAGAATAAAAAGATCGGGGATAGTCACAGTGCCTGACTCATCCCGCGGGAAAAATGCAGAGGATATGATCCTAGGGGCCAGACGAAATATGGGATGGATGATGGAGGAGGCCTTGGCCTTACCCCGGGGATAGCGAGGGAGTATGGTGAGGCGGAACCAAAAGTTATCGACGTCAAATTCTGGGGGGTATCCGTAGTGTCGGATAGCGTCATTCCCTAGAATAGGGAAACCAAATATACGATTGATCGTATCCAGGTTGGTGCGAATGGTTTTGTTACGCACCCGGAAAATGACAGTCGACCCCGACTCATAAACAAGTGAGGAAAGAAATTCTAGGGTGAGTGACGGGTAGGATACCGCAGAGGCATTCAGGAAGGCCTACCAACCTAAGTTAGCAAAAAGAGTCTCGACCTCGGTGAAGACACCGAGGTCGATAAGCGATTGGGCGTGGGCGAACTTGGTCGAAAGATGCCCCCGAGCATCAAGTCTATGATAAAAGTCTTTGTGCTCTTGGTTCCTAAATAGGTACCCATGCGGGCCCAACATTGGGTCCTCAAGGGGGATAATAGGTGGGGGAGGGGCTAGTGTCAGTTCACGTGTGTTGGAAGGAGGACGTGTTTGTTTCCGTCTCTTTCGAGACGGTTCCTCCTCCCGCATGATATTCTTCCCCTTATCTCTATACATGGCCATGTGTGCGTGTGGGTGATGCAAATGAGTGCAAAATACTATCGAAGTGCACACACACGAACAACCAAGCAAATTAAATATCTAGGGTAAAAATGGAAATTTGAGAAGTGGAGCGAAGTTACCCCGTAGAAATTCGAGTTCCTCGCTTGTAGATGACCCAATGCCGTGTAATGGGAGAAGTGTGGAGCCACGGCACTCTTTTTCAGCAAAAATTCGAAAGTGGGGGTGGATGTTGGGGATTAGGGCTAGAAAAATGCGAAATAGGAGAGGTAGAGAGAGAAAGAGATGGAGAGATGGAAGGGGGAGGTGGAGAGAGAGGCTAATGGAGGAGTGGAGGAAGTGGGAGGGGAGTTTTCGGCCGTTGGGAGAGATTGGAAGGCGAAACGACGGCGAAGAAGGCGATCAGGCGAGGGGCTGTGAACGGTTGGGTCGGGGGATATTTATAGGGTTTAAGTCGAACCGATCGGGTGATAAGTCACCGATCGGTTGACTTTAGGTCGAAATTTTAAGCTGAAAAAGCGCTACAGGCGAACCGGTCGGGTGATAACTCACCCGATCGGTTGGCCGCTCCACAAAATTTCCCGAAAGTTTGCCACATCACCACCCAATCTGTCACCCGATCTCTCTACGTACCACCCGGTCGGTTGATCATTCCCCAAAAATTCCCGAGAATTAAGCCCAGTTCACCCGGTCTATCACCCGGTCTCGACTGGCTTCACCCGGTCGGTTCGCTGAGTTACAGATACGGCTGTTAGCTGATACATCCCAACCGATCGGGTGAGTTATCAATCGATCGGTTGGGGCCTTGTTTTCTGCAAAAACCCAAAAATCGCCAAAGTTCCACGACGGAAGTTCTTGCGGCTGGATTTATTTATAAAAATAGATAAAATAAAGTTAAGAAAAAGTCCTAAAAAGCGAAAGTAAAAGTTTAGAGCATGGGTTGCCTTCCATGAAGCGCTTTTGTTTAACGTCGTTTAGCTCGACGCCCGTTGATGATGTTCATGGTGGGCGATACGGGTGATGCCCAAAATCCGGCATCTCTTCAACTCCAGAGCTTGTGGCTATTGGTGTAGTCGACGGCTGTAAGAAGATTTGCTCAACTACCCTCCCTTTGTCTACAGGATCCGGGGGCTTCTCCCTCAAATTGGTGTCTACCGCCATCTTTTTCAGGATCCGGACCTTATCACCGGTGAGGTCCATGGGTTCTTTGCCTTTCCTCCTCGTAGGAGGAGCCTTTGGGAATCCGGGAGGGATCACATGTGTAACGACTGCTTTTCATGTATCTGGATTTATTATAATATAATATATGTTTTGGTGGATTTTCCTCCTCATGTGTGGTTTTCGTCTCCGTAGCTTTCATTTTCGATCGATTCGTCGTATTTTCTCGTTTCTTCCTTAGGATCGTCGATTTCGAAGTATGTCATTCGTGACGGGCTTCATAACGGTCGTATCTAACTATTAGATCAAGCCTAGGAGTCTTAGGAATCGATCCCGGAGCTCCGCGCTCCGTATCGGAACTTTTTGTGCTCATTAGCCGGTATAAGAAGGGGCACCGACCGACTAGATGACGATCCAGTCGGTCGGCAATCCTTCTTGGACCGACTAGTTGGCTTTCTAAATTTCTCAGGAGTTACTGTTTATCGTTAGTCAGTCTAAGAACGTTGGTTGACCGACTAGGTTGCAAACTAGTCGGTCGGCAATGCTTCTTTAACCGACTAACACATCATCTAATTTTGACACTAGTTACTGTTTACTCTTAGTCGGTCTAAGAACGTTCATCGACCGACTAGATGCTAAACTAGTCGGTCAGTATTTGTTCATGGACCGACTAACTCTAAATCCTATTTTCGTTCAGAAGTTACTGTTTGCACTTAGTCGGTCTGCGTTGGTCGACCGACCGACTAGTTGCCAAACTAGTCGGTCAGTGGTTGCTCTTTGACCGACTAACCTGTGTTAAAACCCTAATTTCTGGGCAGCCGCCAGCCCAGCCTATTTATACCCCTCCCAAACGTTTCTTCTTCCTCCCTCACGACCCAAAACCCTAAAATCGCCCCCATTGAGCCCACATCTTCTTCCAAGCTTCATTTCTTCATTCCAAACCCTAGATTCATCATCTAAACTCTCCATCCACTCATTCCACCTCTCATCTTCCCCAAAATCACCATCAAATCCCCAAATCCCCAAAAGAACCCTAATTCTCCAAACTTCTCCAATCTTTTCCAGATCTGATCCTAGGGTTCTCCGGAGTGTTTCTTCCGCCTCCTCTCGGTAAGAAATCGATTCCTTGGTATTTTCATAACCTAGTTGTATTTTTATGAAACCCTAATAAATTTCATGTTGTTTGATGTTTGTTTCCCCCATAACAGCGATTTCCCCGTAGATTAGCATCCGTGAGACGAAGTGGTCGTCATCCCCGGTGCTAGGCAAGTGAAACTTGCCACTTAGGGTTTAGGCCATGTTTTAGGCCATTTGCTTGTTGTAGGCGTAAAAGAGGCTAGGCGACGAAATGATACTCGCCTAGGCGCAAATTGGGGAACTAGCTTGACAACGAAGCTAGTTCCGACATATATCATGTTGCACAATTACCATGTCATGTTTACTTTCCATTAACGGTACGCGAATTAAATTGTCATGTCATTGCATTCTTTAAGTGTTGTTGTGATTGTGTAGCTTCGCTACAATATTTGTGTTCCTGGCTCGTGTTCCAGAAGCGAGCCCTGTAGTTGGAAACCCCAACGCTCGACATTGAATTGTGAACTAAGAAACAAGCTCCCGTGCGGGGCAACCCTGGCTCACTTGCTGGGCTCATGTGCAGGGACCCTGGCTTGTTTACGTGTGGGATGGGGTAAGGGTTAAGCGGCCAGTCAACTGGGGGTCTGCCTGATCAGCAACTGCAGTTGTAAGGCGTAAACTCTGGGGTGGGGTAGTGTTTAGTGCCGATCGGTGTGAATGATGTACCATTCAGCTGAAGGGCGTAAACATCTACAAAACAACGTGAAACGTGAATTGTGTTTAGTGCCGATCGGTGTGAATGATGTACCATTCAGCTGAAGGGCGTAAACACCTACGAAACAATGTGAATTTATTGAGAATGTTAGTAGCTTGGCTACTCTTGTCTTGTCCCGATAATTGTTCCCTTGTACAAAATTGTCTTGCCATGTCTTAAATTGTGCACTCATGTTATAACTGCCATGTCATGCATACTATAACTGCTAGGTTGCTAGTTGCCTTACTTTCAGTTTCCTTGCCCAAGTCTTTTAGACTTGCTGACATGTGCCCCTTTACTCTTTTGGGTGACACATGTTAGATCCTGAGCCTGAGTACCTTGTTGAGGACGAGGTGTTTGCTGACGCCGAGCCCGAGCTTGTGTTTGACGGGGAGTACGTGGACACTGGGGACCAGTCCTAGTGTCTTCGTTGTGTTTTACTTTTGTTTAGACGGTTGTTTTGTTATCGGTGCGTAGCACCTATACTTTGTTATGTCGTTGCTTTTGTTGGCCTTGTTCTGGGCCTTTAGACTCTTTCTTTTAGCCTGGTGGCTTTTCTGGATGTTGGACTTATTTTCATGTTGGACAATTTATGAGATGCGAGATTTTATTTCAGTCTCTCCTTGTGTTATTATTGTTGTTCCGTTGTGGTTACAGGGACCTGCTTATGTTTTATTGACGCTTATCGGGTTTGGGGCTTCACAGCTCCACTCTCGTGCGGACCTTTTCACGTCTCGCCTCCATTTTAGGGAAGCGGGTCGTGACAGGTTTTTTTGGTGGCCCATGCAGGTCCTTCTGTAACTGCGATTTTTGGAATAGCGATAATAATATTAGAATGTCCAATAAACTAAGTTCGACGTCCGAGTCATAAGCTATGAGTCTAATCTGATTCGTTTTCTGTGTCACTAGATGGCAGGAAGACGTTTCACCCGTGGTGGGGGTAGTGGCGCGATCCCTCATGATGAGGAGCCTGAGCGGGAACCCACCAATGGTGAGATGATGCGGATGATGCTCCAGATGATGCAAGTGCAGCAGGGCGTGCTTCTGTAAGTCCAGAATGCTCCACTTGCTCGAGCTGCCCAGGCTCTTTCGGATGCCCCTCGCTCTGAGCCAGGAGCGAAGCAATTTCGGGAGCTGGGTCTCGCGTATTTTGATGGGTCTGAGGGTCCTCTGGCTGCCGATGAGTGGATTCGGAACATCGAGGACAATCTGAAGATGGCCAAGATCACCACGGCTGGATGGGTTGATTTGGCGAAGAGGCAACTCAAGGATAATGCTCGGAATTGGTGGGATGCGGAAGAGAAGATGTTGGTGGAGCCGATAGCTTGGGCTACCTTCAAGCCCAGATTTGAGGGTGAGTTCTTCCCGAAAGCTGCCAGGGAGGAGATGCTGCAGCGTTTTATCGATTTGAAGCAAGGGAACTCGTCGGTGGACCTATATCACCAAGAGTTTATGAGGTTGAGTCGGTTTGCACCAAAGATGGTGCAGGACGCTGAGGAGAAGGCTCAGAGGTTCCTGCAGGGGCTTGCTTCGGAGCTCCAGAGTTTTGTGACCTCCTCTGACCGGGAGTCTTATCAGAAGGTTCTAGTAGCAGCTAAGAGGCAGGAGCTGCTCGTGAACCAGAGGAGGGGGTCTGTTGTTGGTGCTGGGAAGAGGCCTATGGAGCAGGCGAGAGCTGTGGTTAGACCTGGATTCAGGCCTAATCTGTCTGCTCAGTTTAAGAGGCCAGGAGGGCCTATTCTGAAGACTTGCCATTTCTGCGGAAAGCCTGGCCATATCAAGGATCAGTGTCGGAAGTTTTTGGGCCAGTGTCTGGTTTGTGGTGATGCTTCCCATGTCGCGAAGGATTGTCGGCATGCGGGTCCGCTGCGGAGGGCACCTGTTGCAGCTCAGCCGTTGCAGCAGCGAGCGTCTGTTCCTGCTGGTCGTGGAGCAGCTCTTGTTCCGCAGGGGCAGGCTTTTCGGCAGGCTGTTCCGCCGAGGAGGCAGGCTTTTCTGATGACCGCTGCGGAGAGCGAAGCTGTGGATGAGGTTATCGCAGGTAATCCTCAATCTAGCTGTTACTTTCCTAGCTGGTTTTGATTGTTGGACTATGTTGTTTGCTTGAACATGGTTGTTTGCTAGACTAGGGTTTGATTGTTAATTGTTTGTTAGGTGTGGTTTTGGTTTGCACATTTCCTGCACGGGTCCTCTTTGACTCTGGTGCATCGATGTGCATTATTTCTCGGAGCTTCGTGGAGAGGCATTCCTTGTCGACGTCCCCTCTTCCCAAGAGTTGGAATATCGTTACAGGGAATGGCGTGGTCTCGGTGCATCGTGGTTGCAATTCTTGCTCTTTGGTGGTCTGTGGACATGAGCTTTTCGCTGATTTCATTGTCCACGACATCATCAACTATGATGCAGTTCTTGGGATGGACTGGCTTGCGAGCTTCTATGCTACGATCGACTGTCGGAGAAAGAAGGTGGTGTTCGAGATTCCCGGACATCCAGTATTTGAGTTCAGTCGTGGTAGCAGTTCGCTTGGTCCTGTCAGATTTCGGGCCAGGCCGGTGGAGGTTGTGGCAATGCAGATGGAGCTGGAGTGGCCAGCTGTGGTGCGTGATTTTGGCGACGTCTTCCCCGAGGAGATGTCTGGTTTGCCGCCTGATCGGGCTTTGGAATTTTCTATCGATCTCGTTCCAGGTGCGCAGCCGATTTCGAAGGCGCCGTATCGTATGGCACCTGCAGAGTTGGAAGAGTTGCGGAAGCAGTTGGATGAGCTTTTGCAGAAGGGTTATATTAATCCTAGCGTGTCTCCGTGGGGAGCACCGGTGTTGCTGGTGAAGAAGAAGGATGGTTCGCGTCGCATGTGCGTGGACTATCGGGAGTTGAATGCGGTGACCATTAAGAATAAATACCCGTTGCCTCGCATCGATGATATTTTTGATCAGCTTGGAGGTTCGAGGGTGTTTTCTAAATTGGATTTGAGGAGTGGTTACCATCAGTTGAAGGTTAAGAAGGATGATGTTCCGAAGACAGCGTTCAGGACGAAGTATGGACACTATGAGTTCGTGGTTATGCCTTTCGGTGTAACTAACGCACCCGCAGTTTTCATGAATCTGATGAACCTGATTTTCTACGACTTTTTAGATAAGTTTGTCGTTATCTTTATTGACGACATTCTGATCTATTCGAAGTCGGAGGAGGAGCATGCCTCGCACTTAAGGACGGTGTTGGAGATCTTAAGGAAGCATCGGTTGTATGCTAAGTTTTCGAAGTGCGAGTTTTGGCTGGATAGAGTTGCTTTTCTCGGGCATGTGGTGACTGGAGATGGTATTTCAGTGGATCCCGAGAAGATTAGGGCCATCAGGGAGTGGCCTGTTCCGTCGTCTGCGTCTGAGATTCGGAGTTTCCTTGGACTTGCTGGTTACTATCGGCGATTCATTAAGGACTTTTCTCGTATTGCTGAGCCAATGACCAGGTTGACGCGGAATGATGTTGCTTTTGTTTGGTCGGGTGATTGTGAGGGTGCTTTTGGTGTTCTGAAGGAGAGGTTGACGACTGCCCCTATTCTTGTCGTGCCTGATCGCAGCGGTGGATTTGAGATCTTTTGCGATGCTTCTGGCAAGGGTCTCGGTTGTGTGTTGCATCAGCATGGGCATGTTGTGGCGTATGCGTCTCGTCAGCTTAAGGTTCATGAGAAGAATTATCCGACGCATGATTTGGAGTTGGCTGCCGTTGTGTTTGCTCTTAAGATTTGGAGGCACTTCCTGCTGAGTGAGAAAGTGAAGATTTTCACCGATCACAAAAGCTTGAAGTACATTTTCACTCAGAAGGAGCTCAACATGCGACAGCGTCGATGGTTGGAGCTTATGGCGGATTATGATATTGATTTGCAGTTTCACCCTGGCAAGGTGAATGTGGTTCCGGATGCTTTGAGTAGGCTTCCAGCGGTGATGATTTTGACCTCGCAGTGGAGATTGCAGCAGGATTTTTGCGAGTCTGGTGTGGAGATTGTTCTTCCTGGGGAGGCTTCTTCGTTGATGTACATGCAGGTACAGTCGACGATCGTGGATCGGATTAAGGCTGGCCAGGCCGAGGATCCGAAGCTGGTGAAGATTCGGGAGCAGGTGGAAGCCGGTCTGCGGACTGACTTTTTGATTCATGAGGATGGCTCGCTGAGGTTTGGAGCCAGGTTGTGTGTGCCGGTTGGGGATTTTAGAGAGGAGTTGATGGTGGAGGCACACAGTTCGCCGTATTCTGTGCATCCTGGTGGCACCAAGATGTACCAGGATCTTCGTCTGAATTATTGGTGGCATGGCATGAAGAGGAGCGTGGCTCGGAGTGTAGCCAAGTGCTTGGTTTGCCAGCAAGTGAAGGCGGAGCATCAGCGTACGGCCGGGTTGCTACAACCGCTTCCGATTCCGGAGTGGAAATGGCAACACATCACTATGGATTTCGTGACTGGACTACCTCGGAGTCCGAAGCAGAATGACGCGATTTGGGTGATCGTAGATCGATTGACCAAATCCGCGCACTTTATTCCATTCCGAGTGGGACAGTCCACTGAGGCGCTAGCGAGGAGATATATGGAGGTAAAATTCTTTTTACTCTCAGTTTTATTTCCTTTTCCTAGTTTGGATAGTGATGTAACGTGAATCGTGCAGGAGGTTGTGCGACTTCATGGAGTCCCCGTGAGTATCGTGTCTGACAGAGACACGAGGTTCACATCTCAGTTCTGGCAGAGTTTGCAGAAGAGCTTGGGTACGCGTCTGAGTTTCAGCACGGCGTACCATCCGCAGACGGATGGCCAGTCCGAGAGGACGATTCAGATTTTGGAAGACATGCTGAGGGCGTGCATGTTGGATTTCAAGGGTTCGTGGGAGGACCATCTGCATCTGGTGGAGTTCTCTTACAACAACAGCTTCCAGGCGAGTATTGGCATGGCGCCTTTCGCCGCTCTTTATGGGAGGAAATGTCGATCGCCATTGAGTTGGGATGACGTTGGTGATCGGGAGTTGTTGGGACCTGAGATGATCGTGGAGGCCGTGGATATCGTCAGGAATATTCGGGAGAGGTTGAGGATTGCTCAGGACCGTTTTAAGCATTGGGCGGATGCTAAACGTCGTCCTTTGGAGTTTCAGCCGGGCGACCATGTGTTCTTGAAGATTTCCCCGAATCGCGGTGTGATTCGTTTCGGGAAGCGAGGGAAGTTGAGCCCGCGATACATTGGACCGTTTGACATTTTGGAGAGGGTTGGCGAGGTAGCTTATCGCTTGACCTTGCCGCCATCTTTGGAAGGAGTTCACAATGTTTTCCATGTGTCGCAGCTTCGTCGATACATTAGCGATCCGCCTCATGCGGTAGATTTTTCGGAGATTACCGTTCGCCCCGATATGACGTATGACCAGCATCCAGTGCAGATTCTGGACAGGCGTCAGAAATCGCTTCGGAACAAGATTGTCAATCTTGTGAGGGTGATGTGGCGACACGGCTCACCTGGAGAGTCTACTTGGGAGAATGAGGATGAGATGCGAGAGCGTTTCCCACTTTTGTTTCCGGACTCGTGATGTATTCGGAAATTCCGAGGACGGAATTTTTCTTAAGTTGGGGAGGATGTAACGACTGCTTTTCATGTATCTGGATTTATTATAATATAATATATGTTTTGGTGGATTTTCCTCCTCATGTGTGGTTTTCGTCTCCGTAGCTTTCATTTTCGATCGATTCGTCGTATTTTCTCGTTTCTTCCTTAGGATCGTCGATTTCGAAGTATGTCATTCGTGACGGGCTTCATAACGGTCGTATCTAACTATTAGATCAAGCCTAGGAGTCTTAGGAATCGATCCCGGAGCTCCGCGCTCCGTATCGGAACTTTTTGTGCTCATTAGCCGGTATAAGAAGGGGCACCGACCGACTAGATGACGATCCAGTCGGTCGGCAATCCTTCTTGGACCGACTAGTTGGCTTTCTAAATTTCTCAGGAGTTACTGTTTATCGTTAGTCGGTCTAAGAACGTTGGTTGACCGACTAGGTTGCAAACTAGTCGGTCGGCAATGCTTCTTTAACCGACTAACACATCATCTAATTTTGACACTAGTTACTGTTTACTCTTAGTCGGTCTAAGAACGTTCATCGACCGACTAGATGCTAAACTAGTCGGTCAGTATTTGTTCATGGACCGACTAACTCTAAATCCTATTTTCGTTCAGAAGTTACTGTTTGCACTTAGTCGGTCTGCGTTGGTCGACCGACCGACTAGTTGCCAAACTAGTCGGTCAGTGGTTGCTCTTTGACCGACTAACCTGTGTTAAAACCCTAATTTCTGGGCAGCCGCCAGCCCAGCCTATTTATACCCCTCCCAAACGTTTCTTCTTCCTCCCTCACGACCCAAAACCCTAAAATCTCCCCCATTGAGCCCCCATCTTCCTCCAAGCTTCATTTCTTCATTCCAAACCCTAGATTCATCATCTAAACTCTCCATCCACTCTTTCTACCTCTCATCTTCCCCAAATCTCCATCAAATCCCCAAATCCCCCAAGAACCCTAATTCTCCAAACTTCTCCAATCTTTTCCAGATCTGATCCTAGGGTTCTCCGGAGTGTTTCTTCCGCCTCCTCTCGGTAAGAAATCGATTCCTTGGTGTTTTCATAACCTAGTTGTATTTTTATGAAACCCTAATAAATTTCATGTTGTTTGATGTTTGTTTCCCCCATAACAGCGATTTCCCCGTAGATTAGCATCCGTGAGACGAAGTGGTCGTCATCCCCGGTGCTAGGCAAGTGAAACTTGCCACTTAGGGTTTAGGCCATGTTTTAGGCCATTTGCTTGTTGTAGGCGTAAAAGAGGCTAGGCGACGAAATGATACTCGCCTAGGCGCAAATTGGGGAACTAGCTTGACAACGAAGCTAGTTCCGACATATATCATGTTGCACAATTACCATGTCATGTTTACTTTCCATTAACGGTACGCGAATTAAATTGTCATGTCATTGCATTCTTTAAGTGTTGTTGTGATTGTGTAGCTTCGCTACAATATTTGTGTTCCTGGCTCGTGTTCCAGAAGCGAGCCCTGTAGTTGGAAACCCCAACGCTCGACATTGAATTGTGAACTAAGAAACAAGCTCCCGTGCGGGGCAACCCTGGCTCACTTGCTGGGCTCATGTGCAGGGACCCTGGCTTGTTTACGTGTGGGATGGGGTAAGGGTTAAGCGGCCAGTCAACTGGGGGTCTGCCTGATCAGCAACTGCAGTTGTAAGGCGTAAACTCTGGGGTGGGGTAGTGTTTAGTGCCGATCGGTGTGAATGATGTACCATTCAGCTGAAGGGCGTAAACATCTACAAAACAACGTGAAACGTGAATTGTGTTTAGTGCCGATCGGTGTGAATGATGTACCATTCAGCTGAAGGGCGTAAACACCTACGAAACAATGTGAATTGATTGAGAATGTTAGTAGCTTGGCTACTCTTGTCTTGTCCCGATAATTGTTCCCTTGTACAAAATTGTCTTGCCATGTCTTAAATTGTGCACTCATGTTATAACTGCCATGTCATGCATACTATAACTGCTAGGTTGCTAGTTGCTTTACTTTCAGTTTCCTTGCCCAAGTCTTTTAGACTTGCTGACATGTGCCCCTTTACTCTTTTGGGTGACACATGTTAGATCCTGAGCCTGAGTACCTTGTTGAGGACGAGGTGTTTGCTGACGCCGAGCCCGAGCTTGTGTTTGACGGGGAGTACGTGGACACTGGGGACCAGTCCTAGTGTCTTCGTTGTGTTTTACTTTTGTTTAGACGGTTGTTTTGTTATCGGTGCGTAGCACCTATACTTTGTTATGTCGTTGCTTTTGTTGGCCTTGTTCTGGGCCTTTAGACTCTTTCTTTTAGCCTGGTGGCTTTTCTGGATGTTGGACTTATTTTCATGTTGGACAATTTATGAGATGCGAGATTTTATTTCAGTCTCTCCTTGTGTTATTATTGTTGTTCCGTTGTGGTTACAGGGACCTGCTTATGTTTTATTGACGCTTATCGGGTTTGGGGCTTCACAGCTCCACTCTCGTGCGGACCTTTTCACGTCTCGCCTCCATTTTAGGGAAGCGGGTCGTGACAACATGTCGCGTGACCGCCTCATTAGCAACTTCATTCTTTGGGGAGCCAACTTGCTCTCCAAGTTCCCCCAAGCTATCGGGGGGATTCCTCGAGAGTACTTCCCAGGCACTAGTTTCAACAGCTCTATCTTCTTCGTTCTCCAGCATACCGATACTAGGATCATCCGGGGGATTTGGGTGCTTCATCGACAAGCCTAAGTCAAATTCGAATCTTTCTTGGCCGACATTGAGGGAGAGCTTCCCATTCTTCACGTCTATCAAAACTCCGGCGGTTGCCATAAAGGGCCGTCCAAGGATAATAGGGGTATGCTTGTCTTCCGGCATGTCCATCACCACAAAATCAACCGGTACTTGTACTCCTCTCACATCGACAGGGAGGTCGTCCACTACTCCCACCGGGTACTTGACCGAACGGTCAGCAAGTTGTAATTTCATGCCGGTGGGCTCTAAGTCTCCCATCCCTATTCTCTTGTACATCGATAGGGGCATTAAGCTGACGCTCGCTCCTAGATCGACGAGCGCCCTCTGGATTTGCACTTCTCCAATAGAGCAAGGGATGGAGAAACTTCCTGGGTCCTTGAGCTTAGGCGGATTTGCGCGCTGAATGAGGGCGCTGCACTCCGCCGTTAACACGACCTTCTCTTTTCTAGATCCCAGTGTCACCAAGTCTTTTAGAAATTTGGCATATGAGGGAATTGTCTCGATGGCCTCGAGGAAGGGGATTTGGAAGCTCAGATCTTTCACCATGGCAAAGAATTTGCCATACTTCTCATCGATTTTGACTTTGGCAAGCCGTTGTGGGAAAGGCACAACGGGCTTGAACACTCTTAGGTTCCCTTCCTCATCCTTTTTCTTCTCCTCTCTATGAACTCCCTCCGGAGTAGTTGGCTTCAGCGACGAAGCACCGTCGTCATTTAATTTCTCAATTGGTCGTTCCACGACCAACGGTGCTTCCGATCCTTTGGGGGGCTCTCTTGTCGGTATTTGCGTTCCGCTCCTCAAGACGATGGCTGACACGTTCTCATGCTCATGCATGAGCGCCAAGGTCCGATTTACCCCCCTCGGGTTCACCTCAGGCTGTGGCGGTAAAAGATTCTACGGTCTCTGAAGGTTTGCCACTTGCAACCCCAGCTGGGTCACCTGATCAGTGAGGACTCTTTGTCCCATCTCCAGCTTCAGATTTATCTTCTCCTGGTTGGCAATGTATTGAGTCAAGAGGGACTCAACCGGAGAGATGGCCCTCTGCTGGCAGTATTGCTGCTGGGTGGTCTGCTGATTCCTAGGAGCATACTGTTGATACTGTTGTGGAGGTTGTTGCTGCTAAAATTGATGCTGCTGAAACTGCTGCTGAGGCCTAGCCGGCTGATATATCTGTTGTTGTTGCTGAGCCGGCTGTTGATAAGGCGCTCGGTAGCTAATGTTGGGATGATTCCGGTTGTTGGGAGAGTAGGCCGGGTTGGAGTTGGTTCGTGGTGGAAAAGGCGCATTCCCTGTAGGTTTGTAAAATAATGCGCTCGCCTGATCCAACGGTGGTGAGATGTCACCATCGTCGAACTCTCCAAAAACTTCGGATTCCACCGCAGCAATCTGTTGTGTACAGACGCCACCGGCGCCTACCATCAATGCGGAGATCTGGGTCGATAGTAAGTCAAACTTGCTTGGCAATTTGTCGACGTCCTCGACTCTATGAATGCCCCCAGATCTAGGTGTGGCTCTCTCGTCACACCATCGCTCGTTGTTAGATGCCATATTTTCCAGAATCTGTCCGGCATCTTCTTCGCTTCTTGACATGAAGGACCCTCCAGCCGCGGTGTCCATGGAAGATTTTAAATCGTCCCTCGACCCATTATAAATCAGATTTATGATCTGCCACTTGGGGAGCTCATGGTGGGGACATCTTCTCTGCATCTCCTTGTATCTCGTCCAAGCTTCATGCAAGGACTCGTGGCTGGCCTGGGAGAAGGAGGAGATCTCACTCCTCAGCTTCATGGTCTTCCCCGGGGGAAAGAACTTCGTCAGGAAAGCATTTGAGAGCTTCTCCCAGGTATTGAATGTATTCGGGTCCTTCCCTCTAAGCCACAGCTTGGCCTTATCTCGCAAGGAGAAGGGGAACAGCTTCAGTCGGATCGCCTCAGTTGTGACACCATTTATCCGGAAGGTGTCACATTTCTCCAAAAAGGAGTCTAAATTCTCAATCGGGCTCTCCATGGGTGCACCCGAAAATTGATCCTGCTGGATCCACGTCACAAAAGATGGCTTAAGCTCGAAGCTTTGGGCCGTAATAGCTGGAGGATGAATGGCGGAGGTGGACTCGATAGATGGCATCGAGTACTCCAGCAGTGACTTGTGAGGTGTGGTGTTCTCCCACATGGCTTCAGGATCCTCTCTTCTTCGCTTCTCGGCGGCCAAACGCCTTAGGGTGGCGTTTATCTCTGGATCAACGGGGATCAAGTCGTCGAGACTTCTTGAACTCCTGCGCATGAAAAACAACAAACACCCGTGAAGCAAAAGGTGGGAAAGAAACAGATAAGATAAGAAATAAAAATAAAAATAAAAATAAAAATAAGAAAATAAAAAGGAAAAAAGAAGAATGCGAAAATTATCGCGAGGTAGGGATGAGAGCTAGACACTAGGGTTCATGAAATCCTAAAATAACAAGCATGTTGCCTCCCCGGCAACGGCGCCATAAACTTGACCCGCCCCCCGGCGGCTGCACGCTAGATGTGTGCAATGATACGATTGGGGGCGTGAGATTTAAATATTTGTAACCGCAAGCGCACGGTGTTGTAGTGTGGCTTGGGGGTCGAACTCAGGGAGGCGTGTATGTGCTTGTGTCAAAGAGGATCAAAATCACCCCATGGGTGAGCTAGCCCAGATCAAATGATGGGTTGTCACGGTAAATGGAATGCAAGGTATAGACAATATAAAGAAAAAACCCTGGACTTTGGTTTCCACCCCATCGTGCGACTCTCACCGATACTGCCTACGGGTAGGATAGCGATCGAAATTAGGGTCTAATGGTGAGACGTTGCCTCTGAAAGTGGTACCGACGTCCCATGGGCCCGATATTCCGATCGGTGCCCAGGATGATACACCGGACTTCCTGAGTTCGATCAGTGGGCACTCCCGTGTCCATTAACACTGATCGACTCCGGAAGCACTAAGCTCGCAACGATAACTCCCAACGTCTCATCCTGTCGCTCCCGCGCGATAGGATTCGGCGCCTACGCTAAGGGCGTGAGCTATGGCTAGGGAGTCAACCGCCAAGTTTATTCCACCTTGGCCTAACGGTCAAATGCGGTCTTTTTCCCACCGATGACAATAAAACACCCCGTGTAACCGTTAGAATCCTAATCCCTATCGATTTCCTAGCCCTATGGACGCATCGGGAAGAGCCCACGAAGGGGTTTTTGCCAAAATCCCAGATTTGGGAACTACTCACACATATTTAGTAAAAAGCAATCTAAACAGAAATCGACTGTAAAAATCATGATCAGACAATAGAAATGCAATGGTAGTAAAGCAATTAAGATAATACTAAAGTTTGACAAAGATCTGAAAACTTACAAAAACTGGGAAATTATAGCCGTCACAAAATGAAGAAAACAGCAAAAAATAACTCACTCCCGAATCTGGGAAACCTAGGGTTCTATATATAGAAATTGATAGCACCCGATCGGTTGACAAGTCAACCGATCGGGTGACCCGCTTCACAGATTTACAGCGCGATGTGGAACTTCACCCGGTCATCTTCACCCGGTCGGTTGACATATGAATGTGACCGGTTGGATCTTGGTGCCGTCGGGTGAGGAGGCCGGTTGAGCTGACAGTGTCTTGGTCATCGAGATTCAGCTACAGGTGAACCGATCGGGTGAAGGTCACCCAATCGGTTGGCAATCAGCTTCGAATTCCACAGAGTTTGGGCTTTTGACCCGGTCACTGAACCGACCGGGTGACTTCTTGTGAGCTCCAAGCTGCGTCCGGGTGGTGCACGCGTGCATCACCCGATCGGTTGGCAATGACCAACCGATCGGGTGAGGGGCTGAAAGATGCAATCTTCGTCGTTTGACCCCCTAGATCACGCGTGACTCCTCCCGTTGCTCCGGGGACTTGCGATATCATCGTTTTATGCCCCATATGCCAGTAAACTCCTGCAAAATACGGAAAACACGGAAAAGTGAAAGAAAACAAGAAAACACGAGAAAACGAATATAAGACGGCGGTTAAATACGGAAAAACACGGAAGAAAACGTGCGCAAATATATGAAATATAAACGCACGTCAAACCGGCCACTCTCTGATAGCATTGATCTTCTCCAGATCCACTGCTATACCATCTCCTGACACCACGTGTCCAAGAAAAGACACTCTATCCAGCCAGAACTCGCACTTGGAATACTTCGCATATAACCGATGCTTTCTCAAAATCTCCAGAACAGTCCTCAAGTGCTCGGCGTGCTCCTCCTCTGACTTTGAATAGATCAAGATGTCGTCAATAAAGATAACGACAAATTTATCCAAGAAATCATAAAATATCAGATTCTTCAGATTCATGAAAACTGCGGGTGCGTTGGTCACACCGAAAGGCATAACCACGAACTCGTAGTGTCCATACTTTGTTCTGAATACTGTCTTCGGTACATCTTCCTTCTTCACCTTCAGCTGGTGATACCCGCTCCTGAGATCCAGTTTGGAAGATACCCTCGATCCTCCCAGCTGATCGAAAATGCCGTCAATCCGCGGCAATGAATACTTGTTCTTGATGGTGACAGCATTCAACTCTCTGTAGTCCACGCACATCCGACGCGAACCGTCCTTCTTTTTCACCAATAGAACAGGTGCTCCCCACGGAGACACACTCAGATTGATGTAACCATTCTGCAAAAGGTCATCCAACTGTTTGCGTAACTCCTCCAGCTCTGCCGGAGCCATACGGTAAGGTGCTTTCGATATAGGCTGCGCTCCCGGAATAAGATCAATCGAAAACTCAAGAGCTCAATCGGGCGGCAGTTCTGAAATCTCCTCGGGGAAGACATCATCGAAATCTCTCACCACAGCTGGTCTAGTCACCTCCATCTGCATAGCTACAAGCTCTACCACTGGCTTGGCCCGAAATCTGACAAGCCCAAGCGAACTGCTCCCGCTGCTGAACTCGAAAACCGGATATCCAGGAATCTCGAACACCACCTTCTTTCGTCGACAATCGATCGTAGCGAAGAAGCAGCTAAGCCAATCCATCCCAAGAACTGCATCATAGTTGGTAATGTCGTGGACGATAAAATCGGCGTAGAGCTCGAGTCCACAGACTACCACGGGACAAGATTGATATCCAAGGGACACCGATATCACCCCATTCCCTTAACGATATCCCAACTGTTGGAAAGAGGGGAAGTCGTCAGAGAGTGCTTGTCCACGAAACTCCGGGATAAGATACACATGGATGCACCGGAGTCGAAAAGAACTCGGGCGGGATAAGCACAAACCAAAATAACACCTAACAAGCAGACTAGCAATCAAAACCTATTCTAGCAAAAAAACTCTAATCTAACATGCAAGATCAATTAAAGAAAAGTAAAGACTAGTCTGAGGGTTACCTACAATTACGCTATCCTCAGCCTCGACTTCTACCTCGGTCATCGTGAAAGCCGGCCTCCTAGGCTGAACAGCCTGCTGGAATGCCTGCTTCTGTGGAATGAGAGGCGCTCCATGTCCAGCGGCTACCGGTGCTTTCTGCGGCTGTCTAGCAAGAGGGCAATCCTTCACTGCATGCTTAGGGTCACCACAAAGTAGGCACTGACCCAGAAATCTCCTGCACTGGTCCTTCACATGGCCGGTCCTGCCACAAAAATGGCACGTCTTCTGGACAGTCCCTCCTGGCTTCTTGAACTGCACGGACTGATTAGGCTTCATTACTGGCCTAACCACGGCTCTGGCCGGCTCCATAGGCCTCTTCCCAGCTCCAGAATATTGCCCTCTCCTCCTATTGGCAATCAGCTCCTGCCTCTTGGCAGCAGTCAGTAACTTCTGATAAGAATCCAAATACGAAGAGGACATCAGACTATGTAGCTCCAAGGATAGACCCTGCAAGAATCTCTGAGCTCGATCTTCAGCGGTCTCCACCATCTTTGACGCAAAGCAACTCAATCTCATGAACTCTTGGTGGTACTGATCCACCGACAGATTTCCCTACTTCAGATTAATAAACTGCTGCATCAGCTCCCTCCTCGCAGCTTAGGGAAATATTCCTCATCAAATCTTGCCTTGAAAGTGGCCCAGGGAATATGCCTCACCAGCATCTGCTCCTCAGACTCCCACCAGCTACGAGCATTATCCTTCAGTTGCTTCTTCACCAGGTCAACCCATCCAGCCGGGTTAACCTTCGAGAGAAGCAAATTGTCATCTGTATTCTTCATCCACTTGTCTGCAGCTAATGGTCCTTCCGTCCCATCAAAATATGTCGGGCCCAGCTCCCAAAACTGCTTCGCTCCTGGCTCGAAGCGAGGGGCATTCTGTAGCATCCCCTGCTGAACCTGCATCATTTGATGCATCATCCTCATCATCTCAGCTGTAGTGGGCTCTCTATCAGCATCCGCAACACGTCCAGCTCCACCACCAGCTCCAGGTCCACTACCAGCTCCTCGAGTAACGCATCTACCGGCCATCTAAAATAAGAAAAGTTCAGATCAGACTTTATTATGACTCGAATGTTATAAATAATTAATTGGATGTTATTTATCATTCTTGTTGTTCCGATAATTCGCGGATGCAAAGTGGACCTGCATGGGCCACCAACAAAACCTGTCACGCCCCGCTCCCCTAAAATGGAAGGCGAGACGTGAGGAGGTCCGCTCAGACATGGAGCTGTGAAGCTGCAGTCTTATAAGCGTCTATAAAAATTTCAAATGATTTGCAGGTTCTTTGCATCACGAGAAACAACAACAATAATAACATAGCATATAAAGAAACATCCACCAGCTCAATAACATCCAACAATTTATCCAACATCACAGACAGTCACAAAAGTATAAGTCTGAACAATAGGCCTAAAACATGGCCAAACAAAAGAAAGGAAAGTCTGGTGCCACGCACCGAAAACTAACTGCAACAACTAAAAAGTATGACAACTAAGAAGACCCCAGGTGAGTCTAGGACTGGTCACCAGTGTCCCCGTACTCGGCCTCGGCAGGTGCCTCGAACTCAACGTCCACGAACTGCTCGTCCCCAGCTGGTAACTCTAACTCAGAACCTGACATGTGACACCCAAAGAGAAAAGGGCACATGGCAGCAAAAGTCTCCCAAAAGAAGCGGAGAGCTTTTGTGCAAGGATATAAACAACAAAAGACGACTAGCAGTTCTAAAATAATGCAATAAGTTGAAATGACATTTTAGGGATGCAACATTTAAAGATGACATAATGACATGCATTACGAGAACATTAATTTACAATCATGATCACTATCCTATCACATTGTGCACAGAGTTTACTCCTTACAGCTGAAGGAGCGGATCAGGCATCCTTCTACGCTGCGTGACAGCTTAACCCTACCCCTCCACGTGTATCGAGCCAGGGTTTCCCAAGTACATGAGCTCGCTTCTGGATCACGAGCCAGGAAGTGTTTTTGGCATAGGGTTGTGCCCGCAAAAGCAGGTGCCTAGCCTCAATCATTACAATAGGTGTAGCGTGTGCTACTCAATCACGATGAACATTAGATGCATGCAATTACATGGTAATGAGCAGATAATTTGCGTACCGTTAATTGAATTGAAACATGGCATGTTAGTATGATTGCAAACATGATGAAGGTGTCGGATCTGGCTTCGTTATCAAGCCAGATCTAAAAGTGTCGTCTAGACAGCTATCATTTCACTGCCTAGTCTCTTTTACACTACTGTACAAAATGGCCTAAGACGTGGCCTAAACAGAAGCTGGCAAGTATCACTTGCCTGAAAGATAACCAAGTCACGATCCTGCTCAATCAGTCCGAGTCTACCTACGTGCTCACAACACAATCCAGCCTACAGTCCCAATTTATTATTCTTAATTAGTGGGTTGCAAAACAATTAGCGATTACAAGTTTTAAGTTGATCAACAAGCAAGTTGGGGTTCCTACGGATAGAGGCTTACCTCAACACGACGCGAGAGCTACTCTGACGTCGGGTAGCGACGTCAGGGGTTGGATTCCGGTTTCGCGAGCGTACGGAACGTCCGGTTCTCTGTTAATAAAATACTTGCACGAATGAGTTTGTGACGACGACTAGAATAATTAGACAAGTCCTAAAATGTATAGTGACCCAATTTTAATTAAGTCTTCTGTCCTACGGGTGTGTCACATCATTATTAACGCTATAAACTTGCTAATTAAGTTAAGTCGCTAGTACGAAGGTCTACAACATACAACATAGGGTTAAACAATCACTGACTTAATTATTAACATTAATAACTTACACCAAACTTAAAAATATAGTTACTGACTTAACAATCTATCCTAAGATAAATTATATGGCCAACATATGATATTAACATGGTACTAAGAAAACATAACTTATAATAAAAACCCTAATATACCCTAACAAATTATACAGTTAATGACAACCAAATATCAACTGCGGACAAGTATTTAATAAGTGGGAAAAAGCAGCTATGGTATGAAGGGTGTTAATCTTAAGGAACACAGTTACTGCATCTGTTAACTTAGAAACAATACTAACAACTAACCCAAAAGAATTCAGCTTAAGATTATTATTATCAACTAATACCGAAATTTAATAACATGAATTCTAATCTCTACTCTAACCTAAAACAGGTTTATAAGACTAACAGATTCTGTGTGTTGAAGAGTAACAAGTAAACACATGCTTACGTGCATAAACAGCGTTCTCCTCGCGGTTGACCTAGCGAGGTGGTGTCGGATGACGGACGGGAGGCCGCTGCGCCCGTCAGGGGCGAAGAACCGTCGATGCGACGCGATGAAACGTTGTTGCCGCGAAAACAACGACCTGGGCGGCTGTTTCAGGCGATCTCCGGTGATATAGTGGTAGGGGTACGACGAAAGAGGATCAGAGGGGGGCTACGACGTTCGGAGCCGCCGGCAGTGGCAGCGGGCAGTGGCAGCGGGCGGCGGCAGCGGGGTAGACAGCCGCCGCTGATGCTCCCGTTGCTGTAGGGCGATGTGGACGCGGCGGCTGCGCTGGCGGATCACCGGGCGGGCCTCCGGCGGGGCTAGGTGGCGTGGGGGCAGGGCCGTGAGGGGTTGGAGGTCGGAGAGCACAAAGTACGGCGGTTGGGGGGGTTTGCGTGGGTAGAAAACTAGGGCCGGCTGAAACAATGTGTTTGCTATGAAACAAATAGCCATAGGCTATTGTTAAATAGGTTAGTGCTGAGAAAAACATGGGTAGGCTCACGTGAGCTAGGTTGTTAGGGTATAGGGTTAAGTTGTTATCTATCTTTTTTATAAGATTTTAAAAACCCTGTGGAATTGCAAAGGCCTGCGTGAGTCTCATCTGAGTTGGTCCAAAATTCAAATAAGTGGCTAGGGATTAATGGGTTGGGATCATTATATAAAAGCTAGTGGGTTAAACTCATATAGTGGGCAAAATAGTGAAAGTGGGTCAAACGAAGCCCAAAAATCGTGAGATAAATACTGGGGCGACCGGAAGACGAGATAAAGGGAACTAAGAAGACGGTTCACAATTTCGGTGACGAGAAATGAAACTAAAAATAAAAAGGTCACGCGACAAAAGTGAAAACATGGCGTCTCCTCAAATATGTTCAATTCGTGGGGGAAGGACCCGTGAAATGACGTTTCAAATTAGTGCCACAAATTAATACTCTCCGAGAGAGTCACAACGACATATCACACCATAATGTTCAAACACAAACAAAGCCTAAGATAAACACGTGCACGGTCAAAAGCACGTGCACAAAGAAGGTACGATCGTAAACCGACCGTTACAACGTATGTCCAAAGATCAGCCCAAAAGTCATATTTCGCACAAAGCCATCCGTCAATTTCTCCTAGGGTTCTGAATCCCACGTGGGCCCTACCGTGGGGGCAACATTGGCCTTGCTGGGCGTACCCATGTCGGGCCCACCCACCCGCAATTATGCGGGTGGGCCCCAGCCACCCGCTGACGTGGGACACAACTGTGTCAGCGGGCTGCTGCCCCGCGTCAACGGGGCCCGCTGACGCGGGCGTCAGCCCGCGTCAGCACGCAGGCTGTCGCCCGCGTCAGCACGCAGGCTATCGCCCGCGTTAGAAGGTCGGGCCCCACATGCGTTTTTTTTGAATTCTTTAATAAAAGAATCAAAATCTTTTTGGGCCGCCTTTTTAGGCCGCCTTTTTGGGCCTTCTATTAAAACATCTTTAAATAGACTTATAGAGCTCATTTGGACTCCGTTATTGACGCGGTTTGGACCTGTGTTTAGACCGGGACGATCCCGTCATCCAGGTAACATTTTCAACGCGTTTATTATATTAAATATAGCCTTAAAATATTTAAGACACATTTAGTATCATTTTGCATCACATGCAATATTGTCTCCATCTAAGCTTAAAATCTCCTACTTGCACTCAGGATTACTTATCCTGGACGCAAGGGCTAACTGCAAACTCTTTGCAGTTTTCTATCCTTACATCAAATGCTTATTCTCCCTAATTTCTATCTATTACTTGACGAAGTTTGCACTCTGTGTGAGACCCTACAGCCTGACCCTACTACAGGTGGGGCTCGAAGCCCCAGACGGCAGTGACCGCGTGCAGCATGTGCCGTCCCTGTTTCAGTATCATACTTATGTGGTTAACTCATTGACATGAGTGTTGTCGTGACCACCCTGACTGTGTCCGTGATGAATACCGCAGTTTTAGTCTTCTTCGTCAAAACTATGCTGTTTAGTTCAAGCCTAGGGTACGGTCAAACTGTCAACCCCAATAGCTCGAAACCGGTTAGTCTCCATCGCTCTTTTAGTCAAATAATGCTGGACATCTTCCAACATACTCTGGCCAGAGTTTTCACTAAAGATCGAACTAACACTACGACACTAACTCCCATAGACCGGGAGAGACGAATCCTACCTTGGTCATTACTCTCCTCGCACGTTTCAAATGTCACCCAACCAATGACCTTTCGACAGTCCTTACCTCGAAGCTAGGTCAGGGATCTAAGTGACACCGTTCACGTACAGGTTCGTACAATGATCTCAAGTCAAAATACCAGCTTGCCTATCATCACTAAGAGTTATCATTGACAGATTGGTCAATCATAACCATATGATAACTCTTGTTGGGTCGTCCAGTGAACCCATTCTCCAATGAGCACCTGTGTCTCGTCTCTGACTTCGCCAAGTTGAACGACCATGCGATCATCGTCACCACTACACGGTGAAGACTAAGACACAATGGTCTATCCGATGTTTCGATATCCTTTTCTCGAAACATCTACGACCACGAATGTTTCTAGACTTATGCCACTAACGGTCAAGCATATCTCCATGATCGAGATCCTTATCTCGATACATGTTTGGCCTTGCATTAATTCTAAGGACTTTATCTAAGTTTCTAATGATTACAACATTATGATTTAACTTAGATAAATTACTTACCATACAACTTACTGTAATTTTGAACAAGATGTTTGTACAATTACACAGAGATAAATTACCTCGATGGCATACATCTCCCAACACTCGGGCCCGCAGTGCCTAACTAATGACGAGGGGCCATTGTAGATACCTGCTCTTGCCCAAGCCCACCAACAACAGGGCCCGGCCAAACGAGAGCGGATGTGCACCTTTAGCAGGAACTTCCCGGCACGTCGGGTGGGCCCTCTAGTAGTGACCTCCCAGCATGTCAGGTGGGTCATACAGTGTGCACCTCCCGGCACGTCGGATGGGCCCACCGGAGGGACCTCCCGACCTGACCTGAGGAGCCAGCCTGGCCCGACCTCAGCGGGCTCTTCAGAGGACGCCCCAACCATTGGGGTTGCGGTCTGTTTTCCCTGCATCCTCCAGACAACTGCGCAGCCTAGCGAGCCCACGATCATCGACATGGCGCAGTCTCAAGCAATCCATCAGCCAGCTCTCTCTCCAGAGATAGCGCGTCGCCTAAAGACTCTCTTATCTATGTACACGGTCGGCTACCGTACAACCTTGACTGGTAGAAGTCGGCTGATGTATGCCCCTAAACTATAGACGTTGGCTGCAGCTAGGAGTCTATATCCATCCATGTGACATGCACTCTTTGGATATTGTCTTCAGTATAAGCAGGAGGAAGCCTCCTCCACAAGGTACGTCATTTTGGGCTTACACAACACCTAATTGCTATCCTAAACACCCTCACCTTCCACATGCCGGCGGCTGCTTCCAGCCTAGCCCACATTTCCCGCTAGAATCTAACTTGAGCGTCGGAGTCTGATCGGATGGTTCACCCCCTCCGGCGAGAATGCCGAGCTTTTCTCTGCTTCGAGCTAACGAATGATTTTTCATCTTACCTTCGGCGAAACCAGCCTGGCCGAACTTAACCGGTTACAGAAATGCTTGCCTCAGTGGTCTGACGGCTTGGTCCAGCGACTCCAGCCCTTGCAAGATTCTGTGCATCAACAACTACAATAAATATGTTTGCCCATCATTAAAAACTATACTAGGATGACTCAAAAACGTCTCATCTTCCAAACGAGGTGTCAGTTCACGCTCACGATTTCCTTTAAAAAAAATGTTACATCTCAAATTGAAGCCCGGCCCAAACCCAGCCGGACCAAGTAGGCTTGTCATAAGTCAAACTAAAACACGCACCGCACCGGAACCGCAATCGGAATCGGAATTGACGGTTCTGATCCGCTCACGTGACAGGGAAGACACCAGTTCCGACTGTGACCAATCACAAATCGCCGTTAACCTTCATAAAACTCCCAACCCCCCTTCGGTCGATCACGAAGGATCGATCCAAGCGGAGAGAAAACAATTTTCTTCTATTAAAACAATTTTTTTCTATTCACGCAGCGATCACTCCCAAGGTTTCGTGATCCCTCGGATAAATCAATGGGGAAGACCCATCTACAATTAACCCTTGCAATCGCTTGCCTTTGCCTTCTCTGGATCTATGGGTTGGCTTCAGTTCCTTCTAGATACTCGTTGGGGATTGATCCTAGAGGTGCTTGCTTACAAGTAGCTTTAATCTTAAATTTTTAGCTACTTTTCTTTCTGTAATTTATTTGATTCCTTTTGTTCGTCAGATGAGAGTTACTACAAGTCCAATGTAATCAAATGCAAGGATGGATCGAAGAAATTCACAAGAGAGCAGCTCAACGATGAGTTCTGCGACTGTCCAGATGGAACCGACGAGCCAGGTCTGACCTTTTAAAAGGTTTTGTCAATGTGCGTCGTTCAAAATTTGAAATTTTTGTGCACATATATTAGATTTGTATTTTCTTGGTATTTTTTCCTTGCGCCAACGATATTTTGGTGCTCTTCTTTTTTCCTTTTCATTTTGTAGGGACATCGGCGTGCCCGGAAGGGAAATTTTATTGCAAGAACGCTGGTCATATTCCTGTTACGATTTTTTCTTCGCGAGTGAATGATGGGTTATGCGGTGAGAACTGTCCCATTTAAACTTTGGTTTCTGGTGATTGGTTGCCTTCTTTACTAAAGTTTAGTGCTTTGCATCTGCTTAGACCATTTCATGCTTCCCTTGCTTTTCTTTCTTCCTTTCTGAAGGTCTTTGTCGTGCTTTTTTGCTGCCCTGCTTAGTCTCATGGCTGCATTACACTCGCAGCATAACTTGAATGCTTTTAAGAATATGGAAATGCCGAGTTGGTTCCACTTATGAAGAAGTTGGTTCAGTGGACTATCTGTCGTTGCAACCTTATTAGCATGGTGTCCCCCAAATTTCTTAACACCAATCCTAATTTTATTTGACCCTATTGCCCGCCCCTTCAATTTTTTTTTTAAAAAATTTGTATATGGTTCGAATTTCACATTTGTGACTGACTTTTGAAATAAATAAAGGGCATGCGAAGACATTGATCAAATATTCCGATTATCTTTGATGCAGATCAAATGTCGTTTGTATTATAAAAGGTTAGCAATGGAGCTATAGCACATACACTTTTCTTTCTTTTCTTCCTTATAATTAGTTCATGCACGCATGGCGTCTCTTTCCATGTTGCCTTTACCTTTGCAGCTTAGCTTAGAATGGAGAAGTGAGGGAAGGACTTTGATGAGGTAGAATAAAGAGATGCCAAAAGTAGTTGCTGTGGACATGCACACTAAAACACCCCGTTACAACCTAGGTTTTTAGTAGCAATGGCTCATAGGTTGATTCCATTCCTATTCGTACCAACTCTTGCAATTTGTGTATGATTATAATAGTTTGAGTGATGTCTCATGGTGCATTTGATTGATGTTATTTGATAGTAGCAATAAAGATACAGAGCTTTTATTAAACGAGGGGCTAATAGCTGTTAGGAATGTGGTTTTAATCGAACTCTGAAGTTATTCCCCGTGGTCATAAGTGATGGCCGTGTTCACGGGTTGATGTCATTGACAATGTTAATGTTCAGTCTGTCAAATGCAAAGTTGGCAATTAGTAAAACAGACATCTTATACATCTATCTAAATATTCATGAGGTGTATTTTTCAGGTGTCATATGATTTCCAGTGCATCTCAATTTAGTGGAAAATCTAACAACTCAGCGCTAATGCCAAAAATGTTCTATAAGACGAAGTGCAGGTAAAGATTGTGTTAATATATGACAAAACCATTCTAAAGAAGGGAAGTTTGTGGTGGCTTTGCATTATAATACAAACGAATATCATATAATAACTGTACTTAATAGGAAGCCTGAAAGCACGAATGGGCCAGTTGCATCATTTTGCATATTCTCATATCAGTTTCAAAAAAGGGCTGAAGATGCAATCATGGACCAAGCTCTTCATTTTCCAGGGAATTTTAATGGAAACATCTTTTGCGACTTTCCCCCTTAGCTGTAAAAAAAATCAAATATAGTGATAAAGAATACCCAAGAGTACATTGATGAACAAAATGCTAGATTGCTATCAACAGGTAAAACAATGGATTGTCCAGATTGCATAAAAAAGTACTAAATAACGAAATAGTACAAAATCATGCCAAGTAATATAAAAATATTTTGTCAAATAAAAAAAAATACTTTTCAATTTCAAACGTCAACCTCTGTTGCTGGTGGTGGATGCACTAGTCAATGACTTGCTATTTATCCTTATGAAGTAGCCATTTGCAACATCTTATCCCATTTATTCCTCTTTTTTTTGTGTGCGCTCGCACATCTGGCTTATGGGGGGCATGCGTGTGCAAGCGAGGTTCGGCGGGGGTGCACACATGCACTTCTATGCCTTCTTTGATATAGTTCTTTAGAAACTTTGTTGCTCTTTTCTGACCAATTTTTTGGAGTACAACGGGCAGTTTTGCCTTCCTTCTCTAATAAAGCAACAGAAAAGCAAATAATAAGATTATGTAGCCATATGGAAGTAGGGAGAACAATACAAAGACAAAACTCTTTGGAGTTGGGAATCAAAATAATTATTGTTTGTTGGTTACATAGTTGCATAAGTATTCATATCGGTCAGATAAAGTGGATGAGGTTGCATGAGATTTTATTCCACTGAAGATAAGGACTAGTAAATTAGTGCTTTTGTTGCTTAGTATTACGGCGGATATACATATTCTTAACATGATTGAAAGGAGGCAGCAACATGATCTGAAAATGAAAGTTGAAGAGCGGGCCTAGATTAAAATTCTAGTGTCGAAAGGGATTTCTTCTTTATTGTAGATTGGGAAAAAAATTAAGGAAAACTTGTAAACTTATAAACAAGAATTTCTCAGACATGGGGTAGGTGCGTGCCCCACAAGGCATCCTGCAAAATGGTATGTGAATGAAATTCTTGGCAATGCGTACAATGCCAACTCGTGTCAAAGAGTCAAAAGTTTGAACTCGGTTTTCACTAAGAACGAACAATATCATGCCTTCCATAATGCTTCACATGTTCTTTCGTCCATTTTAGATAGGGTTTTTCGGATGTACGTTCCCCAAAAAACGTCTAATTTGAAAAAAGTCCCCCAAATAATAGCTTTTGCCAGGAGGTCCCCCAATTCATTTAACTCACGTGAAAAGAGTCCCTTTTAACGAAATCTGTTTAAAAACGTAACTAGGGCTAACTCGGTCTAGTTAAGGTGTAGTTTATGTGAGGTTAAAATCTGATAAGCCATTCTTAACCCGATAACCAATCCTTAACCCGATAACCGTATTAAGTGAAGGAAAATGATAATGGGGAGAGAGATGGATGAAGAGAGAAAGTGATCCCAAAATTGAAGAACTGTCCCTAGAGATATTGAAGGCGGAGGAGATCAAGACCAATT
The DNA here is from genome assembly GCA_030789695.1 of Scilla litardierei. Lineage (NCBI taxonomy): Eukaryota > Viridiplantae > Streptophyta > Magnoliopsida > Asparagales > Asparagaceae > Scilla > Scilla litardierei. The sequence goes on along the minus strand of CM061132.1, from coordinate 86,299,555 downwards.
GCAGTCGAAGCCCTAGAGATTCGTCTTGGAATCAACATGAATGAAGTGGGTTTTTTGGGTTTCAATTTTGGGAGATCATAAGGTCTGCGATGAAAAATAAGGAAGCCCTAGCAATCTAAACGATGGAGGCAGACATAAAGTTACCATTTTGAAGGAAATGGTGCTTATGAGCCTCCATTTTACGGTCAGTTGTATGGTTTAATTATGAAATTTTGGGAAATCCTAATCATGTGTAAATGTTGCAGGGGCTTTGAAGCTGTCGAAGAGAAAGGTGCAAATTTGAAACCGTTTCAGTTTCTGCAGTGGATTAAACAATCTGCAGTTTAGTATGCATGTTTTATATGTGTTGACATCATTGATTAAATACTCTGCAGCATGTTTTATATGTTTTGAATTCATTCAATATTATAAGCATGCATGCAGTTAATATTGATGACTCGGTGGAGTAGAGACATGATATTACCCAAAATTTTGGTTCACATAATATTATGTTTTGTAATATTATGTTGTGTATGAATGCAGTAACATGGAGTCTGAATTGAAAGACGAATTGGAGGTTGATTTGAGAGAGATTGTGCTAAAGTATGGTGGATAGTGGAAGTGTATTCTAGAGCTAAAAGGAAGAAGTATGAAGGGGAAATCAGAAAACAATGAGGGTGGAAAGGAATGTTACTTTGAAGGGAATTGATGATCAGATTATTGAGTTTTACCCCATAGCAAGAGGGTAGAGAATGAAGCTGTCTAGTGTGGTGCCAGTAACCAACCCTAAGGAGTATAAGTTGGTAAAATCTGATAGGGATTTGTTGATTATATTATTAAAAGTGAAGAAGGTAGGGATGTATATGACATTGGAGGTGGAAAAAATGTGCCAGTGATACCAATTGGGATTGCTAGGAGAACAAATCCACTTAGAAGGGCTTCATGCAGCAACAAGGCTTCATGCAGCAACAAGGTGAAAACTGTGGAACATATACTGACTCAGGACAGTGACTCTTGTGATGAAGAAGTTCCAGGGGATGATGATGACAATTATGTTCAAGAAGATGATATATTGACTGATGTTCAAGTGGATGAGATTGGTATGTCAATTGGGATATATAATGAGATATGCTCTGACAGGCAGATGATTGTTATTCTGATGATGAATACCATTCTGTTGACAATAGTGAGACTGAAGACAATGAAGAAATTGACTTGGTAGAAGACTTGGATGGAGCTATTTGGGATGTAAATTACAATGATCCGGAAATTCAGGTTGGAAGCAGATTTAAGGACAAGTCAGATTTGAAGTATTGCCTTCAACAACATTCAGTTAAAAGGAATTTTAACATCAAACATGTGAAGAATGACATGAAAAGAGTTGTAATAAAATGCAGTACAGAAAATTTTTCATGGTATTTGAGAGCCAAAAGGCTCTATGATGGGGTGACTTGGGAAATATCAAAGTTAGTTCCAACTCATCCATGTACAGGAATTAACAAGGTGTCCAATATGCAGAGTACATCAAAGTGGGTTGTCATGAACATACTTGCATCTGTAAAATCGAATCCAAATATCACTCCTAAGGAAATAATTAGTATCATTCATCAGAAGTATGAGCTCATTTTACCTTACAACATGGTTTGGAGGGCAAGAGAGCTTGCTGAGGATGAAATATTTGGAAAGATGGAAGACTCCTATGATTATGTAGAGGACTTAATGGATGAGCTACTTTATAGAAACCATGGAAGCTTTATTCAGGTTGATAAAGAAGAAGATAATTCTTTCAAGAGGATGTTTGTATGTTTGAAGCCTTGCATAGATGGTTTCAAAAATGGTTGTATGAAGTTCATTGGTCTTGATGGATGTCATTTGAGAAGTAAATACTTGGGCATGTTACTGTCTGCAACAGCTTTGGATGGGAATAATGGTCTCTTCTCAATTGCATTTGCAGTTGTTGATGGGGAGAGCTATATGTCATGGTGGTGATTTTTGATGAATTGGAAGTTTCTTTTGAGGGTAGTTTGACTGAAATTTGTTTCATTTCATATCAAGAGAAGGGTTTATATCAAGCTGCAAGGGAGGTGTTTCCCCAAGCAGAGCATAGGGTGTGTATGAGGCATTATTGGAAGTCATTTAAGAAGAGGTGGCCAGGAGATTTTTTTGAAGAAACCCTATGGTATGCAGCAAGATCATTTTCTTGGGATGAACTTAAGAGACATATGGAGAAGCTTGGAAACATTTCAAGGGAAGCCTTCAATGAGTTGGTGGCAGAGAAGATGTATAAGTGGACAAGAACTCAGTTCTCACCAATATCAAAGAATCATTACATCACAAACAATTTGTTTGAGTCTTTCAATGCATGGGTTTTAGAAGTAAGATATTATCATGTAGTTGATTTGGTTGATAAAATTAGGATTCATATTATGCTGAAGTTTGAACAGAGAAGAAAGATAGCAAGGAGGTGGAAGGGGATGCTAGTCCCTTATGCAGAGAGATATGTACAAGATATAAGCAGACGGTTGGGTAGCTGGAGTGTAAGCAGATCTGCTGATGGAAAGAAGGCAGAGGTTGAATGACCATATGAGGAGGGAGATTGATTTAGATGATAGGACATGTTCACGTGGAAGATGGCAGCTGACAGGTCTACCATGCATACATGTGGCCAATTTTATTGGGACAATCAGAAATGCAAAGTGGGAGGAATTTGTTGATAAGGCCTTCTATGTACATAGGTATGCAACATTAAGTAATATGCTCTTTTCAGTAATTTGTCTATAATATTAGGCCTTATTATGTATTATGGTTGTATTATCTTGATTAAGTAGTATGTTATCTTCTGTTTTTGTCATTTTAATATAGGTACAAACAAGCTTATGCAATGTCTGTGAACACTCTCCCCTCAAAAGACTAATGGATTAGGAAATCCAAAGGTTATACAATTGGTTCTCCAAAGTCTCAAAGGCCAAGATGGAGGCAAAAAAAGAGAATCAATGGTACTGGTGAAGCTTCTTCAAGTGGAGTGAGGAAGAGAGTTCACAAGTGCACTAGATGTGGGGGTTTAGGCCATCACAAAAATGCATGCAAGGAACCACTTGGGGAAAATGCAACTGAACCAAATCCTACATCACTAGCAGCTGAACCAAATCCTATAGCTGTTGCAGCTGCCCCACAGCCTACATCATTAGCAGCTGAACCAAATCCTACAGCTTTTACAGCTACCCCACAGACTACATCAGTAGTAGCAGCTGAACCAAATCCTACAGCTTTTACAGCTACCCCACAGACTACATCAGTAGCAGCCGTGTCAACTCCTACTACAAATAAATCAAGGTATATGTTTTGTAGTTTCTTAAAATTATATTCATTTTTCTTAGATATAATAAGTACATGTCTGACCATTATATTCATTTTTCTTATTAGGGGTAGTAGAAGAGGGGGATGTAGAATGGTAGGTGGAAGAGGGGCAGGTGGAAGGACTGGAGTAAGAGGGGAGAGTACAAAATTATTTGAACATGAGGGTGGTTCTGTCAGCTAGATGCAGAATGAAGAGCCAAGGAAGAGGTAAACAATTGCCGGGGGGTGAAAGGGTTGAACACTAGTATTGACCCTCAGCAGCAAGGAGCAAGGAGCAAGGAGCAAGGAACAAGGATCCAGTATCAATGAGAATGGATCAAGGAGCATGGATCAATGAGCAGGGAGCATGAAGCATGGAACAAGGATTAGGGAGCATGAAGCAAGGGTTATTGAGCATGGAGCATGGAGCAAATGAGCATGGAGCAAATGAGCATGAATCATGGAGCAAAGGAGCAAATTCAAAGCAGCATCATGGAATAGCAGCCCGGAGGAGCAAATTCAGAGAATGTAAGATGGAGGAGCAAATGAGTAAGGAGAGAGCACCAAATTTAGAGCAGCAGCAACAACCTGGAGATTGGAATACGGAGCAAGGAGCAAGGAACAAGGAGAGAGCACCAAAATCAGAGCTACATCAGCATCTTGGAGATTGGAGTATGGATGAAGGATCATTGAGCATGGATTATGGTTCCAATTTAGAAACCAATCAGCACCATACTGGAGCATGGAGCATATCTCATGTACCAAATTCAGAGCATCAGCAGCAACATGTAGAAGTTGGGACACAGTCTTCAGTCAATGTCCCCAAGGGTCATGGAAGAGGTAAAAGTGTCCCAATGCGAGGTAAACATAGATCAAAATAATCATGTATGAACATTATGGGACCCTATTTCTTGGCTCATTTTTGGTGGTCTGAACATAGTATGAACATATTGCTTGTGGTGGAAACAGACAGCCTTTTTTTGTATTCCGTTTCATTGTGTGGTGGCAACAACATGCTCATTTTGGGGGTTTTAACAGTATGGGTCCTGTTTCCTGGCTCATTTTGGGGGTTTAAACATAGTAGGACCATGTATCTTGAGGTTTAAACAGACAGACTTATTTTGTGACCTGTTTCATTTTGTGTTGTAAACAAACATTCTCACTTTGTATGATGCTGTTGAGACACACCATGATGTGTTTTTCTATTGTGATATATTGAAAGCAGACATTCTCAATTCTGGTTTTTCTGTTGTGTTTTGTTGTTTTTATATTTTGATATCTACTGATCAGATTGCATATTGTCATGGATGAGTATGCTTACTCTTGATTATGTAATTGTGTGCATATGATTATATTGAAAGTATGGCCATACACACCATGCTTCCTCTTGATTGTGTAATTTTGTGTTCATATGCAATTGGATCCATTGCTTCAACGTGATTCTATTTTGATATCACTAAGCAGAGTTCATATTGTCCTGTATGACTATGCTTTACCTTGATTATGTAATTGGATCCATTGCAAACACTTGATTAAACTTTTCCTACATTCAAAACATTCAATCCTACTTCATTCAAAACATTGCAAACAGTTGATCCATGGCTGCCACTTCATTTGGAAAAATTAAAAACAGAACACATCACAACATTCAATCCAACTTACATAGCTTCAGCAGCATTTCACAAAAACTGAAACTGAAACTGAAACATAGCTTCAGCAGCATTTCCCAAAAACTGAAACATATCACATTACCTTTTCAAAGTTGCTACATTCTCACAGTACGATTCTACACTTACACATTTGCTTCATCATCAGTTCTACACTTCTACATTTGCTGCATTCTCACATCACACCATTAATCAATACACCAACACATATAACAATGCAGATTACTCTAATATGGAACAAAACTTTAGCAATTTCATCTCTTAAGCCCACAATCTACTTACTGACTTTGATTACTTCATTATGCAAGCCATCAACCCATTCAAAGAACCCACATCCTCTATCATTGGAACTCTTATATCTTGGACAGCCAAAGAAAAGGAACCACTTATTCTCGCCCTTCGTACAGGTCACAACTTTGCATGGAAACCCACACAAGCAATTCCTGCGAGTGCCCATCTGATCATCGCCCTTGAAACCCATTGAAGAGCTTGATGTATCATAAGATCTTGTCATTTTTATGTAGGCTTTGCGGGCGAATATGTTGTTTGCATTTGTTTTTTGAGTTGGGCTGGAGGAGGAAGAAAGAAAGGGTTTCTTGGGTGAGAGATCAATAGGAGAGATCAATTGGAGAGAGTGAAAAGAGCAGCAGATGATCAGGTTTTATGGATTCCTGTAACTAGCCGTTTGTTTTGAACCGTTGGGCTGGAGGAGGAAGAAAGGAGGGAGGGGTATAATGGTCAGTTTGTGTTTTCTGTTAGAAGAGAAGGAATATTCTCTTCAAATTAACCTTGGGGACTCTTTTCACGTGAGTTAAATGAATTGAGTTAAATGAATTGGGGGATCTTCTGGCAAAATCTATTATTTGGGGGACTCTTTTAAATTAGACGTTTTTGGGGGACCGATATACGAAAAACCGTTTAAGATATGGAGATAGATTCTGATAGAGATCTAAATCTTTCTAAAGATAGATGGATCCATTCATCAGTTCCTAGATTCATGGAGATATTGAACATTGATTTTTGGTTGTTGGTACTGTTTTGACATCTGTAGTAGTTTCTTTGTCAAATATTTCAAATATTTTTTTGGTTGGGTCTGTGACATTTAGCTGAGAAATTTGGTAAGCTGATGTCAACGTGGCGAGTGTTAGTTCACCAAAATATTGCAATTAAAATCCCATGTTTTATGGGGATTTCAGGCCACCATGGCCCACATGAGTTGGGTACGACAACCTTCTTAAATTATGTTTTCTTTCTTATTTCTCTTTCTAATTTTTCTCTTGTTCTCTCTTTCTCTCTCTCTCTCCACACCTCTATTGCAAACTCCATCTCTTAACATAGCGTAGGCGATATCTCCACCACATCCTTTGTCGCCCCGGCCGCCACCCACACATTCTCTCTGTCAACTTTTGCTATCTTCATCTCCCACATTTCCAGGGAAAAAGAAGCAATTTTGGGTTGTGAAGTTGGGCTATTTTTGTTGATGATGTTGAATAATATGGGGGTTTCAAATGGGTTGTAATGTACAACGATCCATGAAGTGTAATGATCATTGGGGGGTTTCAAATGGGTTGTGGTATTCCTTTCCTTTTTGTATGTTCTTTTGCTACCCAACAACTTTGGTGAATTCATTTTCAAATGGGCTGTTTTACAAAATTTTGGTAGTTTGAGAATTTGGGTGATTTTTAGCAGATTTTAATCAGAATTTTAATTAAAACCTTGGGCTTCTCCATGCCACGATCACTTCCTCCGTGACCGCGATGCCACCTATTGATCCCCTTTCTCTCACTCACTCACTCAAATTTAGTTACAAAATTGCAAAAAAAAATTGTGAATTTTTTTTCTAAAAATAAAACTTAACTGAAAAAACTGAAATCAAATTTCAATGTTATTCTAAGCATTTCTAAATTATTAATTTTGGCTATGCTAATGATTTGGGTATGCTAATTTTAGATATAATCAATTTTAAGAAATATAATGAATTATATATATAATTTTTGTGTTGAAATTCAAAATTAAAAAGTTTGTTTCGTCCCCAAATAGGTAAGTTTACCACTCCAAATGGTGGGTGACCACATTACAAAAAGCAAGATTTCCTCTTTCTCCTCTTCATACAGCAAGAGAAGAGTCATGGGGTCCACATGAATAGTGCACGTTCATCTCCAAACAAACTAGAAATTTTGACAAGAGGAAGTTATGTCATATTTCCCAACTTCAATATCACCTCACGAAATAGGCCCTAAGTTATTATATGCAAGAAGATTGTGCTGAAACTGTGCAGTGAGAAAGCATGCTCTTAATAGTGACAATGAATTATAAAGAATTATCCATTGAGCTTTAGAACAGAATATCTAAATGAAGTCTTTTGTAATGGTAGTTGTTTCATCCTTTTGCATTTCTCTGTATATGCTTGTGTGTGCGACAATCCGTAACTGAAAATTGACTAAAATATTTGTACTATTGAATTTGTTCATCAAATTCCTTTAACTTACTGGCTTTCATTTTTAAAGTGCTGTTAACCTTATCAAATGACATTTTAAAGGAAAAAGTATAATGAGATTGAGTGATGCTCTGAATGATATTTGTTCGATTACCACATAAAGTTCTCTGAAAGCTTTCACATGACTAGCCAATCAATGTAACTTTCTATATGGGTTTGCTTGTGACTCCAGTTTCATTCTTGTTTCTTTAGCTCATAACCATTACGTTTTTCATCTCTATTGAACTTCTCAAAAATCACTTTCCAGTGTTTCTATAGAAGTATCATCAAAGTTACAATGGAGAAAATCTTGATCTATGATCTTCGGAGGATAGTACTAGAGCAATTGCTCATTTGTGAAGCCAAAGAATGGCTGTGCACATCTTATGAATGATTGTCACCCCCATTTACTTGCTTGTGACTCGAGCTTCATCCTTATAAATGGGTGTTCTATGCTTGCAATACAATTTATTGCCTTGTTGTAACCAGTCTGTCTCCAACAAATTTCCTATCCAACAAATTTCCTAATAACCAATTTCCACAATCCTGCACATCATGTGTTCTTGTAATGTTGAATCAGAATATTGCTATATGATGGGAGAGCTGCAGGCTGACATCTCATTTTAATTTTTTTAGAAGGTGGCTTGACCAAAAAAAACATAAAAAGTATAAAGACATCCTCAAGCCTTTTGCACAATTTCTTCAAAAATATCAATTTTCTTAGAAACTTGTGTAATATTTCTCAATAAACTGTGTTATTTCTTAAACTTTTTATTAAACGTCTAACACTTAAATTTACTGCTTGTTTTCTTTTGTTACGTGTCTTTGGTATATACCATACCTTAAAGAATAAATATTATCCTATAGTGCAGAGTTGATGAAGGACCAAATGTATGTTAATGTTGTGCAGTGCATTTTCTGTGGCTCTCATTTACAAACTAGTTTATTTATTTCTTGCATGATCCTTTATGTTCAATTGGGTCATGTGTTTTCAAAACTGACTAGAATTTTTATAATGTGCTTGGCAGCTTTGATTCATTGTTCCATATAACTCCTGACACTACTTATTTTTCTTTTGTTTATAAGCAGATTGTTGCGATGGAAGTGACGAGTATGATGGAACTGTAAATTGCCCGAATACATGCTGGGAAGCTGGAAAAGTGGCTAGAGAAAAACTAAACAAGAAGATTAAAACATATCAAGAGGGAGTCATCATACGAAAGAACGAAGTAGAGAAGGCAAAACACGCTCATACTAAGGATGAAGATGACTTGTCAAAGCTAAAAAGTGAAGAGAAGATACTCAGCGATCTTGTTGACAAACTTAAAGGTGCAGCCTCTATAATATTTGTTCCATCATCTTTTGTTGAGCTATTTTGATTTATGTATTTCTGTCTCCTTGAATGATATGCTTAAATAATAACCAATTGGTACCATTTTATATCAGATAAAGACATGATTGCTAACTTATTAGACCATTGACGTAATGTACATCGGTAATAAATGTCACAAATTTACTGTAGCTGATATAATGACTATGCCCTTTCTTTGTGGTGATTAATATAATATATCCTTCATGGTATTAAACTTCTCCAGCCATTCCTATGGCAACACAATGTTTTGAATCTCAGCAGAGACCAATCCTTTTGGTCTGTTTTGGATTGGTCCTGAAAGGAAGCTAAATGACTCGGTTTCGTCCTCTGAATTTCTAGGACGGATCCCTTGTCATATAAACATGTGATTACAATCACAAAAATGTTGAAACCTTAGATTCAAAGGAACTTGCGTGGAGCATCACCAAAAAGGGGGGAAAATAGGGGGGGGAGAGAGAGAGAGAGAGAGAGAGAGAGAGAGAGAGAGAGAGAGAGAGAGAGAGAGAGAGAGAGGTGGACAATCTTGTGCCTTTAGCCTTGCCCATCTACTGCTTGTTGGTGCCATCTGGTTCGTTCTTCATGCTACCACTGGCATAAACTTCCTAAATTGTAGTTGGAAGACCTTATAGCTCTCAAATGGGAGCTATAAGATGCTGGGTTGTGTGAAATTTATATTTGACCTTTAGTATGATTAAGTTAGATTTTTGAGTTTTGAGTTAAATCTTCCTTCCCCAAATTTGGAAGTCCTGATTTTGGGAATTCAATACTAGTTTGAAATACTGGAGCCCGACATAGCACTAAAGGAAGCTTCCTCGTGTGGAGTTTTGTGTGTAATTCCTAGAGAAAAGCTTTTTCATATTTATAACAAACTTGACAATTTATGTGTGGGGTTTCCATATAAAAGAAGACCTGTCTTCTATTCTAAATGTATTTTATTGATATCAAAGTAACAATATGAAGTTCGAAAGAAACAGCTAGAACTGCCAAAGCTAATACTCTGAAGGGGTTGTTAGTCAAATTGGATTTCAAAACCATTTGGTGAGAATAAATTTAGAACCAAAAGCGATCACGTGCAAAACTAAGGGATTTCAAAAGCCCATAGCTGTAAATTTGTTGAATCCTGTCTAGAATTTCAAAACCGTGGTGCAGATTGCTCTTTGGAGAGTCTGCAACTGAAGAGTTTTAATCTATTTTGCTTGAACACAGTAGGTTCCTTATGCGAATGAAAATGGCACCAATTTCAGCCATTTATTTTCCATGACACTTTATGCATACCTTCAGTCTATTGGAGGCATTGCTCTGTAACATTCATGGGGCAATATTATTTGAAAAATATTTCCATCTACCTCAAAATGATGTTTATGGTACATTCATGCGCATGTTTAGTTGTAGTTTTAAGTTGAAAATGCTGATAGTATTTGTTGGTATGCTTGGCTTTAAATATGGTCTAACATGGTACCGGATCACCTAAAGTAAAATGAATACAGAGAGTCAAGTCGTTCTGTAAAACTCATTTCTGACCACATTTTTGTCTTTTTTGCCAACATGATGTTCATTCTTTTCCACTCAAGTCATATATTTACTTTAAATAATATGCAGACCAGTACATAGCTTAAGTTTTTGGGTAACATGATGCCATTTGCCAACATGAATGGAGTTTGGGGCACACATTCCTGCAAGTTGGAGCGCTGAGTTGGGAACATTCTTATGGATGGTGATTTAATTCACAATTTTTTTTGCCATCAGGGCAAAACAATTTCTTTGGACTCTCCCACTTAGTTTTATGTTGTAGTTGAATATATTTTGATCTAAAAAAACTGCATCCTAAGAGCTGGGAAAAACCTATTGCATTGTATTTTAAAGTCACAGTTACCAACAGATCGCTTCGGCACGAGGAACGAAAACAAATGCATAGAACGCTATAATCCAAAACATGACTTGTTAGACTTTGGATGTTTAGTTGGAACGAAATACATTTATCATGAAGGGAAAATGAATTTTTACAAGAATCCTAACACGTTTCTATTTATGTACACATGCATTATCACATATGTACAAGTGCATAATAGTTTGTAGTAGAAAATTTATGAAAGGCGTACCACATTTTAGTAACACCGATCTTTTATTTAGTCTACAATGCTTAAAAAATATGGAACGATGATTTTATCGTTTAAGATCACCAATGTACCATAATTTTGAACATGCGATCTGGATTGCAGATCGTGGGGGTTTAGCATTTTCAGGTAACAGGTTAAATTAGAATTTCTTTTTATATTAACAGGTAAACTGTTCGTGCTACACACCGTGAATATTTGAGGAATTCCTTAGGAGCATGGGTGCATGTAAACAAATACACGAGACCTGTCCATCACTTGTCCTAGCAAGAAAGAGTTATGGGGAGATTTCCAAAGTATTCGAGTGATCCATCTAGCTTCTGTGCATCTTTTAGTTCCTAAATTCAATCTTTTTTCAGGATTTACTATTTTGCAAATTTATTCAAAAGACAAATTATCTATATTTGACTATATGACAAGTCTACTTGGATGATGGAATCTTATTAAAATTGATCAGTCTGCGCATGGGTCCGACGGATGAATTAGCTATAATCACTTCCTCTAACTTTATAATTGGTGCAGCCCATGAAGACATGGGAAGAGTGAAGAAACTGTTAAAACTAAGGGAAAAGATAACTCGCAGGCTAACATAGTTACAAAAATCAGATCATCACAGAACTGATTACAACCTGCTCGTTTAATGTTTCATATAGGCTTCACATAGACAATAACAAGTAAAACTGACCTAGAATTCCTAAATAGAAAGAGGACAAACAAATCTAGATAGTTAATTGACAAACAATTTAGCTGAAAAACAACCAACTGAATAGCAGCTGAATCTAATTATGACTAATAAGCTAAATCAAATATAAACTAAGGTCTTGGCTCGTTAGTGAGTCGATCTATGTGTTGGGTTCATGTGTCAACTTTGACGTAATATGGAGTAGGCTATTCTCAAAGCCAACCCCGATGTAAGTTAGGTCAGGTACTAATAACATGTAACCAAACTGGGCAGAATCCAGATCACCCATATTCAACCCTGATGTGGATCCAATCGGATTCAGGCATTTGGGTTTTTTTAATTTTAGGAGGTTGTTATTAGATTTTAGTAGCATTTAAATCTTGATTCTTTTTAGAAGAAGTTGAGTCCTTTTCTATTTTTATTTTGAATTCTTTTTATTTTTAGCAACTTGTTAGTCCCACATTGGTTGTGGTAGAAGTTTGTGTAAGTTGTAAGCCTTTTAAAAAGGTCTCAACATTTGTTTTATGACATGGAGATTGAATGAATGAAAAATTTATTGAAACTGTATTTATCATGTAAATATTTTACATTGTGAGTGCGAGAGTGTGCTTGGTTACGTGAGGCCAGAAAAATCTTCGTATGCGAGATGTGGGAGTCAATGGTCGTTAGATTATGTGAAGTCTGAAATTTTATCAAATCCGAAATAATTCTTCCTTAATTTTCCCGCACCACATGTTTCCCTTTTAGTCCTGTATCATTTTGATATTAGGGCCCAAAATCCTGATTGGTCATTTCTCCTTATCTTCTTCGATATTAGTTAATTCAGAAAAGAGAAAATCCCAAAGAAGAAAAAAATTAAAAAAGAAAGATATGAAATTTAGTTCAAAAAGGAGAGATAAAAAAATAGAGAAAAATTGAAGTTTATGGTTCTTTCCCTATAACCCAAACCCAAACCCAAACCCAAACCCTAAACCTAAATCCTAAGTCTCCGTTGCCACGTCCATTTTCAAATGCCATCGCTGTCACCGCGATGGCCCTCCCTTATCTTCACCGCTAACACCTCCACCCTCCAAGTCTGCCATCCTTCATCAGATAGTTCCGTTTCGCTGCTATTATCGACTCCGATCAACTTCGCAACCATCATCGCCTTATCGGAGGGCCTTGATACCGTCGTCGTCTCCGTCAGGTAGTTTTGTTGTCACCAACAATGGCATTATCCACCTTTAACGACCACACGATTATCGAAAATGTTGTGAAAAACAACTTGACCTCGAGCCGGATCGCTATAGTAACGGCTCTGTCAAGCTGTTTTTGACGATGCATGAAGTTGACCTTGAGCTGATCTAAGCGGACTCGAGTTGGTAAACTGTTGATCATTTAACAGCTTTGAATAAACTATTGACAGAGTCTCCAGCTATGTTATAATATTAGCCAGCAGCAGAAGCAATAACAGTTACATTGCGACTTTCGATTTTTCGATGATTTTTTGGGATTTTCTAAGTTATTACAATACCCGAGTGTATGTTGAGTCAATTGTGGTGGTTTTTTGTAGCTGTTTAAGCTTGATTTTGATTTAGTTGAGCTAGTCACGAGTCATGTTTGAGACCATCATGAACAGTTTTGAGTAATGTTAGATGTCTCGGTTTCAGTTTCAATTTAGGTCTTTAGGGGAATTTTAGGATTTGGGCAGTTTCATTTGTTTCGAAGGTTTCAAAGTTTCGTTTCGTTTGTATCGGCAGTTTCGGCAGTTTCGTTTTGGTATCGGTTTTAGGAGATTTTTTAAATATGTATATACACATAGTTACAAAGTATGTATATACTTATAAATTATTTTATACATATAATATAAATGCATTGATAATTTATACCAGATATATAGTTGTACATAATTTTAGCTGAAACTTCTTTATGATCCTAGACAGCTTATTATTATTTTATTAATATAAAATAACAAAAATACATAGCTTGATCATGCATAAATCTTACCTCGTGATACAGAAAATGAAGAAAATAAAGAAAAAGATAAAAAATCTCATTCTAAGTCATTATCATCGATTTTGGTACAAAGTAGTAATGTGGATAGTAAATATCATATGTTACGATCCTAAAAATGATAGCATCATGTTATCTTTATCCAGAGGGCCAGTTTTGCTCGATGAAATGGATGTCATGACTATCTTGACTGCTAGATTGCTCACTGACATTTGAACTGTACATGTAATGGCTAGCATAATCTGCATAGACATTTGAGTGTCTGTACGGTGTGTAATAATTGTCATGATTACCAGAGTATTCACTGAAATACGATTCATGAATGATAGAATTATCATAACCTCCATAATAATCTGAACATTGATACATGGATGTCAGATTGTCTACCGTATGTATCGTTTCTCCTTTCTTCACTTTGATGCCTCCTACCATAATCTCCATACCCATGCAAATAAGTTGTAATAAGCATGCTCTACACTTCTCTTAGTACGACGATTGTATTTTGAAGCACCGCAACCTCCATCTGGAGGACCTTGTTCATTCGGAGACGAATCATCATCACTTTCTCTTATACATGAGATTGTATTTTCGAACGCGATGTTGATTCTTTCGCTTATACGAAAGATTCATCATCACCACACCCTCCATTGATTGGTTGATGAGACTTGTAAAAACAACCAAGTGAATCTCACTGCAAGAGGAGAACAACCGAACTACTGTCTTCTTTCGCTTATATGTGAGATTTACTTGGTTTTGACTTGGTCGTGGCTCATTGCTTTTTATCTGTTTTGCCTCTAGAAGCACTTTGTCCAATCAAGGATTGTCTTTGTCATCGAGCAGCTTGTCTTTTGTCACCATGGTTCCTTCTTCAAACGGATTGTTCTCGTGCAAAATTTAATTTACGTCAATCCGTTGATATTTAGTTTTCTCCTCATGCATTGTTTTTCTCTTAGCCTCATAAACCAACCTTTTACGATTTTTTCTTGTTAACATGTTTCTGGTCTTTGTGTGAAGTACTGAGAATGTTGTCCAACTTCGTTCATAGTTTTAAGATGAGACTGTTTAGTATAAAACATGCACCGCTAAACATATAAGATTTAGAGCTTGTTCTCTCCCAATTATTAACCACCATTCAGTTTCAAAATTTCTCATGGTCAGAAAATCTAGAGCAGTTTATGGGAGCATACAACGAACTAAGCTTCTTATAGATAATTGGAGGGACTTGCTTTATTGCCATACATGCCTTTTGGGAGTTGAATACATCAACTTTTATCTAGTATAACCCCACATACAATTATTATGTATAATTTTAGAATGTGAACAACTAGATCAAATCTTAAATCGAAATAAAAATTTCTGAAAACTATTTATCTTTCTGTCTATATCAAGTTGTTTTGAGATGTTTGGTTCCAACCTCTAAACCACATGTCTAAATCTAACATGCAACTCGTTGTCATTTAACCTGCAATTGAATTACATCATGTAATTAAATGATCAGTATCACAATTAGTTTACCCATAAAATAAAAAAATTCAATATTTACCCCTAAATCAAGATATTCACATCTGTATTGGTCTCTATATGCGGTGTATTGTATTGATAGAGTCCAATGCGATAAAATGAGTTGCAAATCTTGTAATTAAAGGCATGATCAACTCTTTTTCACCTCTCTTTTTCATCAAGCTGAGCACTCAACCTTTGTTGTATATAAATCATGTTACTATTTGACTTTACGCCGCAATATTTTTGGTATCATTTTCTTTTCACATATAAAAAACTATCAAATCAATACAATACACCGCATATGGATACCAATACAAATGTTGTCTTTTTACATCAGCAGTTGTCCAGTTGATTTGTTGTTTGCTCCAATGTCCAATCAATACAACGACTCTATGCTCTCCAATTATATCTACATATTTATCCATCTGGTCAACTATGTATGGACTATTCTGGAAGCTATCGGTTGCATCTATCGAGTCAAGAAACATTGTCCTATACGTTGAATACACAAGAAAATTAATAATTTTCTTTCTATTCCGTGTTGTACAACTATCACATATAAGTGTGTAACCATACTCATTCCCATAACTATAAAAAGTTTCATTATAAACTTTGGTTTCTTTAACCTCCATGTTTAACTGTGTTAGAAAGCTCTCAAGTAGTGGGTGGAGGAACTACATGTTATACTTCTCGAAAGCATCTGTCAAGGGATGGTCATATGGACTATTGGCTATATTGTGTGGAATGTGATTGTAGTATATAAATTTGGTTACACGTATTTACCGAGGAAGCTCTTGGTATTTTAAAATCTTTCATTGTAGCCTTTATAGTTATTTGGGTTTTACCTTGCTTCGTTAAAATAAAAGTATTATCTACACCATATTTAAAAGAATATCAGATAGTCTGTCGGTAGATTCAGCATGAACAGAACCATATTTTAGAAGACCAGTCGATCTGTCGATATGTTCATCACGAATCATATCGAATTTGTCCAGACCAAACGATCTTATTCTCATTATTCTTTTAGCAATTCTTATTTCTTCTGCAATAAATTTTTTGCTTACTTATTCCTAGTGCTTTTCTACGTTTTTCTCCTCACTGATCTTAATCTCATCTTCATCTTCATTTGGAGTTTGAGCCAATATGCCAAGACATTAACTTTTCATCTATCATCTTCTTAAATTTTAACATTTGTTTTTTACTCTGGGTAAATATGAGTGTCTTCATATCTGCTCGTATTTCTTTTGGCGCTTTGGTATATGTCATTGCATCATCAGCAATTCCCGTCAAATGTTCCTTAAGGCGAGTTATGCCTCAGTGTATTTCTTTTCCGCAATAGTTGCACATTACATTTTTATGATCATTTCCAATCATATTACCATGAGCCCAACCAATATCTCATTGTTTCTCCTTGTAAGTTCTCCGAGACATATCGTAATTATCGTTTATAATTGAAGACACCATATAATGAGTTACTTTTTCTATACCATTTTACAATTAAAATTAATTAATCACAATATAAATTATCTTAATAAACTATCTTAATGCTAATTGTATGAAAAATAACACATTATGGAACAAGCTACAATGCATTTTTGAAAAATTAAAATTTTAGATATCTAATATTATTTATAAACCATTATTAGTAGTTACAATAAATTAAATTCATTTAAATCTAACAGTACTTCTAAAAATTTAACATTATCTCTAAATCGTTATAATGAAATTTACATGATATGTAAAGTTTATCCAATGAACATTATAATAAATATTGTTCAATTAAAATAAAATTAAAACAAATCAATTACAATAAAATTTAAAATTAGAATATCAATATCAATAAAATTAAAATAATCATAAACATAACAACATATACCAATAACATTGGGTTAAAGTTGACATATACCAATAACATTGGCCAATAACAACTGAGGATTATTAATAAATATCACTAAAGCATATTTCAATAATATTAGTTAATATTATTATGTAATGTTATTTTTGTAATATTAGTTAATAATAGCAATATTCGTTAAGAATAATTTTTAGTGTAAATAAAAAATTGTTGGGCATCGACCCAATACCCACCGAGTGCTGCTAGTCACATTACACATTCGGCTAAACAAATTACATTTAATTACGAGTTTGCCATTCTTTTTGGTGAAGTTTACAAAAGGGAATGACAAACTCGTAATTAGATGTAATATCTTCAGCTAAATGTGTAATGCGACTGTCAACACTCGTCAGTTGGAGTGCTGAACTTCAACCGACGAGTGTTGCCAGTCGCATTACATATTTAGCTGAAGATATTACATCTATTTACGAGTTTGTCATTCCTTTTTTTAAACTTCTAAAAGACAATGACAAACTTGTAAATAACTGAAATATCGTCAGCAAAATATGTAATGCGACTGGCAGCACTCCCAAGTCCCACCGACCAACAAAAATAGCATCCCCTTAATTTTTCCGCTTCAACTCTCATCGTCGACCTAGGGTTGAGTTTGTCGGCATCAATCACTGTTGTGTTCGACTTCGACTTCGTCGACTTTGTTCAATGTTCGAGTCTGCTCTTGAGATTGCAACTTCTCGATGAGGTATGGTTCGAGCTTGACAACACCGACTTCGCTCGAGAGCAGAGCTTGACTTCTTGGTTGCAATATGTCACCAAGTTTCAGCTTTCAACACCAACCCTAAGAGCAGACTTTGACAGTTAATCATTCGAAGTCGACGCATCGATCAAGAGCAAAGTGAGGTTAGGCATTGATTTATTTCTTAGTAGAGGTAAAATTTAAGAGTTGATCTGTTAAAAAATTTAATTGAAATTCTGAGCAAAAGAACTAAACACTTAATTGTGATTATTTTAATGAAGCTGAAGATCAAGGCTCTTTAATTTCAAAGATGAATCCAAAGATGAAGATCAAGAAGAATTGCTATCAAGATGAGTTAATTGTGCTTTTGTTTTTTCAATCGAATTATGCTTTGCATGAAATGCTTGAATTATGCTTTGCATGGAATGCTTGCAATATAGTTATAGAAATAGAATCTCTATTATCTCACATGATGATACCTGTATATTCATGATTTTTCATCACGAGATTTATTCTATGTGCTTTTTTGATCTTCATGTGATTTTTTGCTTTTTTCTTCTTCTACGTTAGTTTCGGGCAAAACAGATGTCTGATTCCGAGAAAATATAGGAGTTTCATATCGGTTCCCTTTAAAATCGATAAGAAATGGTCGAAATGGGTTCGACCAAAACCGTCATCCTTGGTTTTGAGCAATTTACCTACTTTATCACATATTTTCTATGATTTTTCCTACGTATGGTCCATGTAGAGAGGAGTTCGACAATTACTTTGAATTTTCAGTTTTCTACGGATTCGAGGGTTATCAAGTGTATGCAGATTAGGGGCCTTGTATTGAAAGATTTTTTTTCTTGTTGTATCCTAACCAACGAGGAAAAGTGCCTTTATGCTCGACATAAACTAAGAGGATAAACCTTTTTTTAGTGGAAAGAGTTGGTGAAGGATGTGAACAGTGGGCATAAATAGAACCTAAGCTTCAATATCACTGCCTCCGTAGACATCCATTAGGACATCACTCTTATATTTTTATATAGCGATTTATATAGCGATTGGAAAACATGTGCAAGATATTCAAATTGCATTAGAGTTATCTATGAGACAGCTGGCAGAGCAATATAAAGATTATATTCTGATAGGAATCGAAGGCAAAAATACGATTTTTATTGAATAAAAACTGAAATATAATAAAATAACGTGGTTATAATATAGATGCAACCTCCCTCCCAAGCTGCCGATTGATAAGTGACGTCCGCACCTTCCCGAAGAACTTGAAGAACTATCTTTTCTCTCACAAAATCATCAAAAGTGGCATAACCAGGGTCGACCGGCTCTCCCCTATTTATAATCTTATAATTAAATGTTTAATTACCCAAATACCCTACTATAATAAAATAACACAAAACCCAATAAGCTAGGCCCCAAGTGGGTCAGATCTATCATTACTCCGCCCCAAAAATCCACCTTGTCCTCAAGGTGGTGCATGAAGTTTCTGGCGGGCCTACTCCGAGTGGGAGTCGTCTTCCACTTCGACATCTTCATCCTCCACATCATCCTCCTCGTCTTCCCCAGCTATCATCACTTGCAGTTTGCGCACTCCACAGTGGTGCCCTGGAGTGAACTACTCATCGCATCTGAAACACAATCCTTTCTGCCTCTTCTCCCTCATCTTGGCGTCAGTCATCCTCCTGAAACTACCATCTGCTGGCGGTGTGCCACTCTTCTCCCCAGTCTTATTAATACTCGACTGATCTGCCCATGCAACTGTCTTCTGTTCGCTTGTCGTGGTTGGAACACTGCGGGAAACCGGTCTACTCCCACCACCTTTCGTCTTTCTTTCCTCCAACTGGCAGTTTTCCACTATCCGAGCATACTCCATGGCCTCCATTAGGCTCATCGGCTTCTGCATGCACACCGCTTCTGGAATAGTGGCCCTCAATCCCTTCATGAAGGTGCTCTCCATCGTCTCGTCAGTCACTCCGTACACCTGTCTTGATAGGGCTTCAAACCTCTCTAGATAATCTCTCACTGTGCCCTCCCACCTGAGTGATAGCAACTGCTCTCTCACGTTTCCCAAGTGGGGATCTCTGAACCTCTCCACTATCTGGTCTTTGATCTCCTCTCATGAGCGAAAAAGACGCCTCACATCCTTCCACTGAAACCAAGCGAGGGCCTTTCCATCTAGACAAATACCTGCTGCCTCCAGCTTCTGCTCCTCAGTCATGCGAGAGACTCTAAAAAATCTCTCTGCTCTGTTGATCCACGACATTGGATCCACCCCATTGAATACATGCATCTTCAGCTTTCGCAGCCTATTCATATTGAATGTTTTCTGATCTCATCGTCTCCCGTCATATCTGGGCTGATGGTAATACTGCTACCTCTCCTAGTGTCTCATGTCCTCCCTGTGGCCCTCTCCCTCGATCTCTATAGCCCCCTCGAGGCCCCTCTCCTCGTCCTCCGTAGCCTCCAGTTCGGCCCTCGTGCTCATCCTGATAATCTCTGTACCATTCCTCGCTGTCTCCGGGGTGTCCCTCATAGGTGATAATCTCTGTAGAGGGCGCCATCTATCATCGCCATACCGAGGGTTGGAAGGGTCCCGAAACCCCCCTCCGTCATCATCGTACTCCTGAA
The DNA here is from genome assembly GCA_030789695.1 of Scilla litardierei. Lineage (NCBI taxonomy): Eukaryota > Viridiplantae > Streptophyta > Magnoliopsida > Asparagales > Asparagaceae > Scilla > Scilla litardierei. The sequence goes on along the minus strand of CM061132.1, from coordinate 86,279,218 downwards.
AGCCTCCCGGGTCAAATTCGTCGTCGAAACCATGTGACAGGTCCTCCAAATAAGGCTGAAAATCACCGAAGGGCTGCGCTTCCTCCAGCCGTGCACCCCACCCCCCGCGGGGGTCTTCCGCTGGTCGACGGGGCCCCAGCGGCCATGGGAAGGGGCCGCGGGGCCATGCCGAGGGTTCTTGGGGCCCCATCGGCCCTACCGCTGGTCGGTGGGGCCCGCCGGGGCTCTGGGGCCTTCGCCGGCCCCAGCCGAGGGTGGGGGACGTCGCCCCCCGCCGTCCTTCCTGGGGCCCGCGGGGGCTTGGGAAGGGACCCGCGGCCCCCCGATGGCTTGCCGCGCCTGATTGGGGAGGCGGCTTGGCCCGTCGGCCTCCCGTCTTGCCTCCTCCGTTTTTCAACGAATCGCTTTGCGGTAGTCGTCCCATCATGGCTCTCCATCTTCCTCGTAATCCTCTTCCTCATAAACGGATCCCGCGTCAATTTTCTCCATCTTCTCCTTCCCTTTGTTCAAAGGTGGTAACTTTGTCGCCGCTTTAGGGTTGCCATCACCTCCTTTCAGATGCGATGAAATCTCCATGAGTTGGAAGATGATCTTCGCTAGGCCTTCGCCGTGTTCTTTCAATTGCCCACTATGATCCGCTAGGGTTTCATTCACGCTCGCAATCTCGCCCTTAATGCCATCAATCCCCACAGTTAATTTTACCTCTACCGCATCGATTCGATCTTTGGATCTTGTAGCCGCTGTCATGGATCGACGTGATCTGATACCAAAATGATAGGAACCGAAGGCAAAAATACGATTTTTATTGAATAAAAAACTGGAATATAATAAGATAACGCGGTTACAATATAGAGGCAACCTCCCTCCCAAGACGCTTATTGATAAGGGACGCCCAACCTTCTCGAAGAACTATCTCTTCTATCAATCATCAAAATTAGCACAACTAGGGCTGGCCGGCTCTCCCCTATTTATAATCTTCTAATTAAATGTCTAATTATCCAAATACCTATTGTTGCGGGGTAGAATCCGCTCACAATGAATTTGTATTGATGTGGGGAACTAAGGGCACGATGGTTACAAGTTTGGGGTGATGGCGAGGCTAATCACGATCTGAGGACGATTGTGAGATGAGGATCTCAAGGTTGCCAGTCAATCCGAGTAGGTCGCCCGCTAGTTGATGAGGGTCGCTCGTCAGTTGGAGAAGGACGCCGCAGGTCGCCTGCTTGCTGGCAGCTGGGGCAAACTTCCTACAAGAAGATCAATTCGTCAGAAAGGGGTGGCCGGCTGTCAGCCTGCAGCCCCTCCGATGCTTAAGTCAGTTGATGACTGATGAGAGATGACGGACACGAAAGACGATCTTAGAGGGAGATCGTTGCTTGCGTGGCGAACTGGTGTGGAAGGCGCAAATATGTGGAGAATATTCGGCCTTGAATATAAGTAGATGTGTTAGGAGTTTATTACAGATTAGCCAAAAACCAACCCCTCTCTCGTTGGAGGAGATGAGGTATTTATAGGCTGCTGGAGTCGGTTGCTTTTGCTGAGCTGGCGGTGTCAGGGTGTCAGGGATTCGACTGTTGATGTCAGGGCCGAACGCGTCAGGTGTGCTTTTATCAGACGGTCAGAGCCGTAAATGTCAGGTGACGCTTTCGGCAGGCTGTCTGACGGCGAAACGGCTAGGCGTGCTTTCGGCAGGCTGTCAGGCGGCTAAGCGGCCAGGTGCGCTTTTGTCAGACTTTATCTGTAGTGAAAGTGACAGTGGCGTACGTGACGGGTCGCCTCTTTCATTAAGCGTTCTGCTTCTGGACGGCGAGGTAGGTGAGCTGCTTTCGGGCGAGCTACTCTGGGGCGAGCTAGCATAGAACGTATGCGATCAGCCAGATGGCTCCTTCCTTTGATATGGATGACGAACTTGTCGCTCTGCTTGGACGAGCTTCCCTGAGACTCGACGAGCTAGGTCTTATTGTGGAGATTCGGCGGGTCGTGACTTGAGCTTTGAACATGTGGGTCTAGATCGACTGGATCGATCTTAAGGTCGTAACAATTGCTCCCGTCATTCGAGTTCGAAACGAGGAGTCCGAATCGGCTCGGATGACACACTTCATTCCATTGGGTGACAGCTGTAGCATTAAATGCGAGTCGACCGCTGAATCTCTGAAGTCATCATGACGATTCGATAGCGGGGAGATATCGAGGCGCCCCCGCCATTTGGAGCGCGACACGCGCCGCGTACGGCTCTGGGGGAAGCTGAGGCGATGCCTACGCTTCGGATCTTGCCACGTGGCCCACCTTCAACGGTCGAGATCGGCCAACGCCCTTTATAAAACAGAGAGAGTGGAAAATGGTGGAGGGTTCATGCTTTCGAATTTCAAAGGGATTCTCTTCTCCTCTTTGCTCTCGAGAATTCTCGTCGTCGGTCATCTCTTCGTCGGAGCTCCGTTGTCCTTCTTTTCTGGGTTACTTCTCAATCTATCAATGGCTTCTGGTTCTTCAGCTTCCAAACCGAACACCGAGGAGTGCTCTGGAGGGCCTGAGAGTGGGGGTGCTGCAGCGGCGGAGGAGACACTGGTGTGGCCGGAGGAGTGGGAAACACATCCTGTCGCTCATTCGACGTCGACGACGCAGGGAGCTTAGGAGGAGGGAGCGAGGGCTCGGATTGGGCGTCGGCAGAGTCAGGGCCACGGTTCCAGCGGAGATTAGGGCCATTCAGTGCAAAACAAGCACCATCAATCTCCCCGAGATCTGCTCCAAGCACATTCGGCCGCCTTGCACAGTTCGCCTTCTCGAACCCAATGAAAGGGTCTGTTCACCAAGAGATACCGAAGTTGGAGTCTACTGCCCGACCTTCGAGCTTGGCCTGCGGTTTCCGCTCAACCCTCATCTCCTTCACTTCTGAACTTCCTCGAGCTTCCTTTTTTCCAACTAACGCCGGACTCCCTCGGCTCAATGGTTGGCTTCGTTGTCCTCTGCACTGTTATGGCTCGCATCGAAACGGCTAGGCGTGCTTTTGACAGGCTGTCAGGTGGCGAAGCAGCCAGGTGCACTTTTGTCAGACTTTGTCTTTAGTGAAACTGGCAGTGGCGTACGTGGCGGGTTACCTCCTTCATTAAGCGGACTGCTTCTGGGCGGTGAGGTAGGCGAGCTGCTTCCGGGCAAGTTACTCTAGGGCGAGCTAGTGTAGAACGTATGCGATCAGCTGGAGGGTTCCTTCCTTTGATATGGACGACGAACTTGCCGCTCTGATTGGGCGAGCTTCCCTGAGATTCAGCGAGCTAGATCTTATTGTGGAGATTCGACGGGCCATGACTTGGGCTTTGAATATGGGGGCCTAGATCGACTGTGATCTTAAGGTCGTAACACCTATACTATAATAAAATAACACACCATAATAAACTAGGCCCCAAGTGGGCCGGATCTATCATATTCCTTATGTAAAGCCATAGTTAGACGTCGAAGCAGTGACAGAGCCTGCTATTAAGCTCAAGCGTGTGACCGAGCCTGCTCTAGAACATGAGTTACATGAGAAATCTATGCTAGAATTTAGCTTGAAGGTCTTGCTTGAGCTCAACACATTAAACTTTATCATTATATAGATCTGTCACAACCCACCAATAAGCATGTTCAATACACCTTCCTGTTTTACGTGACTTGGAAACAATTTTCAAGAGGTAGTCGTCTACAAGTTCACATTTTACTCCATTTTTAAAATTTGAGGATGCATGTTCTCCAACTACAAGAGATTACCGACTTCTACACAGTTATGTTATTTTCGAAAAATGACGAAGATCCAATCAAATTCTGTCATTTGAATCTTTTAATGTTAGAAGCTTATCGTTAGATTTTCATAGTATTTAAATCATGTTTCTTTGATGAAGTTGAGGCCTTTTTTATTTTTATTTTGAATTCTTTTTATTTTTAATAACTTTTTAGTCCCGCACTTGTTGGGGGTAGAAGTTTGTGTAAGTTGTAAACCTATAAAAGGCCTCGAAATATTTGTTTTTATGAGATAAAAATTGAATGAATGAAAAATTTGTGGAAACTTTATTTACCATTTAAATCTGTTGTATTATGACTGCGAGATTGGGGTTGGTTACCCGGAAATGAGGTCTGAAAAATATCTATATGCTAGGTATGAGTCGATAGTCGGCAGATCATAGTATGCGGGTCTTAAAATTTTTATAAAATCCTAAATAATTCTCAATTTGCCACCACTAGATCATTCCCCTTTGGTCCTTCTAAACCGTTTATGCAATTGCAATCGGGTCCAAGTTTGGGTTTGGGTCTTCAATTTTCTTTTTGGGTCAAAACTGACCTTACAAAGACTCCATCTCTTAACTTTTTAACATGGATTCAAAGGTGCTAAACAACTTATCAAAGGAATTCTGATATTTGAAGTTTACCTTTTAAATATATATTGGTTTATGATAATTATGGTCAATGAAAAAGATTAATAAATTGTAGAATCAATTTAGAACATAAGAATTGAAGCCACACTCACTCAGTTATACAATGCTTATACCAAGTACCAACCATTAGGTTATCTTGCACTTATGTCCAGATACCAAATAAATTATACGTATGAATATATAATTAATTTCATTGAGTTCATGTCAATCCGGGTTAAGTCATCAAATTTAAATCCAAACTAGTTAGAAACTTGGTTATTTGGCTTGAATCGGATACGATTCAAACCTGTATTTAACCTCACACATACTCAGAAGATTGGGTAGAACTTGACCATCTAGTCAGGTCCAAGTTGCCACCTCTAAGTGCATCTTGATGGCCTTTGTCTCTATTCTCTAATAGTCCATGTTAGAGTGTATACATGACTTTCAAGATGATGCTAGAACAAGGATGCACGGATGCTGCATGTAGATTTTAATAGCATGTGATTTTTTGGCTTGCGGTAGAACTCCACACCTTATCTAATGTGATCCAAATTTTTTTTTTGCATGGTTCTGATGAGACACTACAGCCACTCAACTGTTGGGCTCACTCATGTGTGAGCCATGGTGGAGATTTTTTAGCGTTTGGTGTCTCACATCCTTTTGACGGGTTAACAAGTAGTGGTGTGTCAAGAGACTAGAGAGTGTCTTTTAGTCTTGCATTGAGTAAAATAATAGATGGATCTTTGATAAAATATGTTGTGGGAGTGACTCAAAAAGGTAAATTCTTTTGAGTCAATATGTGTTTCTTTAATCCTTTATAAAATTTTGCACTCATAAATTAAGCCTGTTTGGGCAACCTAGGTTGAAATTCTGTGAGGAGCTCAGTCAAAAAGGGGAATAAAGAAAATATTACTGCACAAAAGCCTCGGTTGTAGCCATACAAATGGTGCCCAACCTGTGAGGTTGTGTTAAAAATACAAAAGTATGACCATCGGTCATCATCACAATTTTGTGATCTAAAGTCCAATGCTAAGATCCCTCAAGAAGCTAATCATGTAGATCAGTTAGCGACCTTATAAGGTGAAATATATGGCATTAGATATTAGTTAAAGGCATCATGAAGCTTTGGAATTTAAATATGAATACACTGGGTTGTCTATGGAAGAACAAACTTCTGCATTGAGATGATTTACACACTGAAGTGGCAGTGGAGGTGAGATGGTTGCCGACGGAGAGATTACCAAAAGCTCATGTAGCGAATCTTGGCCAACTTTGTGTAAGTTTTGGCTTGGGATCAACTGGCATTGACTTGAAACTAGCTTTGGCTAGAATTGTCTTGATTTGCTTGATGACAGTGATGGAGTGAAAAGTTGAGGATCATTGAGGATGATTGGAGATCAAGAAAATGATTAGTTTGTTGATTACATCATTACATGTGATTAGGTTAATTGAAATTGATTATCATGATGGAGCTTGAGCAAATGGTGAGAGGCGGTATCAAACCATATCATTTTACACGGATATGTGATATGCACTTAATGTTTTGCATGGTTTGTTCTAACTATATAAGTAACATTAGGCTCTGAATGGGAAACAAATGGGAAAGAATTGCAATACGATGAAAGAGCGAAACATGTTAAAAATGAGGATATGTATGGTGATGGCAATTAACAAAGCCTGGAAAGAACAAGAGGGAAATAAAAAGGGATAAATTTGGGAAACCCCAAGTAAAAGGTAACCGGGCTGTGACCTAACACAAAAATCAACTCTAATCATTGGCCATCACTAAATTGATTATAACCTCTCCGTTGGCCCTCTTATAGGCTTACGTAGCTGGTCACAAATAAAATCGATCTAGATCATTACCTAACAACCTGTCAAACAAATCTAGATAGGCAGCTGATAAACAATGAAAGGATTGCTCGGTGAACGTGGGTGATGAACATGCAATATTAATGCAAGTTACTTTTACTGTTGTTTTAAAGTGGTTTCTAAAATTGGAGAAGTGGTTTTCACCATGCAGGAGATAGAAGGCTTAACTCTTGAAAATAACTTCATCTCAAAAAGCTTGAAATTCATTGATGAAAGTTGAAAGTGAGGTTTAAAATAATAACAATTGGATAAAAAGACAATGTGACAATAGAAATTTATAGAAAAATATTAACTTGTCAATGTCTTATCATCACTCTGGTTGTGCTTCTCTATTTGGTTTTACATGCAAACAAACAATTCATTTCACTCCTATGTTCTGGGATAATGGGTCCACTAGCAAAAAAGAAGCGAGGCACTCCTGTCTAATCATACACGCACTATCTAAATAACAACAAACCTAATTATTTGTAACAACTAAATCAAATGGGTCTTTATCCCCAAAAAACAAAAATCAAATGGTCAGGTTGGGTAAAGGGTCTTTCATTCTTAGGTAGATCTGTACCCGATCCTGTGTGTTAACTTGTCAGCCTAACCTGTTTGACCCATTTGCCGTTTGGCTCAGCCGCATTAGATTGGGTTCAGCCCAAACTTTTAATTATTAAAGCAGCTTAGGCAGTTGCGTCCACACATACATATATTCCTAAAAAGCTGCTAATCTATCATAAATAGCTTGTACATATATTTTGATATTTCAGGTAATTTAACATTTTAACAAGTGACATAAAAATTAAATGTCTTTAGAAATGTATTTGATTAAGTTAAAAATTGATTTAACAAGCAATAAACTTTACATAATCTATGAGTAAAATGAAACATGACATAAAACGAACAATCAATGATTTTGAGTCTTAGGCTTATTGTCGATGAGAGTCTTGAAAGACTTAGAAAAAGAGAGAAAGTAGGGATGTGACTTATGTAGTAATGGGCAATTACTGGGCAAAATGTGTGAAGATTAGTAACCATGCCCGACGCATTTAGTAAACGAGTTGATAACAGGTCATACCGGGTCATACATGTATCAGACCACCCGTTTATGTTGACCCATGCTGTTTATCACAGGTTGGTAAGGGTAGGGTCTTGATTGCCAATCCTATATACATTAAGCTGAAACCTAAACATACACCTTCAATTCAGTTCCTAGCAAGTGAAATTAATCCGAGTCCAAACAAATTAGATTGGATACCAGTGATATATGAATGTTTTTCATACCTTGGGTTGGCCTTTTAAGCGTATAAAGTTTGCTGAACAAAATTGTTGCAAAAAGATCCTTGCCTCGTCCCACTTTTTTTCATTAAGGGCAAGGATGGAAGATTAAGTGCTCAAATACGAATGTCAACAGACGCTCATTCTGACCTTTTTTTTCTTGATCTGCCATGCAGATCACAAGGAGCGGATAGAGAAGGAAGAAAAGAGATTGAAAGATGCTGCAGAGGAAGAACGTTTGAAGAAAGAGAATGAAGAAAAGAGATTGAAAGAAGCTGAGGAAAAAGCCAAGGAGCATGAAAATTTGTCTGACAAGGTTCCGAGTGATCACACAGCTGGGGTTCATGAAGGATCAGCAAAACAGGTTACAATGATCAATATCTATAGTCGTATGTAACTTTGGCATGTAATGTAAGCTTTTACTATATATGCTACATACATCATTACATCTTATGCCCTGTGCACATCATAGCCCATTTTGTTACCAGTTTGGAGTAATTTTTTCTTAAAACCCTTTCCCTTTATTTTCAGAGTGTTTTCTTTACAGATTATTCATTTGCTTATAGTTATTTTTGTGTTTGTTGTAGTTTGGCCCCCCATCTAATTTTTCTTGTTTCCTGAATGATAGTTCGTCCAATTCAATTTTCCCAAATGTCTTTCTTTACCAAAAATACCACAGCATATTTGTTATCCTCTCGCATGGCTTCATAGAGCAACTTCTATTCTTTCCCCATGAGATTGTGTTAACTTTGTGCATGGTCTTAATATAGTAGCGGATACCACATTAATGCTTCCCTATTCATTTCTTCATGAATAATACCATACCATGTGTTATCCTCTCCCACAGTTTCATAGCGTAACTTCTATTCTTTCCACATTAGATTGTGCAACTGTGTGCAAAATCTTATTATTGGATTGGATACCACTTTAATACGCCCCTATTAATTGGACTTCCTTTTAGCTTTCAAAATTAATAAGCCATAGGTTTCCAAACTTTTCCCAAGGTTTAGCGTCTTGGTTGGAAATTGTCTGCCTCCAGTGCTTCATTGGTATTCTGAATGACATATGCGATCTTCAGGGAAAAAGAATTGAAAGATTAGTGCACTAGAGGCTGGTAGACATATTCTTGGTTTTCAGAGAGATAAGATACACTTCATTTCCAACTTTCTTCAAAATTTTTAAGAAAAGATGCAAAGACACTAGACTCGAAGGCACGAAAATATCAACTTTGACTGTAGCCTAACTAATTTTTCTTGAAAGACAAAAAAATATCATATATCAACAGAGGCAGATGTGTCCATCTTTTTGAAAGCCAATTCAATGTTGTTCATTGAGATGCAATATGGCATGGAAGTGTGGAACATCTCCAAGCAGAGAAGGATGCAAAGGTGAGTCACTAGAGGACTCTGGACACCTTTGGTAAAAATGAAACCTGCACACTGTGAACCACATGGAATGCCTCAAGCAAGAATAGATCCAAAGGTAAATCACCATATACCAATGTATACTTACAAAATCTGAAAAGTCTTGGGAGAAAGTTGGAAACTATCGCTAGTTTATTTATCTTGAAAACCAAGGACGTAGATTCATGATTGCTATCACAACCTAGATCCCTTTAGTCTCATTTTCTACATGTCTTACCCTTTCCGAAACCTATCGTAACTCCATAGTCTCATGTTGGGGTTCCTAATAGATCCCTCAGCCACTCCCTATATGCCCCACTTGCGTCTTTTTTATACACATGCACAACACCTGCTTATTTATTGGCCACATGAACCAATTTAAGTGGAAATTGTTTTTCATTTACAAGTATGATACAACTTCTTAACAAGAAGAAGGGCAAGTGAGATAAACGATGGCGGGGTTTGCACCATGATAGCTTTTTGGTTATGAATTTCTTGAAACCAATCCTAAATTTATATGCAGTAAAAGAATAATAAGAAGGAAATTCGAATGTATGAGTATATTGAAATAACAGAATGTGACCTTGCTTTATCTTAGTCTAAAGATACCAAAGGTTGATAATGAATTTATGACCATTGGTAGGTAGTAGTGTCAGAGAAGTGCAGAATAGAAGTAGTTGTTCAAGTTATCGCCAATTTCATTAAATAAGATTCAGTTAAAGGGATTTATAAACATTCATATTCTAGCTAAATGTCTGCAAAATTCAATCCAAAGATGTCAAAATTGGATAATTATTCCAGGATGAGCTAAGAAAATACGGAACCTGTATCCATTAAAAGAGATGGGGTAAAGCTACATTTTGGGTCACATGCCTTTGTCTTCAATTTGATTCTTGTTTCTTTATGATTTTCTTTCCTTCCCGTTATTCTTGTTTCCATTATATTACTCTTGAGACAGGTTTCACATGGTACAATTGACGGCTAGGTATACTGAGAGTACTTAGTTGAGGCCAGCATTTTCATTCACTTGGAGTCATCCCATATTTATGCCATTTCAAACCATATACAATTGTCACAACTAGGGATGAGAATGGGCATGCCCAAAGCCCGATTGGGCTTCCAATTGGGCATGCCACATCATCATCCCTACCCATCCTTCACTAATTCTTTCTAGAATTAGTGAAGGATGGGTAGGGATGATGATGTGGCATGCCCAATTGGAAGCCCAATCGGGCTTTGGGCATGCCCATTCTCATCCCTAGTCACAACCGATTATTTAATTCAAGAATTGTGAACAAAATGGAAAGAAAAAAAGCAAAGATATTCTGCTTTGATAAATCATGCAGCTTTTTATAACAGGATGTATCGAAAGAGGGTCATGGCAGTTCAGTTGAAGCTGAAAAGGATCATGTTGTGACTGAGCTGTCTGCTGATTTTGCTGTTGAACAGGTATCATGTTTCTCATTTTTCTAATAAATATACACTTTCCTGCTCTTTAATTTTACATAAATTTTTTATCTTTTACTGAAGCATGTTGCAGAAGAAGAAGATGTTGATGATACCTACAAACCAGAAATTGCTGATCATTCTAGAAATAACAAAGAAACTTCTAGTGATGTAGCAAATCAGGTCCGTACTCTTAATACTACGTATTATTTATATTATTAGTTTTGCTTATTGTCTTTTACAAATGGATAAAGTTTCTTTCAATTTTTAATATCAGAATGTAGGAGACACCTTGCAGGAAGATGGAAGAGATGATGAAACTAAAAATGATGTGGCAGATTCCAGTCATATCGGAAAACAGGTATCAGGAAATAAATTTGCATCACTGATTGATTTACTAATGTGGCCATCCCTCACAATTAATTTCTGAGAACGTTATCACTGATTGATTGCATCACTGATTGATTTAAAGCAACAATGCTGATCCCTAACTGCATGGTTTGTCTACTCCGTCATAAACCTTCATTTTAAATTGCTAAGACAAGTAGGAAGAAGAAAATATATAAACACTTAGTTTGCGAAGGTTTGCACTGGCTATTGTCAGTATCGGGCTTAAAACTATGATAATATTTCATATTATGTTTCATGTTGTAGGAATGTAATTCTAACATGCATGAACTTTCATGTGCTTTTACAATACTATGCTTAATTGACTATAATGCTACATTTATACTGCATATGCTTTGCGACTGTAGGCCTATAAATGTGTTTAATATGGATTAGATGTTGGTTAGTGAGTATACTTATCCACTTTAATGAAGCACAGATATGGATATTACATAAATGCTGGAGTTAGTTTGCATATCTTCATATAAATCAATTGGACCAGTATAACAACTAACCAGCCTACCAGGCAAGTCATATTTCACCCACTTAGGTTGTACCATGTATGTAATATGGGAGGCTGGGTAATACACATTTTTGACTTGTAGAATCTCTGGTAAATTATTTCACATGTCATGTAAGTATTAGTCCTAACGTTAATCTTACATTCGCTTAGGAGCAAGGAGGTTCAGATGATACTTCAGGTTTATCGAAAGAAGAGGTGGGGCGCCTTGTAGCTTCTCGATGGACAGGGGAAGATGCTGCACATAAAACAGATGATGCAGGCAGTACCATGAAGGATGAAGTGCATGAAGATATTGCTGACAGCATTGAAGAAGATGATGCTGGCTATAGTTCAGAAACAGATGACGATAAACACAAGTATGATGACGACGATTTTGAAGATGATGTTGACGGGGAATATGCAGATGATCATGTAGAGCCTGATGAATCATACAAGCCTCACGATGATGCTAACGATGACTTTTCAGGTGGGCTCAAGCCTTCTGCCAAATCAGCTATGGATTTTCCATGTTTTGGTTCAATCCATCGTCTTCATCATCCAAGCCTTTTCTCGTCAAAATGCATTCATGTAGAGCAACTCAATACTATGATAAGGAAAATTTTTAGTAAAATTTTTATTTGCAGAACCTGTGATTGACTCTATGATGTTGTGATAAATTCCCAGCGGATGGAGTCATGAAGGGTTGTTCATGAAGCCAACTGGATTATTTTGTTATGAAAATGTATCTTGTTTATGCAACTTAAGTTCATGCAACCAAGGAACATTATTCCTGAATAGGAAAAGGGAGGAAAACTGAGGTTGATAAATTTGATTTGGTAGGAGCTTACATTTGTTTTTGTGCTGTGGCATAAACCAAGGGCCGACTTCAAACACATTGCCTACTTTGCCAGTTTTGAATAAATGTATGCAATTGCATTTATTTGGTTGCTATATAGCAGGTTTGATCATATTTGCTATGTGTGTTTACTTATGCAGATTTGACTGACTCAAGTAGCTCAACATGGTTGGATAAGATTAAGCAAACTGTCCACAATGTTCTTTCATCTTTCAATTTTTTCAAGACTCCTGTGGATCTTTCAGGTACATAACCTTTTGTATTTTGCTAGGTAAACCATGTCTAAGTTGAAAATAAAAATAACAATACTGCCCCTTTTTTACTTTCAGAGGCTGATCGTGTGAGGAAGGAATATGAGGACTCTAAGTCAAAGTTGTCCAAAATACAGTCAAGAATATCTAGTCTGACTGAAAAGCTAAAGCATGATTTTGGTTAGTTGCAGTTTTTACTTGGTTCACGAATATTTCTACTCGTTCTTGCTTTAGCAAGTTCAGTAACATGTGCTTGTCTATTATAAACAGCGATTCTCACGCTGACTGTTACTTGGTATAATTACCTTGGCCCCGGGGGGGGGGGGGGGGGGGGGGGGGGGGGTTTATATAGAGAGTTTTAAGCCTTTAGCAGATACTAATTAGGAGGTTGCTTTTCAAAGAGATGGAGGAAGCGAAACCCTGCACGCATGGTTCTGTTTGTTGGGGGGGATGCTTTTGGGGAGGGAGAGGTTTTCACGCCCCAGCTTCTAGGAGTGCTGCTAGTCACATTACACTTTTTCCTAAACATATAACATTGCTATGCAGACTACACATTTTGTAAATATTGCTAAACACTGTATATTTCAAAAATTCTTGTTTTATCATATCTTCCTCAACCTCCTCTTCCTCATCTGCCTGTCGCCGCTGCCGCTGCCGCCTCTTCCATCTCGTCCAATCGTTTACCTCCTCTGCATCCTCCCCTCACAATTAGACCAAAAAATTCAATTAAGTCAATTAAACACAACAAGTTCAATTCAATCTAGATGGGTAAAAATGGAAGAGGAGAGCTGACGCGGGATTGGGGGGGGGGGGGGGGGTGGCGGGAGGACAGATGAAGTGTAGTGTAGGAAAGAGAGAAAAAGGGTAAAACGGGAAGTTTACTTAAGGATCAAATATGTATTAAGATAATGGCAAACTTGTAAATAAAATGTGATATATTCAGCATTTTGTGTAATGTGCCTAGTAGTACTCATCTTGTAGTACACTCGTGAGATCAAGCTTCCTTTTATTCTAAATATGTTTAGGCTTGCCACTGATGTTATTTAGGAGATTGCTCCTTATTAGGGCCTTGCCATTGTACCACAATTCCGAAGTTATGGTGAGCGTTGATGAATTATTTTCATATTTTAGCACACCTCGCAAGTTGAGCACCCATTTATGGGCCAAACCTTGGGCTTTTCTGTGTAGCTGTATTTCTTTTTTAAACCGATGTTGTAATTGCGCACACCGTGGGATGTGAACCTGGTTGCTGTAACACCGTATTAGGGTCTATGTCACTACACAAACTCCAAAGTTGTGGCGAGGTTTGAGGTATTATTTTTATATATCAACACCTCTCATTGTAGATATGTTCGACTTGTTTTCTTGTTTGTATAAGACGGTGGCTCACGTTTTCTTGTTTGTATAAGACGGTGGCTCACGTCCACTCAATTCTGTCAGCAGTCCTAGTGTCATCACAAATTTTTTCTCTTAAGAAATAAGGATTTAAAGAGGCTGCCATTTAAATATTTCCCCCCCAGTTATATTAGGTGGATTGTTTTCATGTTGGGTCCATATTATGCTAGCAAACGACATGTATCGTTCTAATTCGTATAGCCATACCTGAAACCAACGACTAACTTCCTTGGTGTGGATCAAGCATATTTTAAATGGTTTTTCATATTTTAAATGAATAAATATAATATGGTGGTATACATATTTAAAATATGTTAATTTTTATTTATTGCCGTGTTCTTGTCGTGTCGTGTCCTAGTTTCAGGACTACCATGTTTCCACACACGTATGATTCCTGTTGCCATGTCCATGTTCTTGTGACTTTGGCAACATGGCGAAACTATTTACAAATCTACCATATCAATTCTTGATTTGTGGATCATTTGGTATGGCACTCTTCATCACTTATGTAGGGTTGCTTCTATCGTGAAGCGTGCCGTCTTGGATTTGTGCTCTGCCCTGGTCAGACATGCGTTGCGTGAGGAATTTTTACCTGCATGTCATGTCTACATCACCATGGGCCGTGTTAGTGCAACGTAGGTTAGCACCCCTAAGGTAAATAAAGGAACCTTATTTTTATTTTTAGGGAGATTATCTACATTTTGATTTTCGTAACTTACATCATTAGCCCATCAAAAATAAAAAATACAGGGGTGAAAGCAAGGATGGCAAGAGGGGCAAGCACCCCCCCCCCCAAAAAAAATACACACACACATTGCATGTGCACAAACAGACGGAAACAAAAGAAAAGGACAAATAAAAACCATATATATATATATATATATATATATATATATATATATATATATATATATATATATATATATATATTATATAGGGCAATCTTCCATTGCGAAAAAATGGTGCGAAAGCCCGTGCGAAAACATTTTTTTTTATTTTTTTGAAATTTTTTTTTCAAAATTTCTTTTTTTGATGTTTAATCCATACAAATATATACCCCAGGGAAAATAATGGGTGAACCCGTTGGGCATTAGAGCACACATCCACCCGTTACAAATTTAACGGTCTCAAAACGTGCGAATTTGATGAAATGCCTTGATCGAAGGCCAAATGACATTATTTCTCAACCATTATTTTTTGAGGGGGGTATAACAACATATGATGAGGGTGGAAAAAAGAATTTTTGAAAAAAAAAATTTCAAAAAAAAAAGATAAAAACATTTTCGCACCGTGCGAAATGTTCTCATTTGAAAATTTTCATATATATATATATATATATATATATCTATCTATATATATATGGTTACAAGTATGTGAGGTTCAAAACTATTTACCTTTCACACTTTTCCCTCTGATCCATCATTGCCAATCTATAGACCCAATTATTTGAAGTGTGCAATTAACAATTCCATCAAATACGTGTGTGATTACCTTTAGTATTCAAATCATTTTTAACATTCTTAACAAAGACAGAGCAAGGAAGATGTTGTATGAATGATATGCATTTCATAAACCTTTTTCTGTTAAATTTAAATTTTTGTTTATTTTGTTTTATTAGATCCGAAATAATGATTAGTGGGATTCCAACTCTAACATACATATGATGTGTGTATGCAAGTTATGTTCCAATTTTTTTTAATATGTACCATATCACACGAAAATAATCAGTACAAAGAGGTTTGGATGATGTGAACATTAGGGTAATACGCATTGTAGATTGATATGCATGTAAACTCACCGTCTTATTGCAATTATCAGATATTTAATACTTTTATACTAAAAAACAGTTTTAATATTTTAAATTATCCAAAACTTTATCGAGATGCACATGGCGCTTTTGTGAAAGGTTATTGGTTGCGCCGCCACCCCCCCAAAACCATTGTGGACAATGTAGAGGGAAATGTATAAAGGTGATATAATGATCATGTGATCGAAAAAGTTAAACTACTAAACCAAAGATTGACATGTCCAACATGGCCATACATGACATTCGTGTCCATCCGTGTTGGATGCTTCTAAATCTAGGAACTTTATTTACCACTAAAATATGTAAGCATGAAGTACCTTCTGACTCCCGACAAAATCTAATTGTTCATAAATCTATTTTACCAGTATACTTCTTCCATATATGAATAATAACCAATTACATTCATTTATAAAAGTGAGCTATACATACGTGCTTTAAAAAATATATATCAAACCATGTCCACATGTCTTGATTTTGGCAGAATGCCATTCTCGTGTCGAGATATGCCACTAGTGTCCGTGACTACTAATTTTATGCTTTACATGTTGAACAACAATAACTGTCCAAAACTGTCCAAAACAACAATAACTGACCAAAATTCCAGTTGCAAAAATTACAGTCATGGTCCTAGCCAGCAGATGCCTTCGAAATTGGAACCAAAAACTAATACTACTGACTATATCTGGCCCTCATACATTTTCAAGGAATACATCATTTTACGCATGAGTCTGATTTGGTCAGCAGAGGACCACCTACTTCGCATGCTGGCAGCTTTTAGCATCATCCAGCGTGAACGCTACTTTGTAATCCTACAGTTCGATTCCTTGTGAGGATTTCATGTTATGCTATATTGTGGTTTCTTGCCTCTCTCTTTTTTGCTTAATGCAAGATCAGTATGCTAACTAAACTCAACATTTACTGAGCTCAAATAAATTCTCAAATCTTATATTTTCTTACCAGGCATGGAGAAGGAATTTTATTCATTCTACGAACACTGTTTTGAGAGCAAGCAGAGCAAGTGTGTAACTATGCTTTTCTTTTAATTTAACTAATCACGCAAAAATGTCACTTTCTTTATGCTTCCTTTTTATCACACGTGGCTTTTGTTTACTCTTGTTGCCAGGTACATTTATAAAGTCTGCCCATTTAAACATGCTTCGCAGGTTGAAGGCCACAGTACTACTAGATTAGGGTAAGTTCTTACGACAGTTTTTTGGTGGATAATTTAATCAAAGCTTTTGTTGCGCCCTTCATGTCTAGTAGGCAAGTTCCATACTAAAATCTGGCTTGTACCTGGACTTAGTCTTAAAGTTCGCTCATGAGATAATCAGAATGGAGTTAAAAAGGTAGTAGGATCAACCCCATTTCTATTTGGCGAGGGTGCGTGATATAGGGATGACAATATTCGAAGAGGATTCTTTTATTTAAAAGATTTTATATGATAGAGTTTTGAGAATTCCTATTAGTTAAGAGTCTTTTTGTTATTTTGAGAGTTTTAGTTATTTTGAGCCTTTTCAGTATTTGAGTCTTTTTTTATTTGAGTGTTTTAATTGATTTAGAATTTCTAGTCCTAATTAGTTCAGAGAGTCAACTTGTAAGCTTATATTAAGGCCACAAACTTCTTAGTTTTACAATGAAGAAATCGATGAAGAATAGTTTTAGTGTAAACTTTTAGTTTCTCTAGAAAATTAAATATTTTGTAGTGGTGTACGAGAGTGGGCTTGGTTGCCTGAGCGAGAGGTCCGAAGAATCTCCATGTGCGATGTGTGCGAGTCGGTGATCAAAAGATTTTTAGGGTGCGAGATCCGAAATGTTATCAACTCCAAATCCTACTTTCCCAAATTCCCACCACCTTCCTTCCTGCTCAGTGCTACGTCAAATTGGTATCAAAGCTCAATTTGGTTTGTCAACTTATTTTCTTCTTCATCAAAAAAATTTCTTTTTTAATTACATTCATAAAAAAGCCAAAAAGAGAGTTCAAAAAAATCAAAAGAAAAACAGAAAAAGAGGAATTTTCGGAAATAAAAAACTCAAAAAGAAATTTCTTAAAAAAGAAGAGAAGAAAAGAAAGTTTTGGAAAAAAAGAGGAAAAAAAATTCTAAAAAGAGAAAAAGAAGGAAGAACGAAAAGAACGAAAAAAGTGAAAACCTAACTTGTCGCTGTCCCGGAGATCCTCCGCCAACACCGTCACCCCAAAACTCCTCATTCGCCACAACCTCAAGCTGCAACTACCAACCCACCCTCCTTGCCGTAACTTCCCAGCATCATCGACTCGAGAATCAACAACCGCCGCTGCAAACTCCTAACATCACTGCCATCGACAAGCTACTTCAACCTCCACCGCCACCGTCGTAACCACTGCCTCAGTTAGCTCACAAGACCTTGTCGACTCGTGTCGTTAAGAAAACTGTCAAAGAAACCGTCGTCGAGATTGAAGTTTGACGCCAACGTCGACGCCGACGCTGACTGGAGTCTTCGACCCCCAGAAGCTTTACCAAATCACGTCGTCGGAAACGGCCTGAAATGGCCGAAAAAGTCACTGGTGTCTCAGACGAGCCGTCGACGAGCCGAGCCGACTGAAGTCGGCTCAGTCGAGCTGTCGAGCCAAGCTGGCTCACCCTAGTCGTTGAACGCCTGACCAACCGCGGTTGTAAAGTGTGGCTTGGTGAATTTCTGAGGATTTTTAGCGTATTTTAGCTGTATTTTTGGTATATTTTGACGATTTCTTGAGTTTTTGCGCAAAATTTCCGGTCCTAATCATCTGGATTAAAGCTTTACAAGTTCTAGATGCCTTATATGATACAACAAAGCCGATTTACTCTTAAGGTGAACTCTAACCTGATCAAATCCTTACTTTAATTCCAAAAAATTTATTTTGTTCAGATTAGTCGATATTATTGGAATTGTACATTTTTCTAATCTCGATCTGTGTGCCGCATTAGCATATTTAGGATTGCAGTCTATCATATAGATTTTGTCCTTAGGATTTTATTTTGTTTGCATAATTAGTGCACACATTTAGTCGGAGTTTAGGGTCTTGCATCTACATCTGTGTGATTGGTTAGCGTTGCATATTATTGCGTAGTGGCAAAATCTTAGGAGTAGACATGAATGATAATGCTACTCAGAGGCTAGAAAATCAGATCCAAAAGATGCATCGAGAGCTAAAAGCCTACATTCTAGAGCTAAAAGCCGACATAAATTGAACATGAGATCGCCTTGAAGCCATATAAAATAAGTTAAACAAAGAACATAATTTGGAGGATGACGCACAATACATTTGATGAAGAACCTAGGAGGATAAGAAATGAAAACAATCGAAATAATAGAAGACAAGACGAGAATATTGAGGATAACCTTAGGTGAGATAATATTGCACGATGGATTAAGATAGACGTTTCTAATTTTGATGCAACTTACAATCTTAAGCCATTTTTAGATTGGTTAGCAGAGATGGAGCATTTGTTTGAGTGGCAGCATTTATCAACTGAGCAAAATGTCCAATTTGCTAAAATAAAACTGGAATGGTCTGCTAAAATTTTTTGGACATCCATAGAGAGACAACGAGAGAGAGCATTAGGGACATACAGAAGTGGAATGAGATGAAAACCAAGCTCAAAGAATAGTATTTGCCTCCTACCTATATAGATTGCATATTTGAAAAACTTAACGACCTACGTCAAGAGAGCATGACTGTTGAAGAATACATAACTAAATTCAATGATATATTTGTAAGGAGTAGACTTCAAGAAGACCCACGATATACCCTTGCTAGGTTTCGTTCTGGATTGAGAGCAAACATTAGGCATGCGATGCTTCTCCATATCGTAGAAAACGTGCAACAAGAATTTAATCTAGCCTTAAAATTGGTATCCATATGATCCCCCCATAGATAAGCTTACTTTTAAAGCCGGTGAGCAATTTAAGCGGCTTAGTGCCAACATGCCTGAATCAGAAATGAATGCAGCTAAAGAGATGAATAGCTAAAGAGATGAATGTTAAGGCTAAGCTTGGAGAATCATCACAATAAAAACCTAAAGGAGTATAATGTTTTAAATGTCATGGCTTTGATCATTTTGCTAGTCAGTGTCCTAATAAAACTTTATTTACGGGAGATATTAATAATGATAATGAAATTGAAGAAAAATATATTCATGAGGTTACTGATATTATAGATACTGAGAAAGATGATTTTAGTGTGATTACAAGTCATTAGGTGTTTGGTTGCTACACATAGGAGTTAGGTTGATTGGCAAAGGACTAATGTTTTCTTTACCTACGTCAAAATTGGAGATAAATTTTTCAAAGTGACGATTGACTGAGTTTGTTGTACCAATAGTTGCCAAATCAACTATTGAAAAGATGTGATTAAAAGCAGAACCTCATCCACAGCCTTATAAAATTACATGGGTTGATCAATCACATTTTGTTACCCAATGTTGTTTAGTGCCTATCCAGTTTTGAGATATCACGATTGTATTTGGTGTGATGTCATACCTATAGATGCTTCACATATTTTGTTAGGAAGGCCTTGACTGTATGACTTAGATGTTGCACATTTTATGAGATCCAACACATACACATTTATGTTTAAAGGAAAGAAAATTGTTTGACTCCTTGTAACATAAGAACATAATTGAAAATCAAAAGAATGAGTTGATACTTAGAAAGCCACTAACTCAAATATCTCCGCATAAGAGTCCCATTCTATTAGAGTCTAGATTTGACCATATTCCTACTGCATTCAATGGGGCATCTTGCACATGATTTGAGTGGCTTGCTTATCAGGACTTATGAAATTTTGCAATTAACAATGATATTCACAAGTCTGCTACAGAATCAAAGAGAAATTTTCAGGAATTTACAGTTATGGATAACGAGAGGATTTGAGTTTGCCTAGAGAGATTCGTATTAGAACTAGTGAAAAGGCTTTGCATGCTGATACGGATGGTGGTTCGGCATACGTGGACGGTGCATCGAAGGCAGATGGTGCGTCGAATGGGGACACTGATTTATTTGGTAACGAAGTAATGAGAGAATAATGCCATTTTATGGAGAATCATGCCTTTTAAAGTGGAGTAATTTTAGGGTTCTTATATGGTAATAGTTTAATATGAGAATAATGTTAGGGTTTTATTTGGTAATTGTTAAATAAGAAGGGTAATTAGGGAGGGTTTTATTATAGATAAAGGTGTAGATGAGAGGGAGTGATTATGTTGAGTTTGGAGAAGAATTTGTTAGATCCGATAGATCGAGTGGGAGAGTTAGGCTTTGTCTCGAATCAAAGCTAGAAGAGTGGTTCACCTCTCGAACGTGGCCAAATTTATCATTGTATTCTCATTTCAATGAATAAAAATCTCAACTTTCTCATATTTTCATTATAAAAATTCTTCCTTTGTTCTATTTCTTGGTGAAGATCCCATCAATTGGTATCAAAGCGTGACGATTCTACGACCATGATGGATGCTTGCCGGGTGTTTAATGAAATGCTACAAAGAGCTCGGGCGTTGCGGCAAGACGGGAACAAACTCTTTCAATATGGAAGATTTCATGATGCAGCTAGCCAATATGAAATTGCTAAATCTTATTACGATTGCATTTCCGCAGCCAAGGGAAAAGCTCAACACTTGCATTGTTTAGCCAATTTGATGGGTTGTTACCTGATGATCGGACTCTATTGGAAATGCATAGATTTGGGGTCAGAAATCTTGGATTATGATCCGAGAAATTTTTATGTCTTCTTTTACAGCGAGCAAGCTAGTAGATCATTGGGTCTTGATAAAGCTGCAGACTCCGATCTGATGAAGTCTCATGGGTTCTTCTCCGAGTATGAGGTAGAGAAAGAAGAGCATGAGAAGAACGAAGACATCAGCTAAGATCTGGGTTTCGTTATCAACTCTGATCCAGATCCAGTGCAAAAGGCAATGCCTTTGATCCAAAACGGCGTTAAAGACGTCATCTTGCTGGCAGATCTGTAGCTGAGTGGTAAAGAGCAAGTCGAGAAGGATACCAAAAGCCAAGATCTGAAGATTACAAAGCTCATATCTGAAGAAGAGGCGAACGGCTGTACAAATCTGAAGACGACGATGCGACCGGTGCAGATCCAACGTCCATACAACCGGCCCACCTGAGGACCATCTGGCCTCGAACGACCCGAATGAGGGCCGTCCAGCTTCGGGTGACCCCTGGAAGGCCGCCCAGCTTCGGGCGGGCCGCCTTGAGGCCC
Source organism: Scilla litardierei (assembly GCA_030789695.1). Classification (NCBI taxonomy): domain Eukaryota; kingdom Viridiplantae; phylum Streptophyta; class Magnoliopsida; order Asparagales; family Asparagaceae; genus Scilla; species Scilla litardierei. The sequence continues at coordinate 86,257,425 of CM061132.1, read as the reverse complement.
ACCAGGCAACTTTCCAATGGGTCCACATGCCTCATTTTGTAGCTGGGGGTCTTCCTGGGTCTTAGATGCAACATTTTGGGCACGACCGATCTTCTGCTGAGTTCGATGATCACGGTGGCATCCATCTGGGCTTCACGGGAGATGACAAGGACATCAGGAGGCCTTTTGATCTTGGAGGAAACGAGCACGTTCATTCGGAGTAGCATGGCCTATGGGCTGGATGCACCACCTTGAGGACAAGTTGGATTTTTCGGGGGCATAGTATTGATGCGGATGGGGGTTTGGCGTATGTGGACGATGCATCGAATGCGGATGGTGCGTCGAATGGGGACACTGATTTATTTGGTAACGAAGTAATGAGAGAATAATGCTATTTAATGGAGAATCATGCCATTTAAAGTGGAGTAATTTTGGGGTTCTTATATGGTAATAGTTTAATAGGAGAATAATGTTAGGGTTTTATTTGGTAATTGTTAACTAAGAAGGGTAATTAGTGAGGGTTTTATTATAAATTAAGGTGGAGATGAGAGGGATGGATTATGTTGAGTTTGGAGAATTTGTTAGATCTGAGAGATCGAGTGGGAGAGTTAGGCTTTGTCTCAAATCAAAGCTAAGAGAGTGGTCCACCTCTCGAACGTGGCCAAATTTATCATTGCATTCTCATTTCAATAAATAAAAATCTCATCTTTTCACTATACAAATTCTTCCTTTGTTCTATTTCTTAGTGAAGATCGCATCACATGCATCATACATGTTCTCGACGAGATTCGTTGAGTTACAATCCTGATGTGGCTGAGTCGAGTATTTCACAAAAGCTTGAGAAGATTGAGCACATTAAGTTCATTATCCCAGATTTTCCATATCCTAAGAAGATTCTATATATTTCATCTCTTTTGTTTTTTGGGAGAATTTTACAGAAGATATTCGTCTGCAGATCTATATCCTATTATACTTCAAAGTTCATGAACGCATCTTCTTCAGCTACAAAGGACTACTGCATTTTGCTCGGTTATGCAATACCTATCGCCGTTCAGCAGGTGGTGAAGTTCTTAAGTCGGGAAGAATGATGGAGATTCATTTCGAAGATTATTCTTTTATTTAAAAGATTTTATATGATAAAGTTTGAGTACTTGGAGAATTCCTATTAGTTGTAGTCTTTTTATTATTTTGAGAGTTTTAGTTATTTGAGTTTTTTTATCATTTGAGTCTTTTTTATTTGAGTGTTTTAGTTGATTTAGAATTTCTAGTTCTAATCAGTTTCAGAGAGTAAGTTGTAAGCTTATATAAAGTCTATACACTTCTTAGTTTTTCAATGTAGAAATCAACGAAGAAGAATTTTGGTGTAAACTTTTAGTTTCTCTAGTAAATTACTTTTGCTTTGGTGTGTGTGAGTGTGCTTGGTTGCCTGGGCGATGTCCGAAATTTTTTTACGTGCGAGCTGGTGATCGAAAGATTTTCGGGGTGCGAGATTCGAAAAGTTATTAAATCCCTAATCTACTTCCCCAAATTCACACCATCTCCCCTCCCACTCTGTATTGCGTCAGGATATCTCTTTCTTCTTCCGGTCTCAATTTCTTGTTAAGGTGAGGTTTAATGGGATTTGTTAGTTACTAGATAATATGTACTGATGAAAAAATTAAACATCACTCCTATGTAAGTATAGAAGGAAGAGCATTCCAATGCATGTGTGAACATGTCCACAACCATCCATGGATATACTCGTGTTCATGATGTTTACAAGACACACACAGGGTATATCTATCTAAATTTTAACATATGCCATGAGTCGGAGTTTGAGACTCGTCCTGAAATGATTTGTTTTCTCAGCACGGAGAAGGCTCATTCTCTTCACTACAGACCAATCTTAGTGCAGAAAGAACCACCATAACACCTATCAATATCCTAGACACATCCTTCACTTTTTTTCTCAGTTCTCTTCTTTCTGGTCCTAATAATGCACATTATGTGTGTGGATGTGCACAACCATGTGAAAATTATTTTGATTTGTGTATGTTTTTAACAATATGCCAATGCGAACTTCAAACAATCAACTATTACAAACTTATTAATAATGTAAACTATCCACCCCCATCTATTTCCAACTGGTTTTGGATGTCTCCCATGGTGAACTTATATGAACATGATGCCTGTGGAAAAAACCTACCACAACCAACTTACATAGCAATTGAATTATCTAACATGACGTGGTAGCACATCACTGTTTAACTACATGACATAGCATTTCATTAGCCAATTTAATGACATAGCATGTAGTTTATTCATCCTAAGACATGCCAAACCCAATTATCTTAAGTAGGTTCAACTAATAAAGTTTCTTTTACTTAATCTCATTTTAATGTCTAATTTATGATTAATCAATGTACTGGTCACTATGCTAATCAATCACAGACTTTGCAGTAGCATTGAAAAAGCACACATTTGTATCACAATACCAATATTTGGTCCATGATCTCAATAGCCACAAACTAAATTATTCGTTGGTCGCAAACTCTACCCCCAATCATAATGGATGCCTCAATTAAAAGGTTCATAAATAATGCCTCTCACATGTATAACAGTGCAGTGAATTTATCAAAATTTTTCACATCCATGACCTCCAAAATATTTTGAACTACACGGACCCCCACGATTTTTGAAGCAGTGTTCTATATGCAGTTCAAGAAAATTGGACATTATTCTTTTAGAGGAAGGACAAACCTATCAACCTTTGGCTCCACGCCTTGCTTTTAAATCCACCGCCAACCACCAAACTTCCAACTTTCCTCAAGTCTATGCATGATTGTATGTGATGATTGTCACTGCTCTCAGTTGCATCTGTTGTTGGGAGGATGAAACTTCGGTATATCATACACAAGAAAGTTGCAATTTTTGGATTTTCTAATGGGCTCTGGGTTGAAAAGATGGCGGGGACATGTCCATCGTTTAAGCACCGCCAACCACCGAACTTCCAACTTTCCTCAAGTCTATGCATGATTGTATGTGATGATTATCACTGCTCTCAGGTGCATCTGTTGTTGGGAGGATGAAACTTCGGTTTATCAGACACAAGAAAGTAGCAATTTTTGGATCTTCTAATGGGCTCTGGTTTGAAAAGATGGCGGGGACATGTCCATCGTTAAAGCATCGCCGAAGCATTGATGGAGCCAAGTCGTAGACTGCAACTTGTCCAACCTGAGATTTGAGTCTTCCTATGTTAGATTGGAAGAGGGGAATGTCAAATTTTAACTGTTGTCTAAAGGAAGGGATTCGATTATAACTGTGGGGGTTATGGTCTTTTTTTCTGCACTGTTGCAGCATCAGGGGATTATTTGGGGAAAGGAAAGCTCAGGGGGGATACACACACAATGAAAAAAAAGGTAGGGGGTCTGAGTTGAAGATATTTCTTGAAATTTAGCTTAAACATATGACACTTATGATACCATAACAGATTTCTAATAAAGCTAATTATTTTAGCATCATTTGATATATTTAATCAAATTTACTTTTCTATTAAAATTCTAAAGGAAGAAGAGAGTGAAAAGGAGATTTAAATTTAAGACAATTAGAAATTCTATAAAAAAGGGGTGGCGAATCTCTCAATTCTGGTGGCTTTAAGGGAGTGAGAGCAAGAGAGTTGTTGCGTAATTGGAGTTTGGTTTAAGATAAATGTTGTTCTAACTGCTTCCCCACAATTTTATCTACTCTAAATGATTATCCTCTCCATATCCAAGACTCTCTTTTAACTTTGTCAGACATTTGCATCAATTGACAACTCTTTGGGCCTTTTCCCCTGATGTATATGTTGAAATTCAAATCTGTGAAGGATCCTAGTGGATATGATTAGTGGAATAGATTTCTAACCAAATGATATCTTTGTCGACACTGTTTTCAGCATATTACAGAGAAATATGTAATATCTTGATATTAAAAAGCATTTTATTTTTACTATTATTTTGTGTGTTGCCAAAATTCTATGATTGATTTAAATATGTAAAATGAGCTTTACTGTGATGTATTTATGTCTCTAGACTTTGAAGAAAATGAGATTTTACCTTGTTAAATCAACTTTCAAAATGTTAAAAAAAATGTTTATGGGACAACTTAGTTATTGCAATTGACAAAAAGGAATACTTAGCTTTGGTACATGTGGTTTGTATTTTGTGATACCCTGTAGTAAACTGGTTTGTGTCCATGATATCAAAAAATTTCAAAATAAATTTATTTGTAAAAGAAAATAGTATGAAAAGAAGTTCAATCTTATCATTTAAAAAGTTCTAAAATTATAGTATTTTCTTTTGCTACATTCTTTAATAATTGGGGGTTTTAAAATTAATTTGGATCTTCTATTAATAACATTATTCTCATTTTACATCCTAGCTAAGAAATTCATGCACTTCTGTCTTTTGTTCTTTTTTGTCCTTGGTATCAAACTTATTCTCACATATTCTTACTTCTCGAACACGAAAATGTTCCCTTTTTTCAATCAATTACAGGAAAGCAAGAAGTACTTCAATGAGGAACACTGATAGATTTATAAATTAAAAAGGTAGATTTATGAATTAACAAAAGGCTAAAGAATCACGTTCGGAAGTTCTGCTTATAAGAAAATGTGTTAGTTTTTATATATTTAAAACCAATCTCATTATTCCCGTGGTGGGCTAACTATTGCATACCATACGAGTTAGCTAACTATTAAAATTGGGCTTATGTTAAGTTCATATGTTTACGTATTACTTAAGATAACAATTACCTTTAACATGTTTTCGAAATCCCATATCATCTCTTTCTTATTAAATGATTCTCTCTCTCTCTCTCTCTCTGTCATTTGATTAAAACCAGCTTTAGCTACCCGCTTTTATCTTTTATCTGTTTTTAATCAACTTCCCCACAAACACTCCTTTTTTAATTCTATAATGCATTTCCTTTTAAATTCTATAATGCCTTCACGTGAGCACTCCCTTGTTCATTCGACAATGCCTTCGCTCACTGCTGATGGGGAGTTCCGAACACATAACCTCCATCAAGTGAGGAAATCTCTCCCTTCGTTTGAGCTATATGCTCAATTGGCTATGTTCTATCTGTGGTACGGAGGACATAGGAGAGACAAAAGAAAAGAAGTTTGATTTTGCAACTATTAGAAATTATATATAAAAAAAGGATGATAAATCTCTTAACTCTGGTTATTACAAGAGGGAGAAAATATTTAGGGTCTGCTACTTCTAAATAATATGAATTTCACTAGTATAACCATTACACTTATTTTTAGAACCTGGAGCATTTCATTTCTCAACACAACCCCTTTGTCATGTAACACGCATTAATGGAGGACTTCACTTGTAATTTTTGTTTTAGCTGCACAATAAAAAGGTCATTGCTCCCCATTGCATCAATAGAAAATTTCCTTACAGTCTAACTCTTAAAAGGGTGATTTTTTTATTTCTTTGACTGTTTTTAACTAAAACATTTCTCACTTTTTTCATTTGATTCCAGATTTCTTTTTTATAGAGGCTAAATTAAATTTTCTTTAGATGATGTTCGAAGATGCCTATGGCCAATTCCTTTTTTAAAGAGTTTGGGAAAAACCAACTGATAATTTAAAGGATATATACATCATTGTTTTCTTAAAGTCACTGTAACATATTTCACATTTCTTATTACATTGCTATTTTGATTAATTTATAACTCTTATAGACGATGGATGGCCGATACATGATTGATGTCAAATTCATAATTTTTAAGCAAAATCACAATCTCGATTATTTTAGTGCTGAAGGGTGTCCTCTATTTGACACTACTTTTGTTTTAATTTGATGTCACTACAGTTTTCTCCATTTTTATTTTCTATTTTAAAAAGTAAAGATGAATTCATTAGATGAGACAATAATGAAAAGTTATTAAAAGTCCAAACAATTGATAAAGAAGTTAGGTACAATCATTAGGCAGAGTTCCAGATGCCTTCATTGTAATGTAAGATGCCTTCATTGTAATTACATGTGCATTGCCCACATTTAAAGAGAAATTGATGTTTATCTATTCTCTATTGTAATTACATGCGTTTTTTTTTGGGGCGTGTCTAGAATTCTAGGAGGATCACTAGCTTCTTTTCTGCTACAAGAGGGTATTTCAAATTTGGCAAAATCTGTGTGCCTTTTTGAAAGAATCAATAACAAAATAAAAAGGGTCTTGCTTTGGTGCTTTGCTAATGTGATTTAATTTAATTTTTTGTTGTCTAAATAAAAAAATGCCAATGGTCTTAAGGCAAATTAACCATCATTATCCTTTTTTCTTAAAGATTCTTATATCTTCTCCCCTAACTACCGTATCTTCCTTTGGGACAATCCGATTGGGATAGATATGGTCCATTGGATCAATTTTTGATTGAAACAAGAAAAAAGAAAAAAAAGAAAATTTTTGTTGAACTTATTTTCCTCTTTTGTGTGTGAAAAAAGCGAAACATGACACGTTACGCATCTTCTTCCTACTCAGCTCAAAGCATCACACATCTTCGAACATCACCATAAATTTCTTGGTGATAATCACTGCATTTCATGACATCCCCTCATCATTATTGGTAACTATGAACTCAATCACGAATGTGACACAATCTACCCTATTTTTCCAATATGTTTTAAGACCATTCCAACATATCTTATATAATAAATGTTTTTAAATAACAAGATAAATTGAATAACCTAGAAAATTAAAATTGTTTTCTTTTAATTGATCTTGTTTATCTATATCCATTTTAGTTGGTTTTGTTTGCTAATTTAAGTAAAATGTATTATTGTAATTTTCATTTTATTCAACATATTAGTAACATTTTTACTCTTCTAAATCTATTAAAATATATTTAACAATAGAGTTTCAGATTTTAAAGAAAGAAACATTATTACTATTCGGTATAATATTTAAAAAATGATGTTAGAGTTGTAAGAGAAATTGTTTGCTATTCTAAATTTATTAAAATATTTTTGAAAGAGTTATAGAATTATAATTTGTTCCAACCTCTTATTTAGATTGTTAGAGTAGGTTATTACATACTAGGCTTGTTGTGCTTGGACCCCATATTAGTTGTATCTTGCACCCACTTATAAGTCTATATTTACAAATGAAGTATGAGAGAGGGAGATCTCTTCTTTGTTCTCTTTAAATTTCGAGATTCATCATGGTATCAGCATGTAGGTTGCCAAACCCTAAATTTAATCCCTTTATCAAAACCAAATTTAAAAACAACGTATCTGTTTTAGCAGTTGCCACTTGTTCCTGCTGCTCCTCTTATTCCTTACTTCTTTCAGTTGTGCTCACTTTCTTCCACGCTTTACCGCCACCAGCAACCTTCTGATAGGATTTTTCCAAATCTGAAATTAAATCAAACAAAAACAGCGAATAATGAAGATAAATGATTACAATAAAGGTGCAACCACCCTCCCAAGACGCCCGCACTCTCCTAGATCTACCTAAAAACTCTCGAAGAATTCTCTCAAACTATCAATAATCAAGCATGATCATAAAAGACGGCTATCCCTAGTTTAAATAAGAAAAACACTCTCCTAACACTAAAAATAAGAAAAAGACCAAAATGCCCTTAAGTCGGCCTCCCCCTCTTGCGCGCGTGGCTTGGGCGCCGGCTCGGGACCCCCTCAGGCCGTGGGTCTAACACTACTCCGCCCCTGAAAATCCACCTTGCCCTCAAGGTGATGCTTGACATCACTGGCGGTGGCTACTCCGAGGGGGATTCGTCATCACCTCCGATCCCTTCGTCCTCCACATCATCATCGTCTGCCTCTGTGATCAACACTTGCAGCTTGCGACCCACACAGTGGTGTCCTGGAGTGAACATCTCATCGCATCTGAAACAGAGCCCCTTCTGTCTCTTCTCCCTCATCTCGGCATCAGTCATCCTCCTAAACTGACCCCCCGCTGGTGGTGTGCTGTTCTGCTTTCCAGTCTTCTCAATACTTGTTTGATCTGTCCCTGTAGCTGCCTTCTGTTCTCCTGTCGCGGTCGGGACACTCAGCGAAACCGGTCCACTCCAACCACCTCTTGCCTTTTTCTCCTCCATCTGCCAGTCCTCCGCCATCTGAACGTACTCCAGGGCCCTCCATCAGGCTCTGAGGCTTCTGCATGCGAACCGTTGCTCGAACCGTAGCCTTCAGCCGCTTCATGAAGGTGCTCTCCATTGTCTCGTCTGATACCCCGTGCGCCTGTCCTGATAGTGTCTCAAACCTCTCTAGATAATCCCTCACGGTGCCCTCCTACCTGAGTGATAGCAGCTGCTCCCGTACGTTCTCCAGATGGGGTCTCTAAACCTCTCGACCATCTAGTCCTTGATCTCCTTCCATGAACGAAAAAGGCACCTCGCATCCTTCCACTGAAACCACGCAAGGGCCTTTCCATCCAGACATATGCCCGCAGACTCCAACTTCTGCTCCTCAGTCATGCGAGAGACTCTAAAAAATCTCTCCGCCCTATAGACACACGAGACCGGGTCCGCTCCATTGAATATAGGCATCTTCAGCTTTCTCAGTCGGTCCATATTGAATCCCCATGGTCCCCGCGGCCTCCGCTGTGTCTAGGCTAGTGGTAGTGCTGATACCTCTCCTGGCGTCGCTCGTAACCCCCATGTGGTCCTCCTCGGTCTCCGTACCCACCCCCCTTCGTCGCCTCCAAACCTGCCCTCTGGTCCCTCCTGGAAGTCTCTGTAACTGCCACCTGCGCCTACTGTGCGTCCCTCCGGATGGTGGGGCGGGAGTTGCCACCTGGGGGTTACGAGCGTCAATCAAGGGTCTCCGTACCCACCCCCCTTCCGTCGTCAAATCAAGGGTCGGGAAGGTCCCGATAGCCTTCGCCGTAGCCCCTGTGCTCCTGAAATCCCCGGGGCCCCAATTCCTCCTCGAAGTCACGTGTCGACACCTCTCGACGCGTCTGTCCGTCGCAAAAAGGCTGAAATTCGCCGCCAGTAGCCTCGAAGTCCGCACGCGTGGGCCTGTGCAGGTCAGCGGGGCCGCGGCCTGCCTGGGGCAGGGCCGTCGGCCGCGCCCGGTAGTCTTGGGGGCCCCAACGGCCCCCCTGGGGTCGGGGAGGGTCGTCGGCCCCCCTGGGGGGTTCGCCGCCCCTGGGCGAGCCCAGGGGAGGGTCGCCGGCCCCCCTGGGGGGTTCGCCGCCCCTGGGCGAGCCCAGGGTAGGCCGCCGCCTCCCCAGCGGCCCTCCTGGGGGGCGGCGGGGCCCTGGGGGTCTGCCGCGGGCTCCTTTCTTCCTCACGCGCACTCCGGAGGGGTTGGGTGATGCCGCCGGTCCATCCTTGGGCTTTCGCTGCCTTTCGCCTTCTTCTCGATAGTCGCCCTTTCACGGCTCCTCTTCTTCATATAAGACAAATTCCTCCTCCACAAAGTCGTTTTTCGGGCCAACATTCTCAACTTTCTCCTTTTCCTTGGCTAAAGGTGGCACATTTCCCGCCGATTTAGGGTTCTCATCTCCTTTGTTATTCGTCGTCAATTGATTTAGGGTTCCCATCAATTGCGCGAATTGTTTGTCGTGCTTCGCTTGATTCGCCGCCAATTGGTTGATGGACGATGTCAACTTTGCCATGGATTCATCGTTTGCCGTTAACAATTTCTTGATCCCGTATATCTCGCTTGTGAATTTCACCTCTAAAGCCTCAATTTTGTCTTGTGATCTCGTCAAAGCCGCCATGGATCGTCACGTGCTCTGATACCAAATTGATAGGATTTTTCCAAATCTGAAATTAAATCAAACAAAAACAACGAATAATGAAGATAAATGGTTACAATAAAGGGGCAACTACCCTCCCAAGACGCCGGTAAGTGAGGACGTCCGCACTCTCCTAGATCTACCTAAGAACTCTCGAAGAATTCTCTCAAACTATCAATAATCAAGCATGATCATAAAAGACTGCTAGCCCTAGTTTAAATAAGAAAAAACTCCCCTAACACTAAAAATAAGAAAAAGACCAAAAGGCCCTTAAGTCGGCCTCCCCCTATTGCGCGCGTGGCTTGGGCGCCGGCTCGGGACCCCCCTCAGGCCGTGGGTCTAACACCTTCATCGCTCCACATCTCGTAGCTACCACTGCCTCCAACAGCATCCGCTGCCATAATTTGATGTGGTTGCTGCTCATGCTTGATGTGTCATCTGCTCCCTTTCCATCTGAAATTGCCCCTCCTATTCTCTTCCCCACTCTTGTTTTCTTTCAGATCTGAACCAGATCTGATACGTCATAAAATTTGAACCAGATCTGTTTAGCTAGGTTAAAAAGTTTCTGTTTCTGATAAACAATATTCTCTTTTAGGTTCTAATTGATGCACTTCTCTGGCTGTTGACTAGCTTTAGCAGCTAGTTTAGATCTATACTAAATTCTCTACTAGTTGTCCTAGATCTATATTGTAAGGACCGTTTATGCCTTGCAATACTAACATACACTAGATGGGGGTGAATAGTATAATGGCAATACATTGTGTAATTAAAAATTAAACTTGCAAATGCGGAATTATAAATGCAAAAGGAGCATAATTCACACAATCAATGCAAACGCAAACACAAGAGTTTACCCTGGTTTCCCAAACTTGGGTGCGTCTAGCCACACCAAATTTCCATTATGATTCTCACAAAGAGCGTGAATACAATCTCACACAGAGATACCTCACACAGAGGATTTGGATTATCACACGGAGAAATCATTGCTCTCACACAGAGAGACTTTAACTCTTACAAAGAGAGTACACAACCAACCCTACACAAGGGTTACACAACCAACCATACACAAGGGTTAAACTCTCACAAAGAGAGTAACTAGCTCTCACAAAGAAAGCTAGGGTTTCAACTTACACAAAGATGAAATAAATACTCTTACCTATGCCTTGAGATAACTTACTCAATATGAAGATGAAGGCATGTAAGAGGATCTCCAAGTGACGAGATGGGATTGATTGCACTTGGATGATTTTCCTTGAGCTAAGCTTCAATGCATGAAGAGAGAAATGCTCATGAGAGGGAAATGAGAGATTAGGAGTGGCTTATTGATTCACTAAGATATTCAATGTTAACCAAGGGTTCTAATAGAACTAAGCCATCTCCTATATATAGGAAGCCCAAAGAAACCAATAAAACCCAAGGAAAAGCCAAGAGAGAAAAGCTGTAACGACTATAATCTGGGATTTTATGGCAACGACAGGCAACTGTATAAGGATCGACAGTCGACTGATCAATGACTATAATATTCCCAACGGCAATGATCTGAGCCAGAACATGCGACTGTAGAAGACTATACAGGCGCCTGTACTATGTGCATGCGCCTGTAACGACTTCGTCAGACGACTGTCACATGTAATGTAAAGGAGCAGAGGAAAATGCAACTTACGCACTTGTGCATTCAGACGATTGACGAGCAAAGTCAAGACACATGAAAAATGACGTGCGACTGTAAACTCTACATCTGTCGACTGACACACAAGCTGGAGAGATGCTGAGAAATGACAAGTTACGCACTTGTGCATTCAGACGACTGAAGATCCAAGTTCAGGTGCCTAAAGAATTACAGGCGACTGTACACTCTACATAAGTCGACTAACACACAAGCTGGAGCGAAACCCAGAAATGACAAGTTACGCACTTTGGTTCACAGACGAATGACGAACAATATCCAGGCGCCTGAAGAAAGACAGGCGCTTGTCAAATGAACTTCGATCGTCTGCTCCAAAAGCTAAGCTCGAAGAGTCAATAAATATTTGACTTGAGATGTGCATAACCGTCGGCTGTAAAAGGCTCGTCAGGTGCCTAGAATCACCCAGTCGCCTGTCCTGTATTCATCAGTTGCCTGTTGGAGAGACATGGACTTCAATTGAGTCATTTGGCATGGTGAAGCTATTGGGTTGGATTCTATGATAATCATAAGGCTCACTAAGATGGTTATATGCATGAGCAGGAAAGAGTAGACCATCTATCAAGGCATTACAATAATCCTAGACTCAAAAAGAGAAAAGGCAAGTAAATGAAATATTACATGGATTACATTGCTTCCCTTAAAGTCAATCTTCAATCTTGATGCTTCCCATCATCTTCCAATCTTTGGCACCTTTTGATGAGCTTCCCTTCTTCAAGATCCAAGTTTTGGCCATGCTCCTCTTGATGTCCATCTTTGCACCAAGCTATTAGTTTCTAAATCATGTTATTCTTCATTTGATAATCATGAGAGTCATTAGCAGCAATATAATGTTGTGATCATTATCAAAATAATGTTGGTCTAAAACACCAATAACTAACAATATCCACCTTTTTGATGATGACACACATTATGTAAATATAAATAATTAAAGCACAATGCTAATGAGCTACCCCTACTTATATGCACCAATTGTAAAATGATAGACAACCAATTGTATATAATCATTATACCAATTGTAAGTAAACTGAGATTATGAACAATGCTGACATATAATAGGCATGGATTACATAAACCAATTGTAATAAATCAATAACACTATGAGTATCTCTCTCCACATAGATGCATAAGTATGGTTTACATAATCCATATCATATCACTCTCCCTTTTGTCATTGTCAAAAAGGTGGACATCAAACACACAAGAAGTGACCCTTGTCATTGATTCCAATTATAAAAATGAAAAATAATCAAGAGATTAAAAGATGTATGATACTAAATTGTAAAATTAAAAAGTGGGTATCATTCATTATCACATGTTCCCCCTAGATCATAGAAAGGGGCAGATTGTTGATTTCTATAGATCTATACCAATTATAAAAATAATTGGACCATGACATATGTATCAAAGCATTGATATAAATAAATCATGCATCATGATACAAATGATATTGCCAAAAGAGAATATAATATCAATGTGTTAAGATTGGCAATATCAACGTGTTAAGATCGGCAATATCAATGTGTTAAGATCAAGACCATAATAACCAATTGTAAATAATGATCTCAATCAAAACCCAAAAAGAGAGTTAAACTATGTTTTAAAATAATTTTAAACATACTTAACATATTAATTCATCCATTGACATACATATGGATCAACAAATGCATGTATGCCAATGTAGTCTCCAAGGTCCCCATTTTCATGAAAAATAATTTTGAAAACATTTTCAAAAACATGAAAATTCACACACAATCGATGGTTATGCTAAGAATAAACATTAAGCATAATACACATGCAATATGCACATGTGTGAGAGACCTAAACATTAGGGAATCAAACCCAAGAAGAGTTTGATTTTCTAATGTAATCACATGAGGTGATCACATCCCTAACTAATGAGTTGATGTAACTATCCATCTCTTGCACACTACACCTAGTGGGAATCCAAAGACCTAAGGATTTCCCAGGCAGTGGTTTTGCCTTTGCAGGAGGGGTGGATGTGGCATGCTTAGGTGTAGAAAAGAATTTCTTGGCATGCTTAGAATGAGGATTTTGCTTCTTAGCAAGATATGAAAGATTTTCATTTTTCCTCACCACATTGTGATTTACATGCTTCTTGTTATTGTTATACAAGAAAGCATGATGATTCTTCTTAGGTGCTTTAGCAATATTTCTTTAATTTGCACCAAAAGAGAATTAGAGGTGGGGTTGGGTACCATATTTTGAATATACCCCAAATCTCCTCTATGATTTATCGGATGTTTTTTCAACAAATCGTGGAGATAATCCCTAGCATGTACAAAGCTTATGAGCTTTTGAGATTCATCTTCACATTTCAACGTAAGTTGTTGAATGTGAGATTCTAAGCTAAGATTTTGAGCTACCAATTTTTCATTAATCATGCTCAAATCCTTAACTTGAGAGAGAAGTGTGTCTCTATCACTAGTGTCACAAACATGTAAAACATCATTATTATTAACACTAGTAGATTCTATTTCATGCACCCTACTCATAACATTCTTAAATTTAGCTTTCAATTTAGCATATGAGTCTATGCACTTGTCGCGTTGGATGCCATATTGTATCGGTATTCGAGCTCCTTATATGATAGCTTTGGCTCCTTCTCAACTTCATCATCGATTTCCTCCTTGCTAGAGCTTGACGAAGACTCTTCCCCTTTGCCATAAAGTACATTTCTTCGTTTGGGTTGAGCCACGCCTCCACCTCTTCTTGCTTGAACTAGAGGAGATTGATGAAGAATCATCGAATGCCACGAAGCGCATGTGAGCTTGCAATTGGCATCTTCATCATCACTTGATGTGTCCACATCGGAGTCATCAAATTGCCGACAAGTCCATTCTTTTGGTTCTTGAATTTGGACTTGCCTTTTATATGTTTCTTCCATTTCACTTTGTAAGTCTCTTTGAAGAGTTTGGAAGGGCATTCGGTAGAAAGATGACTTTTTCCTCAATAATTGAAACAAGTAGAATTGTTAGATTTAGAGGCAAACTTTGACAAAGATTTACATTGCTTGCCCTTGAGGAATGCTTTGAATTGCTTGGCAAGCTCCATGAAATCATCATCGCTAGCCTCATCTTCTCCATTTTCTTCATTCGAAGCTTCTCGATGTAATTTCTTCCTCCACTTGATTGGCTCCTTCTTGGCATGGAATGCAACCCCCGTTTGCTTCTCGGGCTTCTCGGGGTTGGTTGGTTGAATCTGCTTCTTATGTTGAAGCTTGACTTCATATGCTATTGACATTCCCAGTGCACTCAACGGTGTATTTAGACATGTCATTTGACTCCAAAATCCTGTTGGCCGTTGACTCCCATTGAGATGTAAGCGAGTCAAGTATCTTCTCCGCTCGATACTCTTGGAAAATCACCTTTCCAAGTCCTTTCAAAGCGTTTACGATTTCTGTGAACCTTGTGAACATTTTCGAGATGTTTTTACCTTCCTGCATCTTAAACAACTCATATTTAGATCTAAATATGCTTTGTTTAGATTTACCTTTGTCGTCCCTTCATGACAAATCTCCAAAGTATGCCAAATTTTGTTGGCTGTTTTGCACATAGAGATGCGGTTGAACTCATTGTGAGTGAGTGCACAATGAAATGAGTTCATTGCTCTCGCATTGTATTTGATCGAGTCCGCCTTTGTTCTTGTAGCCGCGGGTTTAGTATGCTTCTCAAATGGCGACTCCGTGATGTCCCATAGGTCTTGACTCTCCAAGTGGATCATCTTGATCTTCCAACTTGGATAATTTGTTTCGTTGAAGAGCGGGGGTCGAACGGTTGATAGACCTTCACGAGACACGGATGAATGGTTGAATGCCATTGTTGTATGATATAACCTCGCTTTGATATCAATTGTAAGGACCGTTTATGCCTTGCAATAATAACAACATACACTAGATGGGGGTGAAAAGTGTAATGACAATAAATTGTATAAATAAAAATTAAACTTGCAAATGCGGAATTATAAGTGCAAGAGGAGCATAATTCACACAATCAATGCAAACGTAAACACAAGAGTTTACCCTGGTTTCCCAAACTTGGGTACGTCCAGCCACACCAAATTTCCACTATGATTCTCACAAAGAGAGTGAATACAATTTCACACAAAGATACCTCACACAGAGGATTTGGATTCTCACACAGAAATCTTTACTCTCACACAGAGAGACTTTAACTCTCATAAAGAGAGTACACAACCAACCCTACACAAGGGTTAAATGCTCACAAAGAGAGTAACTAGCTCTCACAAAGAAGCTAGGGTTTCAACTTACACAAAGATGAAATAAATACTCGTACCTTTGCCTTGAGATAACTTACTCAATATGAAGATGAATGCATGGAAGAGGATCTCCAAGTGATGAGATGTGATTGATTGCACTTGGATGATTTCCCTTGAGCTAAGCTTCAATGCATGAAGAGAGAAATGCTCATGATAGGGAAATGAGAGATTAGGAGTGGCTTATTGATTCACTAAGATATTCAATGTTAACCAAGGGTTCTAATAGAACTAAGCCATCTCCTATATATAGGAAGCCCAAAGAAACCAATAAAACCCAAGGAAAAGCCAAGAGAGAAAAGCTGCAACGACTATAATCTGGGATTTTATGGCAACGATAGGCGACTGTATAAGGATCGACAGTCGACTGATCAATGACTATAATATTCCCAACGGCAATGATCTGAGCCAGGACATGCGACTGTAGAAGACTAAACAGGCGCATGTACTATGTGCATGCGCCTGTAACGACTTCGTCAGACGACTGTCACATGTAATGTAAAGGAGCAGAGGAAAATGCAACTTACGCACTTGTGCATTCAGACGACTGACGAGCAAAGTCTAGGCACCTGAAAAATGACATGCGACTGTAAACTCTACATATGTCGACTGACACACAAGCTGGAGAGATGCTGAGAAATGACAAGTTACGCACTTGTGCATTCAGACGACTAAAGAGCAAAGTCCAGGCGCCTAAAGAATTACATGTGACTGTACACTTTACATCAGTCGACTGACACACAAGCTGGAGCGAAACCTAAAAATGACAAGTTACGCACTTTGGTTCACAGGCGAATGAAGAACAATATCCAAGCGCCTGAAGAAAGACAGGCGCTTGTCAAATGAACTTTGGTCGCCTGCTCCAAAAGCTAAGCTCGAAAAAGAGTCAATAAATATTTGACTTGAGCTGTGCACAACAGTCGGCTGTAAAAGGCTCGTCAGGTGCCTGGAATCATCCAGTCGCCTGTCCTGTATTCATCAATCGCCTGTTGGAGAGCCAGAGACTTTAGTTGAGTCATTTGGCATGGTGAAGTTATTGGGTTTGATTCTATGATAATCCTAATACTCACTAAGATGGTTATATGCATGAGCAGGAAAGAGTAGACCATCTATCAAAGCATTACAATAATCCTAGACTCAAAAAGAGAAAAGGCATGTAAATGAAATATTACATGGATTACATTGCTTCCCTTAGAGTCTAATCTTCAACCTTGATGCTTCCCATCATCTTCTAAGCTTTGACACCTCTTGATGAGCTTCCCTTCATCAAGATCCAAGTTTTGGATATGCTCCTCTTGATGTCCATCCTTACACCAAGCTATTAGTCTCTAAATCATGCTATTCTGTATTTGATAATCATGAGTCTAAAACATGAGAGTCAGTAGCAACAATATAATGTTGTGATCATTATCAAAATAATATTGGTCTAAAACACCAATATCTAATATATACCAAATCTATTAGTTCTTTTGTTTACTTTCTTCTATCATGATTTTTGGTGATGAAATGAAGTTTGTGATTTATATTATTATTCTGATGACCCTGTCTCATACTATTGTTAAGTTAAATGGGACTGCCTCCTTAAGGCCCAACCTTTCAATCTGTTGGTCCTAAGAAGAAGAAGAAGAAGAAGAAGAAGAAGAAGCATATCACGGAAGAGTCACCCGATTTAAAATCAAAGGAGTATGATGATTGGCTTGCAAGTTACTAGTTTATGATGACATGGCTCCTCAACAAAATAGAAGAGAAGATCGGTGCAAGCGTTATGTTCCTGAAGAAACCTAAAGATATTTTAGCAGTATCGAGATCAAGATGCTTTAACCACTGGATATAGACCCGAACATATTTTAGCAGAGTATCGAGATAAAATTTTAGTAGTCTAGTTTCTATTTGGTTTGTTCATGATCACATACATTCTTGAATGCGACTCAGTTTCTTTGTCAGCTACACTTGCTGGTGTTCGACGGATAGCCCACACCACTTCAATGTTAAACTCTTCTATTCTTGAGAGTTCTGATATGTTAGCTCGAGGACATAACTAATGCTAGCTATTTTTTCTTTGCTAGTGAAAGATAGATTGTAGTAAGTCTATTAATAACTACGAGAGTTGTAAAAGTACATTTATAAGTAATTGTTGGCTACAGTAAACTAACAGAAGTGAACGGCAGTGCTGTCATTCATACTGTTTTGGCGGCTAAAATGCAGTTGACTAATGTGCTTTACTTTTGCATATGAGAGGTAAGATCCCTGAATTGATTTCGTTATCTTTTGATTTCAATATTTTAGTTACGGCAAATCCGATGTTAGACAGTTGTTTTTTTCCATCCAAGCATTTGCTTACCCTGATATACCATTAATTACAATCAGTATTAGGTTGTAACATCTCATTACCTACCCAAATAAGTAGCGATCAAATGAGTCGGAAAATAAGGTAAAGTTTCATAACAGCAAACATGTCAATAATACAAGAAGCTTTAAAATCAAATCAATTTTCTATATGCATAAGAAATTGAGAGCTCAGTCCCAACAGGGGGTCGATTTTAGGATACAATATTGATCATCACGTTCTTTTTCTTCTTCTTCTGTTTTTTAACCTGCAAACAGGAACTGGGAGAAATTTGATGAATCATACAGAGTGATGCAGTTCTCCAGGGGAGACAAATGTTGGAATGGCCCTGATAGGAGTTTAAAGGTAAGCATTGCTTAGCAATATAGCTTCAACAACATTTTTGTGTGTGCGCGTGCGCGTGCATGTCACTGTGCACTTTGTGTTTTACAGGTTAGACTTAGGTGTGGGTTGACAAATGAGCTCATGGATGTTGATGAACCAAATCGATGCGAGTAAGAAAAACTTCTGAACTCCCTGAAAGAAGCCCTTCATTTTGCTTCCCTTCTCTCTGTAATATGTAACATTGTTATGCATTTCAGATATGCCGCCTTGCTGTCGACTCCTGCTCTATGTTCAGAAGACAAGTTGAAGGTACTTATTTTCCAACTGTGAAGCTGTTGATACCCTCTTGTTGTAACAAAAATCTCAGAGGAAGTCTTGTTTGATTATGACAGGAACTGCAGCAGAAACTAGAACAAATGAACGCAGGGCAACCCGAGAACCACGACGAGCTTTAAATGGTTTTTTTCTTAGCAGAAACTGGAGAAAAGAGGGGCAACGCATTTATCATCTATCCTCAGAGAGATTTCAGAGAGTGTTTTTGGAAAAGGAAGTTTGAGGCGGATTTGTTATGTTTTTGAGCTCACGTCAAGTTGCTGTGTTTTTTTTTCTTTCAGTCTTTTCCCCCTCCAGCGCAGAGAATGCTGATTGAGATTAGGAAAGAATAGCTAGAACTGGGGTTGGACGAACTTGTCAATTTTAAATTCGCACAACCATTATCACCCACCGCTGTTGTTCCTCGGCCGTAGCTAGTTTGATCTTTTTCTTGGGGCAATATCCTTTTATGTAAAAAAACCACCTAATGCTGGGCCCTGTGGTCCAGCGGCATTTCAGCTGGGATGGTGCGGGTTCAATCCTAGCTGGGTGTGGTCCATAGGTACGCACGCTTTTAACCAGCTTTTCGATAAATCATAATAAAAAAAACCGACTAGCTTATCAATGTGAGTTCATCATATTGAAAATGTTCTGTTCTGAATTCGGTGCTTGTGGGTTGGCGCGAGTACATGCATGCATATACATTTCGAGAGAAAAATCAATCCGTTAATATTGTCAAAAAGTTCATTACTTGCTATTCTTTAAATGATGGGAACATTTCAATTTTGATCTTCTATTTTATTACTTCAAAACATCATATATTTATATCTATTGAACCCTAGGTGTCTTGCTTGTTCTTCTACTCGTTAAACGTTTCATAATAATAATAGAATTTTTTTTGTAACAGTGAGATAAAAAGCAAAAATTTTAGGGTTCACGATGTATTTGATAGTTGATGTTTGGGATTTTAGAATAAGATCTCGATCATCCAAAAACTAGCAGAAATTGGATTATTTTTCTGAAATGATAGCTAATGATTTATTCTTTGGCTAGTTGCCCTACATATTCCCCGCACACACATGGTATGTAAAAACTGTTACATGCAAGCTTCGTGGGAAAAATGGGGTTTTGATTTTTTTTTTTTAAAGATTTGAAGCGTTGTATGTTTACTACACATATTAATGCTTCAACCCCAAAAAATAAAAAATAATATTCTTTCCTTTTTGCATCTTAATTGGATCTTTGAAAGATGTTCCATCACTCTAAAACCTTTACATTTGTAGTGGTTTGATTGAGGGTCAATTCCTCCCAGAGTTCAACCGTAGTTTTTTTGTTGATGTGTATATATGATAATGTGTATGTATCCTCAGCACATGATTTGTATTGGCAACATAAAAACCCCCATCTCCAATATTTTTTGATTTTTTTGTAAGTTGTACATCTAAAACATCAAATATGGGTGAACCCTAAAGAGATTTGGTTCTCGATCCGCTCGTTGCAAATAGTTAATTTTCCAAAAATAGTTGAATTTACAACATTCGGATTAAGGGTTAAATACCGTTGGATTCACTTGATTTTTGGTATGTTGATCATCCGTGATATGTTGAACGCGTGAAAAAGAAATAATGTATATGGTTGTCGAGGAAACTTTTGCGTGCGTGTGTGAGTGTGAGAGTGAGAATAATGGGTATCATATGACAATGGAGGCTTAACCTCATATACCAAGACACAAAAAGTGGACGGCACAACAAGTACACGGACATGTAGGGTTTGTACTTCCCTACTTTTTGTCTTAGTATATAAGGCTAAGTGGCTGTTTCTTTATGTTGCTTTGGTTGGGATTTACTGTTGTGAATAGTAAATCTTGGTGGAATCTTGATGTGGGGCCCACGGGTTGGAAAGTTGGTTTGAGAATTGTATGTGGGCTCCACACAACTTTCTTGTGTTTAGTGTGTTTCGTTTGTTGAGAAAGTTGTACGGGAAAGTTTGATGTGTGGTCCACTAATTAATTAATTGTAATTAAAAAAGAGGAAAAAAGGTCGGGAATTGCTGTAATTGGACAAAACAATGGAGAGAGAGAGAGAGAAGTGGGACCCGCCCCCTCACTTTCTCAGCTTCTTTGAGCGAAATCCCCGCAAAATGCGGGGATTTTGCAGAGCCCGATTGCTTTGCTTCACGTCAGCTTTTGGCAACGAAATCTCTCTTCCGATTTTTTTTGCGTTTGGAACACAAGCTTGGAAAGCAGCTTGATTTGACAATGAATAGTTACAAAACAGTGAAAATTTCACTTTCTCCGCGAGCTTTCCGCGAAAGAAACAGGCCCTAAGCCTCCATTGTCATATGATACCTATTATATATAGAGAGAATAATGGGTATCATACGCCATATGAGAGGACGTTTCATATGCCCTCTCACATAAAAGGAGCAAGTACAAGCCCACACGGGCTTGTACTTATTGTACTTTACCACCTTTATGTGAGAGGGCATATGAGACACCCTCTCATATGGCGTATGATAAACATTAATGCCACACACACACACATATACATATATACACACATATACATATATACATCCATACATACATACATATATATATATATATATATATATATATATATATATATATATATATATATATATATATATATATATATATAGGTAAATCTTCAAATGAGAACATTTCGCACGGTGCGAAAATGTTTTTATCTTTTTTTTGAAATTTTTTTTTTTCAAAAATTCTTTTTTCCACCCTCATTATATGTTATTATACCCCCCTCAAAAAATAATGGTTGAGAAATAATGTCATTTGGCCTTCGATCAAGGCATTTCATCAAATTCGCACGTTTTGAGACCGTTAAATTTGTAACGGGTGGATGGGTGCTCTAATCCCCAACGGGTTCACCCATTATTTTCCCTGGGGTATATAATTGTATGGATTAAACATCAAAAAAAGAATTTTTGAAAAAAAAAATTTCAAAAAAATAAAAAAAATGTTTTCGCACGGGCTTTCGCACCATTTTTTCGCAATGGAAGATTGCCCTATATATATATACTAGTCATAACCCGTGCCCGTAGGGCACGGTTCATTTACGATTTTCCCCGTCAAAATCTTAGATCCCAAATTTAGCTCATCCCAAGAAATTTAATTCCTTCCAAAAATCTTAGTTCCTCCTAAAATTTAGTTTATTGGTTTCTGGGTTCATAGGAGTAATGAAAGGACCCCAAATTTCAACAAATAATTTTCAGAGTTTCAAATTTCAAATTTAATTTTCTCTCCCCAAAAGTTTCTCTACCCATTATCTTATTTAGTAAGCATCATAGTCAGCAAGCCAAAATATGATTGGGACAAACCCAGTCACGTAGGACAGATTCAAAAAAGGTCCTCAAATGTCTTAACAAATAGTTTTCAAAGTTTCAAATTTCAAATTCAATTTTTCCCCCAAAAACTTTCTCTAGCTCATTATCTTATCCTAGTCAGTATCCTAGTCATCAAGCCAAAATATGACTGGGATAAACCTAGCCACGTAGGACAAAGATTTAAAAAGATCCTCAAATATATAATAGACAGTCATAACATGTGCCCTAAAGGCACGATTCATTTAACATTTGGTCCCCTCAAAATCTTGGATCAACTAATTTTAAATGAACATCAATAATTAAGGCAAAATGGTTATTATTAAGTTCTCCCAAAAATTTTAGTTCTCTTAAAATTTGGTACCCCAAGAGAATTTCGTTTCCTTAAGAAGTTTACTTCACTGAAAATTTACTTCCCTCCAGATTTAACTCGTGCCCTAAGTACATGGTTCATTTAGTTCCCTCCAAAATTTAGTTTCCTTTTAAGGAATTTACTTTCCCTAAAATTTAGTTCTCAGAAAGGATTTGTTTCATTTGGGGAAATACAAAATAAGTATTTTCCAACGTTTTGTACTATAATCCATGGAAATAAATTCAAGATTCACTATCAAAAAATTCACTTAGTGATGATTTACCTTTGGGGAAAAAAATTACACAATTCTCAATTCACAATCTACTTTTGGGTGGATAAATAACTGGTCTCAGATTTGGGCTCTTGTATTTGTCTTGAATTATGTTAAAACACATCGATATGGAAAAATAGAGTACTCTTTCGTGAACTTACCAAAAGACCGATGCAATATAGCCAACATTAAAGAATAGAGGTTGATATAGGAATGGACATGTGAGATGTTAAAGTGACAGTAGTATCATTTGTAGGTGGTGTCTATCAGCATAGGTATGCCTAGTATGCAATTAGTATGTGTTTTCTATGGTATACTATATTTAAATTTGAAAATGTATGATTCATGCAAATAGAAAAGTTATGAACCCCTTTGATTGTTCAGTTACTATTTTAGTTGTTCCACTTAAAGTATTGCATGCCATCACTCCACCTGAGGCTTACATGGCAAGAACATGTTTTCCCTGACCATTTTATACTTCTAGACAATTGCATTTTGCAAAATGAACCCTATGTTTAGAGTTTAGTTGTTGACTATGTGACTTACTTGGACCAAACTCACCGGACCGGCAAAAAAAATTGATTTTTCCCATCACAATTTCAAAAAACAGCAATGCTCAACGATTTTCGTTGAGATGGTGCTAGCGTTTGAGAAATTTGTAGTCTGTTATCTCCCCACTAACAGTTATCTACGTGTTCGACATTAAGTAATCTAAATGTCAACATGCCATAAATCGAATCTAAAGCCATAAAGTTAAGTAAAAATTCACAAAACAGAAACGATCTAATGAATTAAATAAGAGAAATTTAATTGTCATATCCTACGATTAGGGTGAGAATGTGCCATGCAGGGAGGCACAATGAAGGTTGCAGCGTATCATTAAAAGTAATTAAAAACCGAAAATCATGCATCATGGGTTTAAAAATGCTACACAAATCGAATGTAGGCATACAATTCTCCACTGATCGTTCCCATATCTAACAAACAAAAGGAAACAAAGAACAATACAAACTGAATGTGATGTTTTCATGCAGTTGAAATTGATTTTGATTATGTAAAATTAAAAACAAATAAAAACTTCAAACATATTGCAAAAGGTCCAATCCCTACCACCAATGAATATCCACAGGTAGAGGTGGCAAACGGGTCGGGTCGGATTTAACCTGATCCGGATAAGGGTAAACCCGAACCCGACCCCGAATTAAATCCAGGTCAAGATTTGAGAACCCATACCCGACACAGGTGTAAATCGGGTCACTCGTACCTGACCCGGTTTATCTTGCGAGTTGGAGTTGGATCGAGTGTGGGTCAGGTTCGAGCTGAAAATAGTAAACTTTTATGGAACAAATTCTGCAGAGAGTAAGCCTCGAGTGTGCTACCACAGACTTGTGTGGGTTAAGACAATACCACAAAGTTAAATTGATGTTGTGCTTAATTCTTATCTTCAATTTATTTCTACTGTTTGATTGGAAACCTCTAATTAAAATTAGAAAAAAAATTAAATATTCGCACCCAATAGGAATCGAACTGCAAATGAGTGAATTAATGAAATACAGCCAGCAACTCGTGCAGACCAACATTCCCATAAACACTACTGGGAAAGGCTACGCATTATATTTTATAAATAGTTGTAAAATATTCAACTAACTTATGGTTATTAACTAATCCAAAAATTAAGATTTAAACTTTAAATGATACCTTCAATGTGAAGGTATCAACTAACTTATGGCTTCTCATGCTCTTCTCAAGATTAAAATAAAAACATCCACATTCTTCTTTATATGTTTCTCTTCAAAATTAATATCAAAACTCAAGTTCAACAAAATCAGTTTTAGTCCTTCAAAATTAATGTCAAACAATTTTCAAAATGACACACCCAACAAATAATTCAAGGCTAGCATGATGCCATCAATTTTGATATAGTTTCACTTAAAATTTCAAAACAGAACCAAGTCTAAGATCTCCCTTTTTTGTTTTATTAAGGCATTAAGCAAAGCTAAAACAAAATCAATCCAATAAGATCGGACATTTTCATTCAAACTCGGGATCAATTTCCAACCCACAACAAAAAAATTAACCGCACAAATCGACAAATTACATGGGATTTGAAACCTCAACTGGTTTTACACAACCGATTCCTATCAGATTGGTATCATATACAGCATACCTTCTAATTTCATACCAAAAAAAGTAATACAAATTTTTTTTATTAAACAAAAATGGAAAATTAACACCACTCAGATGCTGGCCTTCCCCTTCCATTACTTTTAGGCAACCTCAACTGATGAATTTTTGGTACAGTCCATTAGAGATTGTGATCCCAGCCAACAACTTCCCAAACGACTCATCATTCAGCATCGTTCCGCACCGCTTTCTCAGCCAACTCCAAAACCTAGTAATTCACAAAACACCACAATTTCAAATTTTGATTCAAACCCAGATCAAGAAAAGCCCAGAACCACAAATGTCCATGAATCCCTCAAAAAACAAATGCGCATATACGGAAATAGGAACTAATCATAAAAAACAATTATCAATGATCTAATAAGCATGCAGGAGTATCACACAACAAAAGTAAAAAAATTCCCAGATAAGGAGGTAGGAATAATCTTAAGTTTTGTGCATCTTGAGGTGGGCTGAACCCCTGAAAAATCCTTCAAAAAAAGGAAAACAAAAAAGGCTTCAGTGGTGATTTTTGTTGTGCGAAACTTTAAAATAAGATCAACAAAACAAAAGGTCAATCCCTCAAATGTCCAGATAAGAATGTGGGGATTTTTTTTAAAAACAAACCTCAGTGGAAAGGTACTCGAGGTAGGCGGGGCGAGGCGAGGTAGATGGGGTTTGCATGAGCCAACACGCGGAGCATAGAAGCTATACTTGAGAAAATGGGCGATGCAACCCACTGGGAACTGGAGGCCCGCATTCTACGACCACAACACTGCCTTCGAAATCGCCTTTGATAGCACCCCTTTTTTACCGACCTCTTTTGACCTTCCATAACTTCAAATTTTGATTCAGACCTAGATCAAAAAAATCACAGAACCCTAAATATCGATGAATCTTGCAAAAAAAAAAACCACTGCCCAGATAAGGAAGTAGGTATTAATCATAAAAAATCAATTATCAATTATCTGATAAGCATGCATGGGATTCACACATCAAAAATAGGAATCGATTTTGCCGACATGAGAAACAGGGATGTTGTGACATTTAATCCTATTTTTGTTGTGTGAATTAATTCAAAACTTTAATCCTATTTTCCCAGCTTTCCCCGTGACCATTGCTATATGCGCTGGCTACATGAAATTTAGCCATATGCACACGTGAAATTCCCTATATTCAGCAATATCCTATTTCTGTTAAGTGAATTCATTCAAAAAAGGAATTCAAATTTTTGTTATGTGAAACTTTAAAATAAGATCAACAAAACCCAAGATCAATTCTTCAAAAAAATGGAAATATGGATTTTTTGCTTACTGCCTTCGACCTCCATTGTTTGTCGCCTTGGACCTCCGTTTTTGCCGACAGGAGAAGCACGCCCACGCTTTTTTATTTTTATCTAGTGTTCTGGTTTTGCATCCATTATCTAGTCTTGAATAAATTGCTTTGCAACGGATCGATGAGGTGGCGGCATTTTGTTTCGCAGCGGATCAATGTTTTGCCGCGGATCTATGATGTGGCACAATCTCGTGGCCCTTGCTTTTTACCCCGAAACACAAATTTCCCCGGATAAAAAAAGAACACTAAATCAGCCCCTAGGTGGGCCCCACGTTCACAAATCATGGCAGAGAAATTGTGGCAGGCTTTTTTAGGATAGAATATAAAATAAGATACTTAATTAAATGATGTGATTACTCAAAGAGTCGTCCGCAAAAGACAAAGTTTCCCCTCAAGTTTTTCACAAACCATCGTTCTAACCGTTGATTCATCAAGATTAGATCTCAGCCGTCTTTCTATCAACTGGTTTGTCCTAGTCAGCTTGTCCTAGTCAGCCCTAGGATTCAAAAATCACTGTCAAATGTATAATAGATATATATATATATATATATATATATATATATATATATATATATATATATATATATAGGAAAATTTTCAAATGAGAACATTTCGCACCGTGCGAAAATGTTTTTAGTTTTTTTTTGAAATTTTTTTTTTCAAAAATTCTTTTTCCCACCCTCATTATATGTTGTTATACCCCCCTCAAAAAATAATCATTGAGAAATAATGTCATTTGGCCTTCGATCAAGGCATTTCATCAAATTCGCACGTTTTGAGACCGTTAAATTTGTAACGGGTGGATGGGTGCTCTAATGCCCAACGGGTTCACCCATTATTTTCCCTGGGGTATATATTTGTATGGATTAAACATCAAAAAAAGAATTTTTGAAAAAAAAATTTCAAAAAAAAAAAAAATGTTTTCGCACCGTGCGAAAACCCCTTTTTTCGCAACCGAAGATCACCCTATATATATATATATATATATATATATTGAAAGGTAAGCGAGCATTTGTATTAATATGTGCAAAAATACAGTCCTATTATGGAAAGTGGATTCCTTAGAGGGAGGATAGGGCACATGCGCCGTCACTCCCCACTAAAGTCTCCCCCTCCATTCTAGAACATAAACATACTAGTCATTACCCATGCCCATAGGGCACGGTTTATTTAATGGCTGAGTTTTTCTCCCCCACAAATTTCAAGATCCCCCAAATTTCAAGTTTTCCCACAAAATTTCAAGTTTCCCCCCAAATTTAAGTTTTCCCCCAAAATATAAGTCCCCCAAAATTGTCATTACCACCAAGGACAAACTTGCCACGTAGGACAAAGCTTTGTCCTAGTAGGATAAGATTCAAAATCTTCATAGAACTGGAAAAAAAATGGCCGGAAGGGGTGAGAATAAAAAGTGTGGGTGTGTGTGTGGAGGGTCCATAGGCAAAAATACAAAAACCGGGGTTGTATGTGCAAAATTCCACACCTCCTCTTTTATCCCTCAAAATCTCATCTCTTATATTTTCTCTTATTCAATTCCCCTGTTTTATATAATAGATATCCAAATTCTCTTATCCAATTTCTCATGTCCAAATTCTCTTATCAATTTCTCTTGATAACATCCGTCTTTTATATAATAGATATCCCTTATCCAATTTCTCTTGTCCAATATCTCTTATCCAATTTCTCTTGATAACATCTCTCGTTTGTAATATATATATCTCTTATCCAATTTCTCTTGATAACATCACTCTTATCCAATTTCTATTGTCCAATATCTCTTATTCAATTTCTCTTGATAACATCCCTCTTTTATAATATAGATATCTCTTATCCAATTTATATTGTCCAATATCTCTAATCCAATTTCTCTTGATAACATCCCTCTTTTATAATATAGATATCTCTTATCCAATTTCTCATGTCCAATATCTCTTATCCATTATCTCTTGATAACATCCCTCTTTTATAATATAGATATCTCTTATCCAATCTCTCTTGATAACATCCCTCTCTTATAATATAGATATCTCTTATCCAATTTCTCTTGTCCAATATCTCTTATCCAATTTCTCTTGATAACCTCCCTCTTTTATAATATAGATATCTCTTATCCAATTTCTCATGTCCAATATCTCTTCTCCAATTTCTCTTGTCCCTCTTTTATAATATAGATATCTCTTATCCAATCTCTCTTGATAACATCCCTCTCTTATAATATAGATATTTCTTATCCAATTTCTCATGTCCAATATCTCTTATCCAATTTCTCTTGATAACATCCCTCTTTTATAATATATATATATATATATATATATATATATATATATATATATATATATATATATATATATATATATACATATACATATATACATATACATACCTATTATATGTATGGAGATGATATGGTGAGCAAGTGAGCAAACCCCTCTTAAAGTGAGCAAACTTCTCCCATCCGTCAGATCTGAGCCAACCGCTCAGATTTAATTCCCCTCCCCCCTGACGTGCCGCGCACGTGCCGCTGGGTCACCCATCCCCTCCTGTGATTCCCCGATCCCAGCGCCTCCCTTCTCCTTCCCCCCCTCGCAGACGAAGACCCCTAAAACTGATCGACACCCTCATCCCTCTCTCTCGAGGACGAAGCCCCCAAAACCCAATCTCGTCGTCATCTTCCTCTCCCGCTTGCTCTCTCGCCTGACGACCCACATATTACCAAATCGCGTTGCCTAAACCCTCGTCTCACTCACTCACTCTCGCTAGGTTCTAACAGAAGCTCATCTCCCTCTCTCAATCCATCGCTCGCCATAGTTTCCCCCAACCCCTCGCGGACGAAACCCCAAAAACAGATCGAAACCTTCATCTCCTCTCTCTAGCTGACGAAGCCCCCAAAAATAGATATGCTTTCGAGAAGAAACCCACAAGCTCCACGATTTTTGAAATCCGTCATGTTCGTAAACCATAGTTCATTGTCCATGCCAAGAAGGTATTTGATCTTTTGACTCATTGATTGCTTGTTGATTTAGTTAAAGAAATGGAGACCACAGCCACAAATCAGGTCCTGGTGGAGGAGAAGAAGCAAGCTGATGTAGCCAAATCCCTCGAGAAGAGGGCCAGTGCAATGAGGTCCCCTTCGGCTGCAAAAGCCGATGCCGCAAAGGTTAAATCGGAGCCAAATTCTCTTTAGTATATGCCATTAGTTTGGATTTTGAGACAGTTTTCTTCCCCATTATGTGAAATTTCATAACAGTGTAACAGCTAACAAGTTCTGCTCTTTATGTGATATGTTTGTGCTATCGTCAACTGCCATATGGAAGTTACTAAAAAATGAGAAGCTGATTTTTACAAGCTGATTTATAACAAGCTGATATGGATTTTTAACAAGCTGATTTTTGTTGATACTAAAACTCCATATTTATAACAAGCTGATACTAAAAATCAACTTGTAAAAATCCACAAAATGAGAAGTGAGATCTAGTTAGCATGCGTAAGAGTATAAATATGGATTTTTAGTATCAGCAAAATGTTTGTAATACTTTCTATCAAGAGAATCTACCCAAAACACATGTGTTAATTTATTTTCATTATCAATTTTATATGCATACTCGAACGATGGATTCATCTCTTTCTTCTCTTGCAAATGCTCCATCAATAAGTGAGCATCATACGCTTTCTTCTCATCCATCTCCCTTTGCAAGGCATTCCGAATATCTCTTTCGGTGTATCCAATATCTCCATAACCACCACTTTCAACTGCTAAGACTGAAAAACAATCTGATGTCTTTAGGTTAGCATCTTTTAGTGTGTTTCGGAGGCATTTTTGTGCTTCAGTCACGTTTCTATTGTTTCTTAAGAATTGTTGTTTTCTTGGAGTGACACACACATGATTACGTGATTCATTAAACCTTCGAACAGACCACTTTCCATCAGTGTCTCTTTGAAGCCTTATACTTACCAAGCAATTTTCTCGTTTTATGGCCCTTTTCCTCTTTGCTTGTCCATCCTTTACATTTTTTTCTCCATTGGTAGCCCTTGTTTTGAGCAAACAAATTGTTGAGAACGCCTTTCTCCTGTAACTTTGTCAAGTATTGTCGCATATTTCCTAAGTGAAAACCCTGCTAATTTTGTATACTGTTTGTAAAAATTCTCCCCTTCTTTCAATGAGTTAAAACTCTTTCCTTTTACTGGCTTATACATCTCCTCAACATTTTTCCAACCGGATGCACAATTCGGAATTGAACTCGATGCATCCATTGAATATATGATTTCTACACAAGCAAAGAAGACAATTCGGAATTCACAATTTTTTCATATAATTAAAAATTAATGCACGAAACTCTGACATCATTGAGTACTAATTGCAACAAAGTAGAAAACATGTTACTTCAATTGTTACTGCAATGAGCATAATTTGGTTAAAAGTTAATATGCGGGCTAATAGTTAAAAATTAAAATTGACAGCAACTGCAAGACTTAACCGAATTATTAGAGAAACAGCCGAGTCAATCAAGCAAACCCCTAACCCCTATTAAGATTAATGGAAATACATGTCGTTTTTTGTGCATCTGCACCTTATCCCTTCAGGCTATTTCAGCGTTACTGGAGATATTATCTTTTAATTTTTTGAGATAATTTGGTACTGCTTTCAAGATGGTGGATTCAATCCATAGACACATGCTACTTGTATTACCTTCTCCCCAGTACCAAAATTTGTACAATACTATAAAAATTTGTACAATATGAAAATAACAGTACATAGCCCAAGAACTTATAAAAACAAATTTCTTGCCATGCTCATTTCTTGATCTCATCATAGAATTTTACTTTGTGTGTACTGAGCTCGGGTGTTGATGCACTTGAAGCTTCGGCTTGAAGAAGATGTGGGGAAACTGGCCAAGGGTTAGGATTTTTTTGGAGTCAAACGGCCCGAATTGCTGATTTTTGCTGCTATGCGGGAGGGGATAGGGTTTTTTTGGTTCGATCGGGAGAGAGGGACCGCGAGAGGGCGAGGGGCTGGGTAATATGTGGGTCATCAGGCGAGAGAGGAAGCGAGAGAGGAAGATGACGACGCGATTTGGTTTTGGGGGCTTCGTGCACGAGAGAGAGGAGATGAGGGTGTCGATCAGTTTTAGGGGTCTTCGTCTGCGAGGGGGAGAAGGAGAAGGGAGGCGCTGGGATCGGAGAATTACAGGAGGGGATGGGTGACCCATCGGCACGTGGGCGGCACGTGAGGGGGGAGGGGAATTAAATCTAAGCGGTTGGCTCAGATCTGACGGATGGGAGAAGTTTGTTCACTTTAAGAGGGGTTTGCTCACTTGCTCACCATATCATCTCCACACACACACACACACACACACACACACACACACACACACACACACACACACCTATTATACCAATTTCTACCAGGATAAAAAGTGTATATTAAACACAAATAAAATACTTACAGCTTGAAACCGTAGCCTACAAGCTCTGGCTCCAGTTTACAAAACCTAAAATTTAAAAGGAAATAAAGGAAGCTTAGAAAAGATACAAGTGTATAACACTGAGAGAGGTCGATATAAAATTTGATGGAGAAAAGTCTGATAAAAGATCGATGATGAAGATGAAGCCTTCTGCATCCTTTTATAGCTGTAAGGGCTCCTTACGAGTGATCCTTTAATGACAGCTTGCTTGTTGAGTGCATATTCCTCTGGCCAAATAGTGAAGATGCTTCAATAATGAAGATGCCTCAATAATTTAGACTGGAGCGACGTTAATTTGTCTGTTGTTGGCGGCGCTACAGTGCTGCTACAGTGTTGCTACAGTTGAGAATCTTCACTGTGCTTATTGCCACTCTATTTTGTCTTCTTTTGCTGAGTCGCTAAGAATGCTGCTGCTATTTCCAGCTGCTATTTCCCACTAAGAGTGGCTCCTCGAGGCTCAACTCAAAGTAAGATAGGTGTCGGGTACTTTGTGGGCCCCATCACGCACCGAATCTTATTTGATTTGATCTTATCTTCAGGAAGGGCAGATAAGTATAACTTTTCAAAAGGTAAACTAATTTACCCAAAAAAGTATAACTCTTCAGAAGAAATTTCTTATGATTCCTCGATACCTTTTCTTTAGTATCTTTGGAATTCTATTGCCACTAAGAGTGGCTCTCTGAGGCATAACTCATAGTGGGTAGATTGATACCCAAAGGATTATAATGGATGCGATATATTACTGCAATATCCTTAGATCCAGGAACAAATTCACACCCTTGAGTCTCAATATAAAGACTTATAGCTTCAAATATGTTTGAATCTTTCAAAGATAAACTCAAATTGGGGTATATTTTAAAGTATAACAGCTTGTTTTTAAGATAAGGACAATGGAAGCAGAATGGGGTGAACTTCTTTATGTTAATCTTTACTCCGTTAAGGGATTGTGACCAAGATTGTGTCCAACTGGAGCTTCGATCATCATGAAGGGATGCGAATAACGACATATTTAGTCCTTTTGGCGTTAGGGGTTGAAACGCAATTTGGACTAGTCCAATATGGACATAATCATATCGATTCCTATAAGGTTTGATATCTTTATGATTGAGCAACTGTATAGTCTGCTGATTGTGATCAATAATATTGGGTTTCTTTAAAAACTTGTAGTTAAAGAAACCAATTTTTTCACTGGTAAGGATATCAGGAATCGAGTCGATAAAACTCTTTGGAGTATTGCTCCGCTTTTGGATAGCCTTATTCTCAAGAGTCTTAAGAGTCGAAGTATGACTTCTTCTTTTTGCCAACCCTCCTTCAAGAGAGAGAGAGAGAGAGAGAGAGAGAGAGAGAGAGAGAGAGAGAGAGAGAGAGAGAGAGAGAGAGAGAGAGAGAGAGGAGTCACCGTGGTTCGTGAGTACCCTGTAAAAACTCACGAGTGGGAAAATCAGGTAAATGATTATCATGAACCCGAATAAATTGAATATCAAATTGGTACATGGATAATTCTAGCTGCCATCTAGCAAATATCTATTTAGAAACCAGATTCTTATCATCTTTTTCAATAACAGATTTAGCAGAGCTACAATCTATTTTTAAGATAAATTGTTGATTGAGAATATCATCTCGAAATTTATGAAAGCATTTGATAATAGCAAACATTTCCTTTTTAATGGTGGAATAATTAAATTGTGCTTGATCCCATTTTCCAGAGGTAAACCGAACTAATTGCTCTTTAAGAGTAATAGGATCAATCTGTTTGAGGATGCCTCCAAAACCGATGTTAGACGCATCCGTCTCAACAATTTTAGACCATTGTGTATAAGCAAGATGTACACAAGGTATATGTTTAACATTAAGTTTGACTTTGCGAACAACAGCTGTATGCTGATTCGTCCAAGGGGAAGCATTCTTCCTTAACCTACTATATAAAATAGCAGTGTCAGAAGCAAGATTATGGTAATAATCTGTAACATAATTGAGTGCACCAAGAAATCATTGCAACTGTTTAGTATCTGTAATGATATCAGGGAATTTAGAAGCAAATTCAATACTTCTATCAATAGGAACTATAATTTCTTTGTGAATATTATGACCCAAAAATCTAATTTGAGTCTGAAACAATTTCATCTTTGGGGCTGATATAGCAAGCCCATTACGAACTGCTAAGTTACGAAAAACTTCTAGATGCTTAATATGTTGATCGAAGGTCTGAGAAAAGACCAAAACATCATCTATGTATGACAAGATGAAATCAGTATAATGAATAAATATGTTATTCATAATTTTCTGGAACTCTGAAACAACATTCTTCAGTCCAAATGGCATTACATTCCATTCAAAATGGCCAAATGTAACAACACATGCCGTTTTATAGTGATCTTTTTCTTCGATAAGTATATGATAATTTCCAGATTTAAGATCGAATTTAGAGAATATTGTCGCATTATTAATGCGATTGAGTAAATCTTTTTTATTGGGAATATGATACCTAACCCACTTTAAAACCGCATTTAATGGTTTATAATTAATAACAAGACGAGGAATACCTCTTTCTTTCTCAACATTGCTGTTGACATAAAATGTTCCAAGAAGAGTATGACTTCCTTATGAGTTTCTTCTCAAGTAAGAAACTTATTTCCTTTTTACAAAGATCAAGATATTCTTGATTCATCTAGCATGGCCTAGATTTAGTAGGAATGTCCTTCTCTTTGAAGTCTTCTTCATAAGGAAGAGACACTATATGAAATTTTCTATCCCAAAATGCATTAGGGATATCACTACAGACAGTTTTATAAAAACGGTCTTCAGTCTGGATTATTAACCCTATCTTCTTTTTAATTTGCTCTTCAATTTGAACAAATGAAACTTCATCTTTCAGAAAATTAATATGCCTTTCCTTTAGAAGGATATCCTTAACATCGTTTAATATACGAGTCTGGGGATCAGTTATAAACTGAAATAGTATTTCTTTGCCATTATAAGTGGCTTGAATATCATATGTGTCTATCTTCTGCATATGCATAATATTGTGCAGAAATGGTGTTCCTAATATGATGTGTTATGAAAGATTCTTCACAAGAACACATGGTACATGAATACATGTATTTTGAACACATATGTGAGCTGATGGTAACTTGAATCTTACTTCAAGCTGATTACCTCCTGCACCACTCAAAGATTGCGTGGTTGATTCAAAGAACTTCGAAGGTACAATTCCTTCACGAATGTAATTAAGATATGCACCGCTATTAATCAGAGCTATAAGATCTAAAATAAAGACTTGTTTGGATATAACCAAAGTCACATTGATATATCATTTCTGAGATGTCACATGCTGTAACAAATTCAGAAATTCATTCTTACGAGATGTTTCAGCATTATGAATGATTGATAGATCATGTTGAGGAATGTCCTCTTTCTCTTCATCAATTCTAGAGAGAATATTATTATTCTCATGTTTTAGAAGTTGAATTTCTTTATTGAGATCTGAGATAGATAATACTGTAGAAGTATTATCTTGTCTTCTCTTCATACGATAAATGTTGTCTATCTATGGCTTGTCCTTCTATTTGGTAAATAAGCCAAGAAGTTTATGCTTTAAATCTGAAGGAAGATCTTCAGATAATATCCAGGAGATTAACTCCTCACTAGAAGTGATATATTTATGGATAAACCATTCATGTCTACAATATCTGTCCAATAAGTTGATTTATCAGTAGTCTGACAAGTATTACTTGTGC
The DNA here is from genome assembly GCA_030789695.1 of Scilla litardierei. Taxonomy (NCBI): domain Eukaryota; kingdom Viridiplantae; phylum Streptophyta; class Magnoliopsida; order Asparagales; family Asparagaceae; genus Scilla; species Scilla litardierei. The sequence continues at coordinate 86,222,077 of CM061132.1, read as the reverse complement.
ATAGACAATTATTGACAAAAGAAGATGATGAATTGTAACGGTCGCTTTCCGACCTTATGTATTTTATGCGTGTACGCTCTTTTCATACGCGTATTTTATTTGGCTCTTTATTGGCTTCGGTCTATGCGATGTGGTATGTCGTTGTGACCGTAAGGAAGAGTAGTTATTTGTGGGATTTTTAGTGAACGTCATTTCTCAGGTCGTTCTCCCACAAATCGAGTTTGACTGCAAAGTTGTTGTAGCTTTAGACTTAGTCGCCGGATCTTTTATTTTTTATGTTCATTTTTCGTGGACCAAACGCGCGTTTGACCACCGTATCCCCGAACCTCTCTTCATCACGGTCGTCCCCATATTTTTTCGTATTTTTCTGACACTTCTAGCCCACCCAAATCGCTAATCAAAATCCAAGCCCATTTAGCCCTAATCACTTTTTGAAATTCAACCGTTAATCAAATCCCACTTGATTTCATGCGTATCATGGGAAGGGATTCTATTTGTTATGCTCACTTAACATTCCCCCTCCTTGCACACCCTCTCTCATACACACTCTCTCCCCCATCACTAAATATACCTCTAAATAGCAATATTAGCATGTTAAAAATAACAACCCAAAAGCCTAAGGAGTTCTTACGATAGCCAGCCACCACCCTCTCCTCCAACTCGCGCGCAGCCATTTCCCACCACCGTGCGACCTCTCTCTGGCCATCCCCGGCCACCACACCTCCTCCTCTTCCTCCCCCCTCCTCTCTCCCATCTCTCCCCTTAAAACCCATCACAAAACCTCTATGGCCGCACCAAAAAACGACAGCTCAGTCCCTACCCGCGGCCAGCCCTTTTCCGGCCACCCCGACCATCACCGACCATCCTCCGCCATCCTCCCTTAATCCTCGACAACCCCACATCCATCATCCCTCTTCTCTTTACCTCAAAACCTCTCGAAACCCCTTTAAACCCATTGAAAAACCCATCAAAACATAGTTTTTGGACAGATCCGCCGCCCGCCGGAAAACCCGACGACCGACGCCCTCCGGCCACCCCCTCCGACGAACTCCACCACCATCGGACTCCTCCTTGACCCCCGATCATCTCCAACTCCCCTTACCCTTTTTACACATCTCGATCTCCTTGAAAAACCCGTGGAACTCAGATCTAGCCGCTGTTTTTGACATTTTACGTGCCGCCACTTCAAACTCGCACCCACCGGTCATCCGGCCACCTACGATGACCACCCTACTGCCGTTGGACTCCTATCGAACCCCTCTATCATCTGCAATTTCCCTTTTCCTTTTCCCACATCTCTAGCTCCTGAAAAATCCATCAAAACCAAGCCCAGCTGCTGTTTTTGACAGATCTGTGCACTGTTCTTCAACACCGTCGCCCGGCCATCTCCGATCACTTCCGGCGACCACTCCACCACCGTTAGATCCCTCTTGAAGTCCTTTGACTGCTTCAAGTTTCCTTTTCCCTCTTTGATTGCTGTTTTTCTGCAGAGACAAGCGACAACGAACGTTGCATGAATCTGTCCTCTCTGTCTTCTCACGGCCGCCCACCGCCGTACGCTCACGCCGTCGGCCACCCACCGGGCCGAGCAACTTCCACTGATTCTACTTCAATCACCGACAGCCGCCTTGGACCCTCGGAGTTCACGTGCGTCGCCGTACCCACGTGTTTTTACCCGACGTCGCCGCCGTCATGAAGATCCATTGCGCTACCCGCAACGGGAGGAAGATCGCCGCTTGCTCGCTGTTTTCGTACCACCACCTTGTAGAGGAATGTGCCCTTAGATCATTTGTATTTGATGCAAATGATAATTTAAGCTTAGAGAGTGGACTAATTTACATATGATGCAAAAAAGATTAAATGTGTCTTAAATTGTTTAAGACCATATTTAATATTATAAACGCAAGGAAAAGTTCACGGGTAAGACGGGAATGTTCCGGTCTAAACCCAGGTTCAAACCACGATGAAAACAGAGTTCAAACAAGCCCAATAAGTCTATTTAAAGTGTTTAAATAGAAGCCCAAAGATCAGGCCCAAGCAAAAAAAGTGGTAGACCATTTTTGTTAATACATTTGTTTTAGAAACAAATTAATTAAAAAAAGGGGGGCCTCAAGTTTTGCGCCTGGGCATTTGCCCAGGCGCTGGGCAATCAATTGCCCAAAAAGGGCGGGCCCAGGCCCAGGGCCTGGGCCCAAGCGGGCCCAGACGGCTAGCGCCTGGGCTTGTGCGCAAGCCCAGGCGCTGGCCGCCTGGGCTTGTGCCTAGGCGGGCCCCACTCGGGCCTGCGCACGCTCACTGTTCTGTGGGCCCACTCTGTGGGCCCCACAGCTAGGGTTCTGAACCCAATGAGCTTTTTTTGGGCGGCGTCTCAGTTTTTGCGAAAAACAACTCTTGGGCTGATCTTTGGACGATCAATTGGAGGGTCAAACGAACTCCGATTGACAAACCGTTTTTTTCCTATGCGTTCACCGTTGAGCACCCTTCGAATTGATAGGTTGTATCAATCATAAAGCTCAACGATGAGGGAGTTAAAATTCACGGAGGTTTGCACTTTGTGAAAGGCAAACTAACTTGATTTAATTAACTCCAATTTTAATAGTCCCACATCGGTTGTGCGGAAAAGGGGAGAGTCCGCCGCCTATATAAATAGGGGCCTCCCCCTTCCTCCAAACTTGTCCCAAGCTCTAGATCTGAGCGGCTCTCGTAAATGTTGGAGCTCGCTCGGATCTAGGCTTAAATCAATATTTCTCTATCTTCCTATATTTCTGCCTTACTCCTGAGGGCTCTAGCAAAGCCGCAAGGAGTTCGGATTCGGATCCGCAATCTTGGCAAAGGTTTCACTCGCGTGAAACTTTCTTCCGCGCGTGGTTGGCTCGACGACACAAGGATTGATCGCCTCGGAATGCGGAGCGGTTCGAGGAGCGGTTCGGGGAGCGGCTCGGCGTGGGACATGGAGCGGCTCGGAAGACGGTGCGGAACATCTCGCCTGCCCCAGGGTTGAGATTCCGGGTATGTATTTTATTAGCATTAGTTTAATTTAATCGCAGTAGGTTAGATCCTTCTTGGGATGGTCAGATCCATCCCAAATCGGCATAGATCTTGGCTAAGGGTCTTGTACCTTAGGGCTAAGTTAAACAGTTTAACTGCATGTTAATTAGATTAACAAATCTTTCCGCTGCAATTTTTATGTCTATGTTCCGTCCGACTTAGAACGGGAATAGAGTTTTGTGCCCTAAGGGTTCCCCAAAACCCTACAGTGGTATCTAAGCCTAGATTTGCGTAACGACTAGCACTGCGATTTTATTAAACATTGAAATGTTTTTTAAAATGCTTTTAAAATGTTTTAAAGTTATAAGATAATTTTAAAATATTTTTTGATACTTTATAAAATGTTTTAAAAGTTATGATATAATTTTAAAAATGTTTTAGAAGCCCTTTTGAATATATTTCTTTAAATTTATGCGATAAGTTTAAAATGTTTTAGATGTTTAAAAATTCTATATGATAAATTTTTTGACCATGAAAATTTTCCGAATGATGTTTTAAAGTTTATGTGATAATTTTAAAACTGATTTTAAAAGATTAAAATTTTATGCGATAAATATTTTAAATAGCATGCAAAATTTTGTGATCTTTTTAAAGCAAGCTTTTTATTTTTATGAGATTAAATAAAATGTTTTAAAAATGACAATTTTAAATTTAAATGTTAAATTTAAGTATGCATGCTAAACTTGTTTATTTGATAAACATTAGTCTATTTAATTGTTAAATAGTTGTACACTTTTATTTTATGCGATAAAATTAGTGTAACTTTATGTTAATGGTAAGACATCTTGTCCTTTATTTGATAACACAAGACAACCCTTTACGTTAGCCATTAAGAAATCATTAAAATTTATTAATTGAATTTTAATGACATGCTATGGTTTAATAAAACTTTTAACAACCCTTTAAGATCTAATTCATGATTAGGGTAGTCCCTTTAATGAATTTTTAATTGTTATAATTAATTCTCATTAAAGGACTTCGCTTTTAGCGATGTTAATAAATTTATTAAAATCCTAATAACGATTAGGATAGCACGTGAACCTTATAGTTGATAAGGATTTAATAAAAGTTATTGAACAAATCCTAAAATTTTGAATTTAAGGATTCAACTAGTTGATATCAAAATAGTGATGTGTAATCATGTTGGTCGAGAACGGTTTTTTATCCTAATTCCTATAAAACGGATTAGAATGAAACTGTTTTTCCGCCAGCAAATGTGTACAGATCTACTCGGACCAAACTTGATGTAAACGCTTAAGTTGACCATGAAAATTTGAGCATTCACTTATAAGTTCATTTTTCTAAATATGATTTAGACAAACCAACTTATATGAATTAGCCAGATAGTTTTCTAGGTCAGTGGGAGCGTATAAATTACATACGAGGCATCAAAGGAATGGAACATATATTTTGACAAAGTAATCAAAAAGTTTGATACTTTATCAGAAATAGATATAAGCCATTTGAAATGACCATTAATAAATTTAAATGATTATCGCAAAATACGATGAACTGGATAAGATCCAAGGAAATAAAATATTATGGATTCCAACAGACCAAATGAATTATTTGAATGAGATTCAAATGGTTGGTCTAAACATGAACATAGAAACCCCTTAAGTCTATACTGTAGATGGTTTAGCAGATCCACTCATGAAGGCTCTACCACATAATGTCGGGAAAACTTATGTGTAAAACGGTATAAGATTTCGAGATAAATGGGCCTGAGTGCAAGTGGGAGATGTTGAGAGATGATACCCTCGTGGCAATCTATCTCTATGTGTGAATAGCACAAACATCTTGTTCGAAATAACAGTAAGCTGTTTGGTAATAATTTATCTAAGTTATTTTATAATGTAGTTAACATTAGACATTAGCTTAGGTAAAGTCCTGAGACTTTATACAAGGTCAAACATGTATCGAGATGAGTATCTCGATCATGTAAAAATGTTTGACCGTTTGTAGCATAAGTCTAAAAGGGTTCGTGGTCATAGATGTTTCGAGACAAGGATATCGAAATATCGAATAGACCATTGTGTCTTAGTCTTCACCATTTAGCGATGGCGATGATCTCATGATCGCTTAACTTGGCGAAGTCAAAGACGAGACACATGTGCTCATTAGAGAATGAGTTCACTGAACGATCCACAAGAGTTATCATATGGTTAAATTGACCAATCTGTCAATGATAACTCTTAGTGATGATATGCTAGTTTGTCTTTTGACTTGAGATCATTTTTACGAACTTGTGCGTGAACGGTGCCACTTAGATCAACTAACCTAGCTTCGAGGCAAGGCCTGTCGAAAGGTCTTTGATTGGGTGTCACTTAAAGCGTACGAGGCGAGTAATGACCAAGAGAGGATTCGTCTCTCCCGGTCAATGGGAGTTAATGTCGTGGAGTTAGTTCGGTTTTTAGTAAAATCTCTGGCCAGACTATGTTGAAAGAAGTCCAACATTATTTGACTAAAGATTGATAGAAACTAACCGGAATCAAGTTATCGGGGTTGACAGTTTGACCGTACCCTAGACTTGATCTACACGACATAGTTAAGACGAAGAGACTATAACTGCGGAATTCATCACGGAAACAGTCAGGGTGGTCCCGACAATACTCATGTCAATGAGTCAACCACATAATGATGATTCCTGAAGCAGGGACGGCAACCACTACTCGTGGTCACTGCTGTATATGGCTTCAAGCCCAACCTGTTGTAAGGGTCAGGCTGTAGGGTCTTACACAGAATGCGACTTTCATCTAGTAATCGGTAGAAACATTAGGGAGAATATGCATTTGATGCAAGGGATAAAATATTGCAAAAGATGTTTGCAATTATCTCCTACATTCGGGATAAATGATCCTGAGTGCAAGTGGGAGATGTAGGGGAATGTGCCCTCGATCATTTGTATTTGATGCAAATGATAATTTAAGCTTAGATAGGGGACTAATTTGCATATGATGCAAAAGAGATTAAATGTGTCTTAAATTGTTTAAGACCATATTTAATATTATAAACACAAGGAAAAGTTCACGGGTAAGACGGGAATGTCCCGGTCTAAACCCAGGTTCAAACCGTGACGAAAACAGAGTTCAAACAAGCCCAATAAGTATATTTAAAGTGTTTAAATAGAAGCCCAAAGATCAGGCCCAAGCAAATAAAGTGGTAGCCCATTTTTGTTAATACATTTGTTTTAGAAACAAATTAATTAAAAAAAGGGGAGCCTCAAGTTTTGCGCCTGGGCATTTGCCCAGGCGCTGGGCAATCAATTGCCCAAAAAGGGCGGGCCCAGGCGGGCCCCACTCAGGCCTGCGTGCGCTCACTATTCTGTGGGGCCCCCTCTGTGGGCCCCACAGCTAGGGTTCTGAACCCAATGAGCTTTTTTTGGGGGGCGGCTCAGTTTTTGCGAAAAACAACTCTTGGGCTGATCTTTAGACGATCAATTGGAGGGTCAAACGAACTCCGATCGACGAACCGTTTTTTTCCTATGCGTTCACCGTTGAACACCCTTCGAATTGATAGGTTGTATCAATCATAAAGCTCAATGGTAAGGGAGTTAAAATTCATGGAAGTTTGCACTTTGTGAAAGGCAAACTAACTTGATTTAATTAACTCCAATTTAATAGTCCCACTTCGGTTGTGCGAAAAAGGGGAGAGTCCACCGCCTATATAAATAGGGGCCTCACCCTTCCTCCAAACTTGTCCCAAGCTCTAGATCTGAGCGGCTCTCGTAAATGTTAGAGCGCGCTCGGATCTAGGCTTAAATCAATATTTCTCTAGCTCCCTATATTTCTGCCTTACTCCTGAGGGCTCTAGCAAAGCCGCAAAGGAGTTCAGATTCGGATCCGAAATCTTGGGGAAGGTTCCACTCGCGTGAAACTTTCTTCCGCGTGTGGTTGGCTCGGTGACACGAGGATTGATCGTCTCGGGATGCGGAGCGGTTCGAGGAGTGGTTCGGGGAGCAGCTCGACGTGGGACGGGGAGTGGCTCGGCGTGGGACGGGGAGCGGAACATCTCGCCTGCCCCAGGGTTGAGATTCCGGGTATGTATTTTATTAGCATTAGTTTAATTTAATCGCAGTAGGTTAGATCCTTCTTGGGATGGTCAGATCCATCCCAAATCGGCATAGATCTTGGCTAAGGGTCTTGTACCTTAGGGCTAAGTTAAACAGTTTAACTGCATGTTAATTAGATTAACAAATCTTTCTGCTGCAATTTTTATGTTTATGTTCCGTCCGACTTAGGACGGGAAAAGAGTTTTATGCACTAAGGGTTTCCCAAAACCCTACACACCTCACTGTCCAGAGGTGCCTCGCTGCGCTACCCGCGGTCGAGGAGTTGCAGACGAAACCAACGCTTCGCCGTTCAGACCTGACATCCACTTTTTGGACGACGTCAAAAGGTTGGTCCCCCGAACGTGTAGTAAGAACCCACACATAGCGAAACGTAAAACCTAATCTAAAATTTTTCAACATGAACTAAAATTATTTTCTGCATCTTTAAAACGTTGTCCACCATAGGAAAGATCGACTAACGAACTGAATTTCTGTGCACATAGGGTAGACGTCGATATAGATTGAGCAAATCATCAAAAGACGTGACTTTTTGACTGTTAGGGTAGTCCCGCCAAATTTAGGAACAAACCGTAATAGGACTGACGGAAAGCGCGATCTGGCATCGCCGTTATCCTGTTTCAGACGGACCATCGCCGACGGGACGCTTCGACGGGACGCTCCGGACGGACGACACACTCGCCACCACATGCAAGTGTACTCACTTGTACTTTTGGCCGTGTTTAGGCCATAGACTCTTAGAACTACTAAAACGTAAACAAAGAGAACCGGACGTGAAATGATAGCGTCCGGGACACCCCTTGACAGCTTAGACTTGACGACGAAGTCTAAGCACAACAACAACAACTGACACCTTAGGGTTTTTCCTGTATGTGCGTGCGTGTGGACCCCCTAGAAGACAATTCCTTACTTGTCATGTCGTGTCTTGTTATACACATCCTACAGGCAATAGGGCACTCACCAGAGAGTGTGTGATCCCTTGTACGGATACACAGCCTACAGGCAATATGGCACACACCAGAGAGTGTGTACGGATACACAGCCTGCGGGCAATATGGCACTCACCAGAGAGTGAGTGATCCCTTGTACGGATACACAGCCTGCGGGCAATAGGGCACTCACCAGAGAGTGAGTGATCCCTTGTACGGATACACAGCCTGTGGGAAATAGGACACTCACCAGAGAGTGAGTGATCCCTTGTACGGATACACAGCCTGCAGGCAATAGGGCACTCACCAAAAGAGTGAGTGGTCCCTTATACGGACTTGTCTTGTGCACTTGGGTGGGGTAGGGTTGAGCGTGCGCACGGGAAGAGGGTCTGATCTCCCTCGAACCGTAAGGCGTGAACCCTTCGAGTCACACGTGTCTTGTCTTGTCTTGTCTTGTCTTATCTTGTCTTGTCTTGTCCCGTTTAGGTTAGTCCCGTAGTCGGTAGCACACGCTACGGCTACTGCTTGTCGTGTTTACTTTTCCTGCACCGTTTTACTTTCTTTAACTGCCATGTTATAACCCCAGCATGTTAATCAACCTGTAAATTGTTGCTTTAAATTACAGTACACTTGCAGTAGAGTCTAACCTTCCTTTGTAGACTTTACCTGACGTACAGTTCCTTTTCTCTTGGGTGATGTTCATCAGGTGTCGAGCCGGAGTTCGTGGACGAGGCAGACTTACCGGAGTACGTGGAGCCCGAGGACGTCGACTCAGAGTACGTGCGTGGACGAGGACCAGACCTAGAGGTCTTCTCCGTCGCTGCCTTTCAGAGGTTACTACTTTTAGTTTGCTCTCTTTCGGTAGTTTGTTGCCATGCTTAGGCTTCTCTTTTTATACTTTTGTACTCGCTGGATATTATCTCTTTTTATTAATGAATGCAACTTTCTTTCTGTACTTTCTGTTGTTCCGAATTTTATAAATGCAAGAGCCTGAAAAATTTTAAAATGGTACACATACAGAAGCTTATTGGGTCCGAGCTTCACAGCTCCGGCCCAAGCGGGCCTTAGTCACGTTTCGCTTCCGTCGTTTTGGGAAGTGGGGCGTGACAAGTTTTAGTGGTGGCCCATGCAGGTCATGCAAAAGTTCGGAACAATAAGAGTACCACATTCATTTAATATCCATGTACAAGTCTAAATTTAGGTTTTCCTTGTCTTAGATGGTAGAAAGACTTAGGTAGACGTCCCAGATTGATAGTTAGACGCCTTGGTTAAGATTTAGTCATACCCGTCTTAGGATACCTTAGTAGCCTCTCCCTCCAAGGCTCTGACCAAATTAGATTTCTAGAGTCCTTTTTTAGTCGTTCGCTCGGGTCCATCGACTTCTGGCCCAGCAGAGCGTAATCTTGATTCTCTTATGAACCTTTCTCTTAGATCTCTCTATTACAGTCTAGTTCATTGAGAAGTCTTAGTGTTAAGCTTTCCCTGATCTTTAGACGACGCGATAATTAGGAATCTCAGATTTCTAGCATCTTTCCAATCATTACACTTCTGTGTTATCAGCCGTAGATTTCCATCGTAGCTTTCATGAATCATATCCTAGGTGTATCCATCATGCAATCATTTTTCCTTGCTCTCGATTCACGAGATCGCTTCATGACAAATATCGATAACTCTTCGAATCTCTCAAATTGCAAATCCTGCTTCATTTAAAAGTATTTTTGAAATTCATTATTAAATTCTTCGCTCAGTTTAACTCCTTTGAAAAACCTTTATTAAATATTTAAATTTCTTACTTTAGGTTGAGTTAAAATTCTTTCACTGATTTTGAAACCTTCTTGGTCGAAATTTTTAGTTACTATCTCGTAACTATTTTCTAAACCGGTATCTTTCGTATTTCAGTTTAAAACTTTGTTATCATTTTGTGTCACGCCCCGCTTCCCTAAAATGGAGGCGAGACGTGAAAAGGTCCGCACGAGAGTGGAGCTGTGAAGCCCCAAACCCGATAAGCGTCAATAAAACATAAGCAGGTCCCTGTAACCACAAACAGAACAACAATAATAACACAAGGAGAGACAGAAATAAAATCTTCAATCTCAAAATTTGTCCAACATTAAAATTAAGTTCAACATCCAGAAAAGCCACCAGGCTAAAAGAAAGAGTCTAAAGGCCCAGAACAAGGCCAACAAAGACAAACATAACAAAGTATTGGTGCCACGCACCGACAACAAAATAGTCTAAACTGTTGAATATTGGACTCCCCGGATTTGGTTTTGGATGATGAGCAAACATAAATAATTCATGAACTAACAATTTGTGAGCGCAGTATTGGAGATCGTCACCAATTTCACGAGAATATTCAAAGCGACATCTCAACACTTCCAAAAGCTCGTATTCAAGCCTAAAGCTTCGTTGAAGCTCATGCAACGCTTTGGAAATAATGAAGATTCAATCGAAGCTCTCAAAGACCGTTTATTAAGGTTTTATTTATAGTCTTTTAGTTTCGATTGATAGAATGTTAAGCCTTGAGTATATCTTACGTTTCTATCTTCATTTCGCTCATTTCGTAGCTCTAGGATTCTTGCACAAGTTCACTCTAATTTCCTCGAAGCGTCGCGCTTCGATTCGGACCTTGTTGTGCATGTTAGTTGGTACAAGAACAAGTACTGACCGACTAGATGGAGATCTAGTCGGTCGGCCACTGTTCTTGGACCGACTAGTTTCAGTCAGTTAAATCTTTATTCTTTACTGTTTACAGTTAGTCGGTCTACGTTGACTCACCGACCGACTAGTTTGTGAACTAGTCGGTCAGTGATGCTTCTTTGACCGACTAGTTGTGATTTACTGTACATGCCAAATTTCTCCTAAGCTACTGTTTACCGTTAGTCGGTCTAAGAACGTTTGATGACCGACTAGTTGACAATCTAGTCGGTCAACTTTTGTTCTTGGACCGACTAAGTCAACTTGCCTTCAGACTAGTTTTCTAGGTCTGAAATTCTATCTCTTCTCTGATCTGCTCTTAGTCGGTCCATGCTTTGTGACTGACCGACTAGTTGATGAACTAGTCGGTCAGTGATTGTTCTTTGACCGACTAATTCTCCCAGATTTCTTTCCGTTGGAGATTGACCTAACTTATGTTTTTGGGTTCCTATAAATACGAACCTAGGTCATTTCTATCTTAAATAGAGCTGCCATTAAGAGATTCATTGAGCCCAAAAGAGATAGCTATTCTCCCTCAAATCTAAAGCTCTCTTCCTCACAAGAAAGCCATTCTCTCTCATTTCTAGATCTAGAGAGAAGCTTGTTCTTGGTGAGCTCTTCAAGCTATTGCTTGATCCAAGTCTCCAACTCTTCCCTAGGCACCCATTGCTGCTCATTTCCTTGGTGCTAGGGCTTGGTGACTTCATCTTCCTCAAATCCTTCATTCCACCTATTGGGTAAGAAAAACTCAAGGTATAGGATTTTGTGGTAAGAGTATTTATTTCATTTAAACTCTTTATATTGCTTATTGGCTCTCTCGGTTGTGAGAGAAGTTTGTGATCCCGGGTTGTGGGATTCACTTTGCCATTGCATGTATGATTTGATCTTGTGAAGGTTTTTCACAAGATATTCATAGTGGAAATCTTGAGTTAGGGTTTCTAACTCAAGTATCCGGAGGGGATCCGGGTGGTTGGGACGTAGGATCACCGGGAACAAGTCGGGGAGACTTGGGTGGATCCGAACCCATTAACATCGTTTGTTAGCTTTGTTTATTTCATTGTTGTCAATCAATTTAAGCTTCCGCAAATTGATTTGGTGGTTGTTTGCAATTTAATTTGGAATTATACGCCTTATTATTTTAAAGTACTATTCACCCCCCCTCTAGTACTTGTGTAGTAGCTGGTAGGGCATTACATTTGGTATCAGAGCCAGATTCTCAGCTATGTCTGCCAACGACAACAAGACCGTGCGTCCACCTTCCAACTATGACACCTTCAGGAACCGTGAAGGAGCATCTTCCGTGATGGAAGGACATTCCTCTACGAGGCCTCCATTCTTCAACGGTACCAACTACGGGTACTGGAAGTGTCGGATGGAAACCTTCCTCCGAAGTGCATCTTTATGGAGAACTACAATGAAGGAGTATATTGAACCCGAAGAAGAAGATTTTGAGAAATGGACTACCGCGGAGGTCGCCGCGGAGGTAAGCAATGCCAAGGCAATGAACGCCTTGCAATGTGCATTGGAGCCCGAGGATTTCAATAAGATATGCACATGTAAGAGTGCATATCAAATTTGGAACTCCCTCCTCATTCTACACGAAGGGACGAGTAGGGTAAGAGACTCTAAACTCGTAGTCGTAACCAAAGATTACGAAATGTTTCATATGCAACAGGGCGAGAAGATGAAAGAATATTACGCTCGTTTCGTTGACATAATAGACGAGTTAGAGGCCCTCGGCAAGATCTACACTCAAAAGGAGAAGTGCTTAAAGCTTATTGAAGGACTTCCCTCTTCTTGGGAAAAACGTACCTTCGCCATCGAGGAAGGTAATGACATGGACAAATATACCGTAGTTCAACTAATGGGTACTTTGATGTCATATGAGGTACGCAAAGATAGCAAGGTGAAGCTACAAGAAAAGATGAAGTCATATTTGAACCTAGATGCGCCTAAGAAAAAGGCGATTGCATTCAAGGCGGCTTCATCCACCTCTACCGATGATGAGAACTCGGAAGAAGAAATGGACATGGAATCCATTGCACTCATGGCAAAGAAGTTCAATCGCTTCTTCCGAAAGGGTAACTTCAAACACAAATCTAAGTTTACATCTACTAACGCCTCTCCACCTTTGTGCTTTAAATGCAATAAGCCAGGACACATCAAAGCGGATTGTCCTCAAAACAAGCAAAAGGAGAAGTGGAAGGCGCCAAAGTATGACAAGTCCAAGAAGTACACGAAAGGAAACAAGAAGGGACTTGTCGGAGCTACCTTCACTGACTCCGAGGATTCCTCAAGCGGAGAGTCGGACGATGAGCACGTGGAGCAAGCACACATGTGTTTCATGGCAAGAGAGGAGCACGTTCAAGGATCCTCCTCTTCCGATGATAGTGATGAAGAAAGCGATGAGGTAACGATGGATGATCTTAGGGATGCTAACACTCAACTTTGGTCAAAATATACTAAGTTAGTAAATAGATATACTAAGGTAAAAGATGACCTAGCTAGCATTCAAACATCGCCTAAGACTATCATCACCAACAACGACACCGTTGTTGAAGAGTTAAGAAATGAGATAGTAAATCTCAAATCTAAACTTGAACATGTTAGCATTGAGGATGCGGAAGAACATGAGATAGCGGATTTAACTTCTCAAAACTCGACTTTGAGTATTGAGAACGAGAATCTTAAATCTCGTGTTTATGTGCTCACTTCGCAAATATCCACTTTGGATACTTCCTTGCGTTCTCTCAAAGAGAAATATGAGGACACATTGGGCCGAATCAACAAATTCAACAAGGGTAAAGGCCATTTGGATAATATCCTAAAAGATTTACTTCCGGCCAAGCACCACATTGGCTTGGGGTATATGATGGGAAATTCTTCCAAGTCGGTCACTACCTTTGTTAGGCCAACTTCCGAAGCCTCAACGAGTGGGAGCAAACACTCTATTGGTAGTTCATCTACCAATGGTGCTTCCACCTCGTCCACACCCTCTTTCGGAAAGAAACCCACATTGGGTGGACCTCCAAAGAAGGGGCATGCTTATATGTACACCAATTCCATGCCACGTAGGAACACACGTCCTACTCCACCATCTCACACTTATGATGATTTTTATGCAACACATTCTCGGGCACGTGCACACCAAGTGAGACACCCTCACGCACGTGTTCCCACACATGCATATGTACACCCACCTCATCATATGAATAATTCTCGTCGTGCACCATTCCATCATGTCCCGTATGCCTATCCACAACATGCATCACGTAGAAATCAACGTCGCATGCATGCACCCAATATGATGATGGCTCCCAAAGTTTTCACGATTTGGAGCCCAAAGGACACAAGCATGGACGAAAAACAAATATATATGAATGCTTATTTTTCGGATGTTGTGCATAGTAAGAATTATGTGGGGAAGTCTAAGTCCACTTGGACTTGGCTTCCAAAGGTCTAATCCCTTGGACCCAATGACCTTGGGTACCATGATATGAAACTTATCTATCTTTAGGTACTCAAGGAAAAGAAAAAGAAAAGGAGCAACAAATTTAAATTTAGCTCCAAAGGGAATTGGATACTCGATAGCGGGTGCTCCAAACACATGACGGGTGACGCTCGATTGCTCTCCGGAGTGGTTCCCATTGTGAATGGAAACCGCGTCGTATTTGGAGGCAACGAGAGCGGAACCATCATAGGTGTTGGTAATGTCGGTAACCCTTCTAAACCATTAATTAGTGATGTGTATCTTGTTAGTGGTTTAAATCATAATCTTATTTCAATAAGTCAACTTTGTGACAAAGGTTACAAAGTTAGCTTTGCGAAAGGATTGTGTCATATTTTAAGAAAGGATAATGAAAAATTATTATTTTCCGGAACTCGTCGTAAAGACATTTATATTTTGGATCTTCCTAAGTCATATGAACAATGTCTCGTTGCCAACACAAGTGAACAACACTTATGGCATTGACGCTTTGGACATGTGAACTTTGGAACACTATATAAGCTTTCAAAATTGAATTCTATTAAAGGTTTTCCGAAGCTTGTTTTTGAAAAGAAAAGTTTTTGTGATTGTTGTCAACGCGGCAAGCTTCCTAAATCTTCATTTAAACCTAAGAAAAGCATCTCTACAAAACGGCCACTAGAGCTATTACATCTAGATTTATTTGGGCCAACTAGAGTAGCTTCCTTAGGAAATGCAAGGTATGGACTTGTCATCGTAGATGACTATTCAAGATTTACTTGGGTATTTTTCTTGTGCAATAAAAATGAAGCTTTTGAAAACTTCACAATTTTTGTTAAGAAAGTACAAAATCTCTTAGGAAACACCATTGTCACTATTCGTAGTGATCATGGAGGTGAATTTGAGAATGAGTCTTTTGAGACATTTTGTGATGAAGTTGGTATTACTCACACCTTCTCTTTCCCTCGTGCACCGCCTCAAAATGGTGTAGTTGAGAGAAAGAATAGGACGCTAGTGGAGTGTGCTCGCACTATGCTTGATGATAGCCAACTTGGCCATCAATTTTGGGCGGAAGCGGTACACACCGCTTGCTATGTGTTTAATAGAATACTTTTGAGGCCCGGCACTAAACAAACTTGTTATGAATTGTTGTTTGGTAGGTTGCCTCAAGTTAAACATTTTCGTGTTTTTGGTTCGAAATGTTTTATTAAGAACACATATGGTAGTTTGGACAAATTCGATCCGAGATCCGATGAGGGGATTTTTGTGGGATATTCTTCGCGTAGCAAAGCCTACCGGATATTCAACAAACGAACCTCGACGATCGAGGAGTCGCTTCATGTCTCATTTAATGAAGGATTTGTTCCAACTAGAATTTCAAATGATAATGATTCTATGGATGTTTTATGTGATTCATTTGATAATTCTAAGTCTATTGATTCTATTGAGACTAACCCGACTAATGAAGTTGTTGAGAATGTTCCAAGTGATCAAGGTATTCCCAAGCGACTTCATGTCATTCGCGACCATCCCCATGAGCAAGTAATTGGCAATATTCAAGATAGTGTCAAGACAAGATCACAAGTTCACCACTTCGCCAATTGTGCCTTTGCCTCATCGATAGAGCCAAAGAATATAGTTGAAGCATGCGAAGATAGTGCTTGGATACTTGCCATGGAGGAGGAGCTCATTCAATTCGAGAGGAATGAAGTGTGGGAGCTTGTTCCATTGCCTTCGAAGAACCACACCGTCATAGGGACAAAGTGGATTTTCAAGAACAAAACCGACGAAAACCAAGTCGTCGTCCGGAACAAAGCTCGGTTAGTAGCTCAAGGCTATCGACAAGAGGAATGTATTGATTTCGAAGAATCCTTCGCTCCGGTAGCTAGATTAGAATCAATTAGATTACTTTTGTCTTTTGCATGCCATAAGAATTTTAAATTATTTCAAATGGATGTTAAAAGTGCTTTTTTAAACGGAGATGTCGTTGAGGAAGTTTACGTTTCTCAACCTCCGGGCTTCATAAATGAAAAATTTCCAAATCACGTTTTTAAACTAAAGAAAGCTCTTTATGGTTTGAGACAAGCTCCTCGAGCTTGGTATGATCGCCTAAAGAATTTTCTTTTGGATTTGAATTTTAAAATGGGCGAAGCCGATTCAACTCTTTTTGTTAAGCATGCGAATAATGATATTTTATTAGTACAAATTTATGTTGATGATATCATTTTCGGTGCTACTAACTTCACTCTTTGCGAAGAGTTTTCTAATGTTATGAAGGAACAATTTGAGATGAGCCACATGGGCGAACTCAAATATTTCTTAGGTCTCCAAATTCGCCAAATGAACGATGCAATCTTCATCCACCAAACGAAGTACACGGTGGAGTTGCTAAAGCGATTTGGAATGGAGAATGCCTCCGGGAAAAAGACTCCAATGAGCACGACTACGCATCTTGACAAGGATACGGGCGGTAAGGATGTAGACATTCGTTTATATCGAGGTATGATTGGTAGTTTGCTTTATCTCACCGCAAGTAGGCCCGATATTATGTTTGCCGTATGTATATGTGCTCGTTATCAGTCTCAACCTAAGGAGTCTCACTTAGTAGCGGTAAAGCGTATTTTTCGCTATCTAAGTTACACTTTAGATTTTGGATTACATTATCCGAGATCTAGCACATATGAGTTAATCTCATATAGTGATGCCGATTATGCGGGATGCAAATCCGACAGGAAAAGTACTAGTGGCACTTGCCATTTTATAGGAAATTCTCTTGTCTCTTGGTTTTCCAAGAAGCAAAATTCCGTATCACTTTCAACCACCGAGGCGGAATATATTGCCGCCGGTGCCGCGTGTGCTCAAGTTCTTTGGATGAGACACACACTTAAAGACTTTGGTATAAATTGTGATACTTGCCCTATCATGGTTGACAACCAAAGTGCAATATGTCTTTCCAAGAACCCGGTACATCATTCCCGTTCGAAACACATAGATGTCCGCCACCACTTTTTAGATGACCATGTTGCTAAAAAGGACATCATTCTAGTGTACGTTGAAACCCAAAAGCAAATCGCCGATATTTTCACGAAACCCCTAAAGGAGGACTCCTTTGTGCGGTTGCGTCGAGAATTGGGGATTATGGGTGAATCCGAAATATAGGATTCATGTTTCATTCAATAATTTTGCATGCTATTATTCTTGACGATATCTCATTCATGCTAGAATTATTGGATTTTTCGAGAATTTTAAGTGTTATCTTAATTTTTCGTTCGATTTGTGCGTAATCGTCAAATTTCTGTTTTTCGATGTTTAATGGGGTAGTTTAGATGTCTATTGAGAGTTTTGAGATTTTTCGTCCAAGCGTATTATGGAGAGAACTTAATTTTCAAGTTTTTGACTCTTTAGTCGGTTCATGTTCAGTGACCGACCGACTAGATTGAGATCTAGTCGGTCAGTAATCGAACGCAGACCGACTAAATCTTGTCAGTCTTCTTGGATTCAGCCACTGTTTGCACCTAGTCGGTTCAAGCTCATTTACCGACCGACTAGTTTGTGAACTAGTCGGTCAGTGCTTGAACTGTGACCGACTAGTTGTGCCAGGGGCTGTTTGGTCATTTGGGAAATCGACCGACTTAAACTCAGTTTAGTCGATCGATTTCCATTCTAATCGATCGAAAACTCAGTTCACTCCGCTCAAAACCCCGACCCTTCCCCTTCCGATCGACTTCCGGCCTCTTTCCGATCATCTCCGCCGTCGCCGGCCGTCGTTCTTCCTCCTAGGGTAAACCTACCTCCTCCCTCTCCTATCTAGGGTTTCATTTTCAGCTCTAGGGTTAGGTTTCTCTGCCTAGGGTTCTAAATTTCTTCCTCTAGGGTTTCGGATTTCTAGGGTTGTGCTAGGATTCGTTGATTTGATCTCGTGTCTTGCTTCGACTATGTCAAGAACACGCATTCCGATCCCTTCCTCTAACCCCTCTCCGATGACCGTTGATCCAACCTCTTCGGATCCCGAGCATCCAACCCCTACGAAGCGTAGAGCCAAGACCACCCATCCTTCGTCGTCTTCGCCTCCTCTCAAGAAGAAGAGGACGACGACCGCCAAGCCTAGAGGTCAACCCAAACCCAAACCCAAACCTAAGCCAAAGGCCAAATCTCTTGCCTCTCCTTCTTCGTTCCATACTCCTACCGATTCCGATACGGAGTATAATCCCGAGACCGAGACTCATAGGGAACCCACTCCTCCTATTCATCCCGAGTCTAGCACCCACCCTCGTACGTCTTCTCGAAAGCCTAAGGGAAAGGCTCCGATGCCGGTGGGCGGTGTCGATATTTCCTTATGTCGCGATGACCCTTTGTGTCTTGCGGCATATAATCGTATCGAACATTGTCCGCTGCTTCTGGAGCATTTCGTCCAGTTCAGCGACTTCATAGGGCTAGCTGATCTTCTGTCGTCGTCGGGTCTTCTCGATTACCTTCGATTTGACCCGAAGGCGAATCCTCGCCCCTATCCTAGATTAGTGAAGCTTTTCTATGCCAATAGGATCCGGGGTCAGTACGATCAGACCCACTCTATTGAGACGACCGTTTTGGGGACTCCTATAGTCCTCACTGCGGAAATCTTAGGAGAGATTCTGGGTATCTCTTCGTCTGGCCTTCTTCCTTCTGATATCTCGGTTGATGATATCTCTTCTCTTGATCAGACCATTCTTTCAGAGATTTTCCATCAGATTCCTCCTGCTATGATTGGCGTGCCCTCTAAATCTTTTAAGCCAAATGCTTGGGTCCTAAATTTGATTCTGAAGTCGTGCTTGCTTCCCAAGTACGGCTCCTCATCTTTACCATCCCAGCCATTTTTGAAGCTTATCTATGCGATCTTCATGGGGAGCTCGATTAATTGGGCTCGAATTATACTCGACAAGATTGATTCTTTCGAGTGTATTCGAAAGTCCAATAAATCGGCTCATATTCCTTTTCCTTGCATGTTGACCCTCGTGTTTCGTCACTTTCGTGTCACATTGCCTCGTGACGATGAGCGTCCCCTCGGTCCTCCGCTGAATGCGACGGCCGTCAAGAAATCTCTTGTGGCGCTTCGTCACGTTCAGAGGACGACTCCTTCAGCGTCTGTCCCTGCCTCTGCCACTGCCTCTGCTTCTCCCGTTGCCACCCTTGATGACGTCGTCCGGATACTTCTTCGTCACGAGTCCCGCTTGGCTCGTACCGAGGAGGTGGTCTGCCGTATGGCACGTCAGATGGGTGTTGAGCTTCCTCCTTCCGTGTCTGAGGGAGAGGAGATGGATGAGATGGATGAGGAGGACGTTGAGGAGATCTGTCGTGCTTCGACTCGTGCCCCCAAGGGCACTTCTGCTGCTGCTGGTACTTCCACTTCTGCTCCTGGAGTTGCCACCTCTTCCGGTGTTCCAGAGCCATCTGCTGCTGATCCAGTTTCCGAGCCTGCTCATGTATCTGCTGCTGCTGCTTCTGTCGAGACTCCTGCTGCTGTTGAGCCTGTTGCTGAGATCTCGACTCCTGCCCCGACGATTCCATCTGTTGAGACACCTCTGCTCCCTGCAGATCCTGAGTCCACTCCGTCGACTGGACCCACGGACGCTGCAGATCCTGCCTCCTCCTCGTGATCGTTGTTCCGAGGACTCTCCATATACACTTTGGATGATGTATTCTAGTGAGAGAGTTTTGGGTTAGGATGGGGTTGAGAGTTGCCTTGTTGTATTGCTTTTGTGCTTTCTGATTGTCGGTGTTGGATTGTATGATATGTTGATGATGATGTATTTCTTTTTGATGATATGTAGCACTTGATATGATGTATCTCTTATATTCGATGTGATATCTTTTGGATGTACTCATGTTGTCTCTATGTATATATATGTTCATCATCGATCACTTTATCTTTTATTCGTCGTGCAAATTTAATATTCGTTGAATATATTTGAAATGTGATATCGAATCGACGCATAAAAAGTTGGTTAAATGGATTTTATAGAATTGTTTTCCATGCTCAAAATTAACCAAGAATATTGAATATTGAAGAGTATGTTTCTTTATTCAAGACATGAATAAACATTTGGTATTTTTTGATGATTTTGATTATCGTTGATTTTTATTGATAATGGAAAATTTGACACACCTTGTTTTGATTTCCACATTTTTCCCTTGGTGTCAAGTTGGTCCATTGTCTTCGTCTACGACTCCCGATGTTGGATTTTACATTTCCTAATTGTTGTCGTTGTATGCCCCCCATTTTTGGGATAATGCCAAAGGGGGAGAGATAATGATAATAAATAGCGCAAATGAAAAATTTAACTCAATTTCCAAGAATCTAGTTTGATATGTTAGATTCAGGGGGAGTTAAGATACAAATAAGGATTTTCAAAATCCGATATTTCAAAAATCAATTCACTTTATTTATCTTACTCGTCTGCTTGATACAATTCATTTATATTCATTTTGGAATTAACGTGTCATCAATGCAGGGGGAGTAAGTATTTTACATTTGAATTATTATCTTTGATTATTATTTATGTTGGTTTGTCATCACCAAAAAGGGGGAGAATGTTGAATATTGGACTCCCCGGATTTGGTTTTGGATGATGAGCAAACATAAATAATTCATGAACTAACAATTTGTGAGCGCAGTATTGGAGATCGTCGCCAATTTCACGAGAATATTCAAAGCGACATCTCAACACTTCCAAAAGCTCGTATTCAAGCCTAAAGCTTCGTTGAAGCTCATGCAACGCTTTGGAAATAATGAAGATTCAATCGAAGCTCTCAAAGACCGTTTATTAAGGTTTTATTTATAGTCTTTTAGTTTCGATTGATAGAATGTTAAGCCTTGAGTATATCTTACGTTTCTATCTTCATTTCGCTCATTTCGTAGCTCTAGGATTCTTGCACAAGTTCACTCTAATTTCCTCGAAGCGTCGCGCTTCGATTCGGACCTTGTTGTGCATGTTAGTTGGTACAAGAACAAGTACTGACCGACTAGATGGAGATCTAGTCGGTCGGCCACTGTTCTTGGACCGACTAGTTTCAGTCAGTTAAATCTTTGTTCTTTACTGTTTACAGTTAGTCGGTCTACGTTGACTCACCGACCGACTAGTTTGTGAACTAGTCGGTCAGTGATGCTTCTTTGACCGACTAGTTGTGATTTACTGTACATGCCAAATTTCTCCTAAGCTACTGTTTACCGTTAGTCGGTCTAAGAACGTTTGATGACCGACTAGTTGACAATCTAGTCGGTCAACTTTTGTTCTTGGACCGACTAAGTCAACTTGCCTTCAGACTAGTTTTCTAGGTCTGAAATTCTATCTCTTCTCTGATCTGCTCTTAGTCGGTCCATGCTTTGTGACTGACCGACTAGTTGATGAACTAGTCGGTCAGTGATTGTTCTTTGACCGACTAATTCTCCCAGATTTCTTTCCGTTGGAGATTGACCTAACTTATGTTTTTGGGTTCCTATAAATACGAACCTAGGTCATTTCTATCTTAAATAGAGCTGCCATTAAGAGATTCATTGAGCCCAAAAGAGATAGCTATTCTCCCTCAAATCTAAAGCTCTCTTCCTCACAAGAAAGCCATTCTCTCTCATTTCTAGATCTAGAGAGAAGCTTGTTCTTGGTGAGCTCTTCAAGCTATTGCTTGATCCAAGTCTCCAACTCTTCCCTAGGCACCCATTGCTGCTCATTTCCTTGGTGCTAGGGCTTGGTGACTTCATCTTCCTCAAATCCTTCATTCCACCTATTGGGTAAGAAAAACTCAAGGTATAGGATTTTGTGGTAAGAGTATTTATTTCATTTAAACTCTTTATATTGCTTATTGGCTCTCTCGGTTGTGAGAGAAGTTTGTGATCCCGGGTTGTGGGATTCACTTTGCCATTGCATGTATGATTTGATCTTGTGAAGGTTTTTCACAAGATATTCATAGTGGAAATCTTGAGTTAGGGTTTCTAACTCAAGTATCCGGAGGGGATCCGGGTGGTTGGGACGTAGGATCACCGGGAACAAGTCGGGGAGACTTGGGTGGATCCGAACCCATTAACATCGTTTGTTAGCTTTGTTTATTTCATTGTTGTCAATCAATTTAAGCTTCCGCAAATTGATTTGGTGGTTGTTTGCAATTTAATTTGGAATTATACGCCTTATTATTTTAAAGTACTATTCACCCCCCCTCTAGTACTTGTGCAGTAGCTGGTAGGGCATTACATAAACAACAACACAAACAGTCTCTATGACTGATCGCCCGTGTCCACGAAGTCCTCGTCAAACACAGGCTCGGGCTCGGTGTCCGCAAACACCTCGTCCTCAACAATGAACTCAGGCTCAGGATCTAACATGTGTCACCCAAAAGAGTAAAGGGGCACATGTCAGCAAGTCTAAAGACTTGGGCAAGGAAACTGAAAGTAAGGTAAACTAACAACCTAGCAGTTATAGTATGATGCATGACATGGCAAGTATAGTATGGAAGTGACAAGTAAAGGGAAGTACAAGTAGCAAGTAGCAAGTATGTCATGGATAACAAGTTTTACAAGTAAAACACTGACAAGTACAAGTCAAGTGGTTCACGTCAAGTGATCACGTCAAGTAAACACGTTGTGCACAGAGATTTCGTCTGTTGGCTAGAGTGGCTGATCGGGCCAACTCGTAAGCTCAGGTGACCGCTTATCCCTACCCCTCCACGTGTATCGAGCCAGGGCATTACCCCGAACACGGAATGCTCGTTTCTGGATCACGAGCCAGGAAGTGTATTTAACGCGCATGGCATTGGGTTATGCCTGCAACGCAGGTGCCTAGCCGGAAACAAGTAGATCGGGCATTGGCTATCAACCAACTCACGTGGCCCGCTTCTGGAACACGAGCCAGGAAACACAAGTATTATAGCGTGTGCTACGAATGCGACATTCAACATGGATAGCATGGATGACAATTAATTCGCGTACCGTTAATTAAAATTAAACGTGACTTCATTGTCAAGCTAGTTCCTGAAATTCGCGTACCGTTATGCAACATGATAAATGACGAATCTAACTTCATTGTCAAGCTAGTTCCTGAAATTGCACCTAGGCGAGTATCATTTCGTCGCCTAGTCTCTTTTACGCCTACACAAGCAAATGGCCTAAGACATGGCCTAAAACCCTAAGTGGAAAGTTTCACTTGCCTAGCACCGAGGATGACGATCACGTAGGTTCGTCTCTCGGACGCTAATCTACGGGGAAGAGGTCGCTGCCATGGCAAAACAATATTAGAACAACATCCAACCTAGTTTTATTAGGGTTTCACAAAAACACAAATGGGTTATGAGAATATTAAGAGATCGATTTATTACCGAATCGTTAGCGGAAGAACGATGTCGAGCAAGCACGGCGACGGAAGAACGATCCGGGGAACCTACGGTTCAGATCTGGAAATGGGGAGAAAATCTGGAGAAATGGGGTTTTGGGGATTTTTGGGGGTTTTCCGACGACCTAGAGGAGGTGGCCGGCCTAAATGGAGAGGGAGAGGAGCTCTTGATGAAGGAGGAGGGCTAGGGTTAGATGGATGATGATTTGGGGAAGAAAGAGGCTCAGGAGAAATGAAAGAAGAAAAGAAAAACGTTTGGGGGGGTTTAAATAGGAAGAGCTGGCGGCTGCCCAGAAATTAGGGTTTCGACACTGATTAGTCGGTCAAAGAGCAACCTCTGACCGACTAGTTTGGGAACTAGTCGGTCGGTTGACCAACGCAGACCGACTAAGTGTAAACAGTAACTCCTGACGAAAAATAGGATTTAGATTTAGTCGGTCAAAGAACAACTACTGACCGACTAGCTTCTCATCTAGTCGGTCGACGAACGTTCTTAGACCGACTAAGAATGAATAGTACTTGGTATCAAAAACGATCATAGATCTAGTCGGTTAAAGAACGATTGCTGACCGACTAGTTTGCAACCTAGTCGGTCGACAAATGTTCTTAGACCGACTAACGATAAACAGTAACTCCTGAATAATCATCAAAGCCCACTAGTCGGTCCATGAAGGTTTACCGACCGACTAAATCGTCATCTAGTCGGTCGGTTCCCCTTCTTGTACCGGCTAACGTGCACTGAAAGTTCCGAAATGGAGCGCGAAGCTCCGGAATCGATTCCTAAGGCTCCTAGGCTTGATCTAACAATAAGATATGACCGATATGAAGCCCGTCACGAATGAATTACTCCAAGACAAACGATTCTAAGGAAGAAGCTAGAAAATCACGACGAAACGATCGAAAGTGAAAGCTACGGAGACGAAAACCACGCATAAGGAGAAAATCCACCAAAACATATATATAATATAAATAATCCAGATACATGAAAACCAGTCGTTACATTTTGAAAATTCAATGTATCGCTTTTTCTAAAACTACGAAATTTATTTTTAACTCCTTACCGTACGTACTTTTAGAAAACTTTCTAAACTAAAGAGAACTTCAATTTTTATATATATCAGTTCTATGCTCATCGTGCTCATATTTCAAAAAAAATATTTTTTTGTATAAACTTATTTCTCATTTGCAAAACAATCAATACCTCACCCTACTCTTCATTCCTTCGCCCAACTCTTTTTTCGAGTTGTATCATATATATATATATATATATATATATATATATATATATATATATATATATATATATATATATATATATATGGGTAAAGTGTTCCTAGGGTGACTCCTTAGATTAAATCTAAGGAGTCGCCCCCATTTTCCCTCATCTCTCACAATTTTTTTGGATTTTATTTTTCATGGTGTTGTTGTTCACCTCATGGATGATCAACATACCAAAAATCAAGTCATTCCAATACTTTTAGAGCCCCTATCTACCCCTTGCAACTTCAACGGTATGAAAACGTGCTGAAAAACCATGAAGTTGCAAGAAGTAGATGAGGGCTCTAAAAGTATTGGAATGGATTGATTTTTGGTATGTTGATCATCCATGAGGTGAACAACAACCCCATGAAAAAAATTCTGAAAAAAAATGTGGGATATGGGGAAAATGGGGGCGACTCCTTAGATTGAATCTAAGGAGTCACCCTAGGAACACTTTACCCTATATATATATATATATATATATATATATATATATATATATATATATATATATGGGATATGGGGAAAATGGGGGCGACTCCTTAGATTGAATCTAAGGTATATATATATATATATATATATATATATATATATATATATATATATATATATGAGGTTAATGGGCCAATGCTGACAGCGCTGGAAAAATTTCCAGCGCTGTCCGCATTTTGGGGGACCTAACAATATTTTTTTTGAAATAGTTTTTTTTGCAGTTGTTAGATATACTTGTTAGGAAGCTCCCCACAAAATTTCAGCTCGATCCGACACCGTTTGAGCCTCCGTTCATCGATTTCAAAAACGTTGCGCAAAACTGTGCACAGATTTGCACAACGTTTTTGAAATCGATGAACGGAGGCTCAAACGGTGTCTGATCGAGCTGAAATTTTATGGGGAGCTTCCTAACAAGTATATCTAACTACTGCAAAAAAAATATTTCAAAACAAATATTTTTAGGTCCCCCAAAATGCGGATAGCGCTGGAAAAATTTTCAGAGCTGTTAGCTCTTCTCCATTTTTCACTATATATATATCAAAATGGGGCATCAATACTAATGAGGCTTGTGTCCTCTGTAATGCTGGAGAGGCCGAATCTATCTCCCACCTATTTTTTGAGTGTTCTTACTCTCGTTATATTCTTGTGAGGAGCTTTCTCAAGCTTGGTTATACAGGAGTAGTCCCTCCCACCCTCGCAGGTATTGGGGATCTCATCATTTCTCTCTATAATAATAAAGATTGTGTGGGAGTGTTAGCTAAAACTGCCTTTGCCACCATGGTCTGGCACTTATGGAGACAGCGTAACAGCAGGATATTTGAGGGCAAATGTATTCAGAAAACCGAGTTGTTTGAAGACATTGCTGGTGATGTGCGTATTGCCCTCCGAGACATTGATAGGGACCATCCTACAGCAGTCACTCCCTTCTCTAATTGGGGGTTTATAGATAATGGTTGATTTGTTCCTTCTGGCTTCCATGTATAGTGGCTATGGATTTTCAGTGCATTTTGTAGTCTGTAGGGGGTGACGGCGCTTGTGCCCTATCCCTCCTCCCTCTATGAATGAATTGGAATATCCTAGCTTGTAACTATGTACATACTTTTGCATTTAATAAAGATTCCCACTTACTTGTCAAAAAAAATATATGATACCAAATTTTACACGTAATCTTTCTTTCGTTCTTTAATTATTTTGAGCAACATCTTTGTCCCGGCCAACCAGCCATCTTCTTATCCCCGCCTTATCGGGACTCGTTCTTTTCGATCTTGTTTCGTTTTGCTTTTGGTTTAGGTTTCCTTTCTATTGTTTAGACATTAGTGCTTGTAGTTGCCTGTGTCAACTCTAGTTTAGTAGTGGGCCCATTAGCTTTGTGATGTCGTCGTGGTACATGTATATAGGTAGAGTGTGTGGACCTGTATGAGTGTGCTACCCTTAAGACCTTAATGATTTTCCCTTGTGTCATGTGGTATACTCAGTGTTATCCGTGATATATGTATGAAGTTGTCTGAATGATGGTATTCATATAGGTGTGAATAACGTCATAGCAGGCAATTCCTTAGACTTAGTCTTCCATATTATAGTACGTCATATCTTCGGCTGCATGTGATTGTATCAGAACTTTTTTTTGTTTTCTTTTAAACCAAATCTTTAAAGTTTTTTTGAAACTAGCTCACAAGATCACAACCCACCTATCTTCCCTCATCCATTACCACAACTCCACACGTTTTCCCACATGTTATTTTTTAAAAAATATGTCTTTGGCCTTAAACTTTCTTTCTTTTTCTTCCCTCTTTGAAGTGTTATTTTTATATGTTATTATATTGTTAGGACTAGTTAACATTACAATAGGGTTATGTTTGCGGGTAGGCTTAGAGTGAGATGAGATATGTTGTACCGGTGGATAGTTGATTTTGGAACACAAGGATATTAGATCAGATTTTTTTGGATGAAAAGAATGAGGTGTCCAAGACTTATCTATTTGCTTTTAATTATATCAATGTGTAAGGGACCCAATGGAGAATTCTGGTTGGACGAAATTATATACATGAAGATGAGTACTTATCAGATCTGAAACTTGGACGAGTGGTAGATAGGAGTAGCTATGGAGTATAGTATGATTTAGAGTGATCATGAAATGACTAGATCATTTAAAATCATTAAGACTTGATTATTAAGTTGACGTGAGAAGACATTGGAAATAACACGACGCGTTGAGACGAACGGAATGTTATGAAGATGGATTTAATAGGATTAGGAGATAGATGATAGGGGTAAGGATAGATGTGGCTTGATGGTTCAGTGATTATGGAGGATTAATTTATGAGTTAATATGATGGATGATATATTGGGGAGGAGATGATTGTTGATATTGTAGATGGTGATGTGGATTCATAGTCAAGTGCTAAGGTGTGATTCCAGTGGTAGCATTAGCCAGTGGAGAGACGAGTTAGGATGGATTATTGAGAAACGTTGTTTGAAGTTACATGATTAGCAATCATTATTTGTAGATATCGGAGTTGTAGGCATAAGTGTTTATAGATATTATTATTATTAGTATAAGTGATTCCGAGGACGGAATCATTTCTAAGGTGGGTAGAATGTAACAGTTGCTTTCCGACCTTATGTATTTTCTGCGTGTACGCTCTTTTCGTATGCGTATTTTATTTGGCACTTTCTTGGCTTCGGTCTATGCGATGTGATATATCGTTGTGACCGTAAGGAAGAGTAGTTATTTATGGGATTTTTAGTGAATGTCATTTCTCGGGTCGTTCTCCCACAAATCGAGTTTGACTGCAGAGTTGTCGCAGCTTTAGACTTAGTCGCCGGATCTTTTATTTTTTTTGTTCGTTTTCTGTAGAACAAATGCATGTTTGACCATCTTATCCTCGAGCCTCTCTTCGTCACGGTCGTCCCCATATTTTTTTCGTATTTTTCTAACACTTCTAGCCCACCCAAATCGCTAATCAAAATCCAACCCGTTTAGCCCTAATCACTTTTTGAAATTCAACCGTTAAACAAATCCCACTTGATTTCATGTGTATCATGGGAAGGGATTCTATTTATTATGCTCACCTAACATTCCCCCTCCTTGTACACCCTCTCTCTCACACTCTCTCTACCCCCATCACTTAATATACCTCTAAATAGCAATATTAGCATGTTAAAAATAACAACCCAAAAGCCCTAGGAGTTCTTGCGATAGCCAGCCGCCACCCTCTCCTCCAACTTGCACGCAGCCATTTCTCACCGTCGTGCGACCTCTCTCCGGCCATCTCCGGCCACCACACCTCCTCCTCTTCCTCCCCCTCCTCTCTCCCCTCTCTCCCCTTAAAACCCATTACAAAACCTCTATGGCCGCACCAAAAAACGGCAGCTCAGTCCCTACCTGCGGCCAGCCCTTTTCCGGCCACCCCGACCGCCGCCGACCATCCTCCGGCATCCTCCCTTCATCCTCGACAACCCCACATCCCTCCTCCCTCTTCTCTCTACCTCTAAACCTCTCGAAACCCCTTTAAACCCATTGAAAAACCCATCAAAACACAGTTTTTGGACAAATCCGCCGCCTGCCGGAAAACCCGATGCCCGCCACTCTCCGGCCACCCCCTCCGGAGAACTCCACCACCATCGGACTCCTCATTGACCCCCCAATCATCTCCAACTCCCCTTACCCTTTTCCCACATCTCGATCTCCTCGTAAAACCCGTGGAACTCAGATCTAGCCGCTGTTTTTGACAGTTTACGTGCCGCCACTTCAAACTCGCACCCACCGGTCATCCGGCCACCTCCGACGACCACCCTACTACCGTTGGACTCCTATCGAACCCCTCTATCATCTGCAATTTCCCTTTTCCTTTTTCCACATATCTAGCTCCTGAAAAATCCATGAAAACCAAGCCCGGCTGCTGTTTTTGACAGATCTGTGCACTGTTCTTCAACGCCGTCGCCCGGCCATCTCCGATCACTTCCGGCGACCACTCCACCACCGTTAGATCCCTCTTGAAGTACTTTGACTGCTTCAAGTTTCCTTTTCCCTCTTTGATTGCTGTTTTTTCGCAGAGACAAGCGACAACGAACGTTGCATGAATCTGTCCTCTCCGTCTTCTCACGGCCGCCCACCGCCGTACGCTCACGCCGTCGGCCACCCACCGGGCCGAGCAACTTCAACTGATCCTACTTCAATCACCGACAGCCTCCTTGGACCCTCGGAGTTCACGTGCGTCGCCGTATCCACGTGTTTTTACCCAACGTCGCCGCCGTAGTGAAGATCCGTTGCGCTACCCGCAACGGGAGGAAGATCGCCGCTTGCTCGCTGTTTTTGTACCACCACCTCACTGTCCAGAGGTGCCTCACTGCACTACCCATGGCCGAGGAGTTGCAGACGACACCGACGCTTCGCCGTTCAGACCTGACATCCGCTTTTTAGACGACGTCAAAAGGTTGGTCCCCCTAACGTGTAGTAAGAACCCACATGTAGCGAAACGTAAAACCTAATCTAAAATTTGTCAACGTGAACTAAATTTATTTTCTGCATCTTTAAAACGTTGTCCACCGTAGGAAAGATCGACGAACGAACTGAATTTCTGTGCACATAGGGTAGACGTCGATCTAGACTGAGCAAATCATCAAAAGACGTGAATTTTTGACTGTTAGGGTAGTCCTGCCAAATTTAGGAACAAACCCTAATAGGATTGAGGGAAAGCGTGATCTGACATCGCCGTTATCCTGTTTCAGACGGACCATCGCCGACGGGACGCTTCGACGGGACGCTCCGGACAGACGACGCACTCGCCACCGCAGGCAAGTGTACTCACTTGTACTTTTGGCCGTATTTAGGCCATAGACTCTTAGAACTGTTAAAACGTAAACAAAGAGAACCAGACGTGAAATGATAGCGTCCGGGACCCATCTTGACAGCTTAGACTTGACGACAAAGTCTAAGCGCAACAACAACAACTGACACCTTAGGGTTTTTCCTGTGTGTGCATGCGTGTGGACCCCCTTAGAAGAACAATTCCTTACTTGTCATGTCGTGTCTTGTTATACACAGCCTGTGGACAATAGGGCACTCACCAGAAAGTGAGTGATCCCTTGTACGGATACACAGCCTGCGGTCAATAGGGCACTCACCAGAGAGTGAGTGATCCCTTGTACGGATACACAGCCTGCGGGCAATAGGGCACTCACCATAGAGTGAGTGATCCATTGTACGGATACATAGCCTGTGGACAATAGGGCACTCACCAGAGAGTGAGTGATCCCTTGTACGGATACACAGCCTACGGGCAATAGGGCACTCACCAGAAGAGTGAGTGATCCCTTGTACGGACTTGTCTTATGCACTTGGGTGGGGTAGGGTTGAGCGTGCACACGAAGAGAGGGTCTGATCCCCCTCGAACTGTAAGGCGTGAACCCTTCGAGTCACACGTGTCTTGTTTTGTCTTGTCTTGTCTTGTCCCGTTTAGGTTAGTCCCGTAGTCAGTAGCACATGCTACGACTACTGCTTGTCGTGTTTACTTTTCCTGCACAGTTTTACTTTCTTTACTGCCATGTTGTAGCCCTAGCATGTTAATCAACCAGTAAATTGTTGCTTTAAATTACAGTACACTTGCAGTAGAGTCTAACATTCCTTTGTAGACTTTACCTGACGTACAATTCCTTTTCTCTTGGGTGCTGTACGTCAGGTGTCAAGCCGGAGTTCGTGGATGAGGCAGACTTACCAGAGTACGTGGAGCCCGAGGACGTCGACCTAGAGTACGTGCATGGACGAGGACCAGACCTAGAGGTCTTCTCCGTCGCTGCCTTTCAGAGGTTACTACTTTTAGTTTGATCTCTTTCGGAAGTTTGTTGCCATGCTTAGGCTTCTCTTTTTAGACTTTTGTACTCGCTGGATATTATCTCTTTTTATTAATGAATGCAAATTTCTTTCTGTACTTTCTATTGTTCTGAATTTTATAAATACAAGAACCTGAAAATTTTAAAATGGTACCCCTACAGACGTTTATTGGGTCCGAGCTTCACAGCTCCAGCCCAAGCGGGCCTTAGTCACGTTTCGCTTCCGTCGTTTTGGGAAGCGGGGCGTGACATGAATAATCTTCATCGTTTGATCCCTCAGTATTACAGTGGACCATAATTTTAAGAAGAGTCTTTTGAAGACCTCCAGTATCGATATCATTGATTTTCTTCTTAGTATAACAAGAAGACATATAATAACCTTTGTGGCTGCATTTGTAACATTCAATATTACTAGCACCTTTCTTTTTCTTAGAAGAAATAGATTCTTCTGCGTACTGGCTTTATAATCCTCTTTGGCATGTTTTCCCTTATCAATAGCATAAGGTTGGTCAAAGGCAAAATGTTGGCAGAATTCGCCAAGTTCTTTTTTACCTGTAAGTCTATAAGACTTCAGTTGATGCCTTAGTTTTATGTCATTACACAAAGCTAAACCTTCTTTAATATTAGAAGATTGACTTTCTATGTCCAGTACTTGTTTTGGTATAACCAGATTATCTTGTGAAGTATCATCATCCTCAGTGTGAATAACTGAAGAGTTCTCTATAGTTAAAACTTGATTTGGTATAACCAAATCATCCGATGTTAACTCAAAATCTGGTATAACCAAATATTTTTAATGTCTCCTGATCTGGTATAACCAAATCATCATTAGAAGTTGCCTCATTATCAGTGCAAATAACTGAAGAGGTGAAGACCGTATGAAATCTAGAAGTACTGGGATTTTTAGTCAAAGCATCAATAACTTAAGTAGTTACCTTATCACTGATATTAAAATCAGATATATCAATAGGTGGTTTGATAGCCACCTGCTTGGTTTGAATGTGGGCTTTAACCCCTCAAACTCAATAAGAGATGGAAGAATATTATTCATCTTTCAGATAAGTTCGTTAACAATATCCTCAACCCTCGTAAGCTGTTGACCAACAACTTGAAGGTGAATATTAGAGTAATTACTCTGTTTGATGAGCTTATTAAGCCCTCTCAAGACTGAATCATCGGACTCAATTGGCTTTATGAAAGCCGTTGCTTTTAAGGTAGCTGTTGAAAGCCAATTTAACCTTAGAGGTTCTGTAAGAGGATAAAGAGATTTGATGGAAACACCTGTTTGGGATTTCCATTGCTTGTAGTGTTCTTCAAGAACACTAATTCTCTTTACTTCTCTTTGAAGATATAACTTCAAGAACCAAGGAACAAAATATATAATCTCTTGTTGTCTGTCAAGTGTTTCATAATAACTTGCCCGGAATTCTTGTTGTTCTCTATCAGAGAAAACTTTGAAGAACCAATTAAGAAACTTAGAGTTTCTCTTGTATTGGAATTCCTGATTCAGAAATCCCCTAATTCTGCTGCCGGGTGTAAAATCAATAAACAACAGATTACATTTGAAAACTCATTTCAGAGTTTGTAGGAGAAAGTTTTTCTTTCTCTGTGTAAATATGTTGATGTATGTTATTAAGGGATATATTAATCCCTTGAACCTCATTGATTCTATGAGAATCAGATCTAGAGACAGATCTTCTGGAAGCACTAGTGACATCAGACAGTCTGATAGTCCTAGTAGGAATAAACATAATCTCAACATCACCATCAGCCGTCTGGATGATTTGATCAATATCTTGATTCATAATATGCTGAAGTTGGATAGCATTGGGTACAACCCAACTATCAGGAAAGTTTACTTCTGTCCATTTGATTTGTCTATTGACAGCAATATGAGACGAAAGTAAATTTGTTTCAACTAAGACAGTTTTGCCTGGCTTAGTATGAACTTTAGCCTTGGGAGCTGAAGTGCTCAAAGCTTTATAACGGATGCGGTATATAATCGCAACCGTATCTAATCCAGGTAAGAATTCATAACCATGAGTCTTAATATTAAGACTAACAACTTCAAGTATATTTGGATCAGTAAGAGATAAACTCAAGTTTGGGTATGTGTTGAAGTATACCGGTCCATTACATAGACTAGTTACCATGATGCCCATAAGGGACTGAGTCCAACTAAGACATTTAGCATCACACAAACAGGCTAGTAATGAATCATTCAATCCTTGAAGAGTTAAAAGACGGAAAGCAACCTGAATCAATCCAATATGGATATATTTGTATCGTTCCATATATGGTTTGATATCTTCAGAGCTAAGCAACTGAATAGTCTGTTCACTCTGATCAACTGTGGAGGTTCTTTCTAATGTCTTTATGGAATTAAAGATTTATAATCAAAGAACCCAATCTTATAAATGTCCATATTAGGAACATCTAGAATTGACCACTTATTAAGTGATTCCAATTCTGACCGGAATTTCGTCAAACGAGCATTCTTAATCCTTTTACTCGTATTACGAGTCATAGCAGAGGTAGAAGCAGAAACTAGTTCTAACATGGGGTGTTCTTACGGATTGTTATCATGCTTTACGAATAAACTAGGGATAAAGAAATATGATTTACCTTACTTCTTTATTATTGATAAATATTGAGCACTAAAGCCAGTTGATGAATGTTTAAACATAATCAATAATATATGAGAACAAAATTACTGGATTACAAAAGCTAGTTTCAATTTGTTTAGACATAAGAAATGTTTCATGAGAGCATAATCACCAGACAACAATTTACAGCCCTAACAGCATCTCGCCTCAGCAGGACTTATAACGCGACTACAATGACTACCCACCCCACAGCCACATGCTTATGGATAAACAAATAAAACATTGCTTAATCCGAAGGTTAGCTAATAGTAATCAGAAACCCATTCTCAAATCGTCATGATTATAATAAAACAAACAAAAAAAATCTGAATCATAAGATCCGCTATTCGTACCCAAGTATCATTAGGAGAGAAACAAGTTCATATCATATTAACATATTCCAACTTACTCGTACTCCATGATAATATCCGCAAGAAGAAAATTAGCTAATTATGGCTCTGATACCAATTTGATATTCAATTTATTCTGGGTCAAGACAATCATTTACCTGATTTTCTCACTCGTGAGTTTTTACATGGTATCCATGAACCACAGTGACTTCTCTCTCTCTCTCTCTATCTCTCTCTCTCTCTCGGGAAGGAGGGTTGGCGAAAAGAAGAAGTCATACGGTTTCAAGCTGTAAGTATTTTATCTTTGGTGTTTAATTTACATCTTTTTATCGTGGTAGAAATTGGTATCAGAGCCATGATTGGCTAATTTTCTTCTTCCGGATATTATAATGGAGTACGAGTAAGTAGGAATATCTATTATACAATTCAGGAACTTTTTTGATTTTTGTCCTACATGTCAATTCTGTCCTACGTGTCTCAAGTTTGTCCTACGTGTCTCCATAAGTATGACAAGGACATTCTAACTATATCTGCTTTTAAAAACCGCGTATTAATAAAAAACGGTTTAAAAAACTGCTTCAACAATTCCCGTTCAACTCCTTTTACGTGCCTACAAACTACTCCCTTCATCATTCCCTCAATTACTTTCTTCCCTCAATCTTTCTCCTTCATCCCGGCGCTCTGCGACGTCCTCAACTAACGACGTTCTCAATTCACGACGGCCTCCGGTAGTCTCCCGTCTCTCTCTCTCTCTCTCTCTCACAATTTCAGTCTGGCTTTCTCCCGTTGTCGAATCCCTCGGTCCGTTGTCGAATCAGGCTCCTTTGATCACATCCATCCAGAGACGCGAAGAGAGCACTGAGAAGCGGATAAAGCCCTCATCATCGCTCGAATTCGATCAGCAAAAATTATTTCAGGCAAGTTCTTGTGCGTCCTTATTATGTAATGTTTACTGTGCGTGAACCCAAATAGCAATTAATGTTTAATGTGCTTCCATCGATTTGTGTGTGAGACTGTGATTTCAATCGCTTTGTGCCTTCCATGTTGAGACTGCAATTTCAATAATTTTGTGCTTCTATTGATTTGTGCGAAGAGAGAGTGTTTCCATTTTTTGGGTGTTTGGATACAGGTCATATTTCGCTTCGTCGCCATTTTCTTGATTTTAACTTGAAATATTTGTTTTTGTTTGGTATATTATGCTGATAAAATGCTACAGCTTTTAGTTTTTGAGTGTGATTTTCCGAGTATACGAGGAGATTTGATAAAGAAGAGAAGGGAACAAAATTGTGTGCCAATAAGCCAAAGATAAAAATTTAAACATAGTCCTAACGATATTTAGAGCATGAATGTTGGGAAAGCCATGTTAAAACAATCTGTGTTATGTTTTTGTTTTGTGAGAAAAGAACAAAGAAATTATTGTGCATGAATGAACAAAGAAACATTACTCGATTTATTTGGGAAAGCCAAACAATCTGTATTCAGAGCATGAGTGTTGGGAAAGCCATTTTAGTTTCATTTTATTTGTTTTATTTCGGAGAAAAGAAGAAAGAAGATTCATTCAGCAGACTCGGGAGCACCAAACCGCAGAGATTTGTAAGTTTCTTAGCTTTTTGCCTTCCATTTCATTTGTTTGTTTTAATGTTTTTAATATATTTGGCTGAGTTTTTGTGTGTTGGATATTTTGTACTACGTAAATATCTATTGGGGTTTTAGATGTCTGTTTGTTTGAAATTTGGCCTTTCTTCTATAGTTTTTGTTGCAGGTTTTTTGCTTTGAAGATTTTATTTCTTTAACAATTATTGGTTATTCGTTGTTTTTCATTCAATTTGGATTTGTCAAGGAAAATAGAAAAGTTGATTTTAATTTGATGTAGACTGAAAATTTATGTAATATCGTTTATTCAGGAGGAATGAAATCATGAAATTGGAGTTTGGGGATAGATTTTTGGAAGTTCGGTAAGCAAAATGCTGAATTTTTTTCACTTTTTTGATGACATTTGTTCTTTACCAAAGGAGACCATTAAGGAGGTCAATAAAGAAGTTATTGAATACCAGGCATTCAATACTTGAATTGCGACCCTTTCTCCATATAATTTCTGGATAATTCTATTGTTTGTTTCTTTTTTTTCAATTACAGATATTAAAAGTGATGCAGAAACAACCCAAATCCCAATCTTCATCCCTCTTCTCCATGCAGTAAAGGCCAGCCTCCCCTCCAAGCTCCTCTGTTTCAATGCAATCTCAGGTGAAATCCAGAGAGCCCATCAACTGTTCGACTTAATGCCACAATGATGCCAAATTAATGTAAATGTCCTTATTAGGAATTTACATAATTAAATTGATTATTACTCTTTGGTTTGAATGAAAATGTTTTTGAAATTCTGATTCAACTATGGAGATTTTAATTAAATTTATTTTTGTGAATTTAATTAAATTTAGGATGAATATTTGGTAAGATTGGTGGCTCTTATGTGATTTAGTTAGCTATGGTTAATTTTTTTTGCTGGGGGGACTAAAGTTTCTGTGATAAACTAAATTGCCTTGGGGGAACTAAATGTTGGAGGAAAATAAAATTTTTGAGGCAACCTAAATAACAATTATTGTGCTTTAATTAATGATGTTCATTTAAAATTAGAAGATACAAGATTTTGAGGGTGGAGATTTTGAGAGTGGTCTCAACGCTGGTGTAAGAAACCTCGGTTATTGTAAGAAACATTTTCATGGTGTTTGCCGTCGTTATTGTAAGAAACCTCTGCAGTTCTGAGCTTATGTTACACATAGAAGAAGAGAAATCCTACGAGTTAATTTTGAGCTTGGTGTTACATGGAGATGGAGGTGAGCACATTTTTCTTCTTCATTTCCCACTACAAAATCAACTGCAATCTCTCTCTGTCTCTATTTTTTAGTTCTGTATAAGAAAAAAATGGACTTTTTCCTTACTAAAGTGTTGCGCCGATCTTATCTTTTTTTTCAAAAACACTCTTATCTTGACATTGATTCTAAAAAACACGGTTCTAAAAACACCGAGCTTAATTTTTTCGAACACAAATGTTTCCTTGGCTTTGCAGTTGCCTGTTCAAATGTACCATGCAAGGTTTGCTTGACATTATTTTATTTTTGAGAAATTTTGATTCTGATGGGTGCTCCTCTGATAGAGATTGCGAGGCTAGATTGTTTTGTTCTTCATGCCTTTAATAACTTTTGATCTGTACCGTTAATTTTAAACCACAAAACCTCCGCCCCGGGCCCCAGCCTGCTTTTTTTTTGTTATTGTTTCTTTTTGGTTCAAACCCCTTTTTACTACAACCCATTTTGCTGCTGACGTTATTGGTCATGTTTAAATCATTTAAATAGCTAAAGAGATTTTAAGCTCTATAGTTAAATATATAAAGAAATTTTAAGCACTGTCACTTATGGCAAGCAAAAGAGATTTTAAAAGAGATTTTTGGTGCTGAGCTTTTTAGTGACTTTTAAGCTCTGCGTTAATTTTAATGTATGATGTTATTTTTTATTTTGAGAAAAAACCACTGTACTTAATTTTGATCATTTGAGCTGGGTAGTTAATTTTAAACTGCAAAACCTCTGCCCCCAGCCTACTTTTTAGTGCATGGCTGGTGTTTTTTGTTGTTTATTTTTGGTTCAAAGTCCTTCTAGTGTAAATCTTTTTAGCTTAGAGAGATTTTTGCATCGGTTGTTATTGATCCTGTAGTTATTTTTGAAGTGGTTTTTATTGCAAGAAAAAGAGATTTTAAAAGCACTAAAATCATTTTAATATCAAGCGAAAGCGAGATTTTTTGTCCTGTTTAAACTCCTTTGCAGCTGATCCGTATTTGGTCATTTTTAGGTAGAACATGTTGATGTTTTTAATAGAATACAAACAACAAAATATAGTTGTTTGGGATCTCCTGTATTAATTATTGTGATTCCGACTGAAGACAAAGGACACCATGAGTGGAATGAAGAGGAGAGTCGGCCTCCTCTTTGCTCTAATTACGTCGATTCGGTCTATTTTGAGCTATATTATTTACGATTTCTCACGAATATGCTCGATTTCTTGCAGTTTTGCAGCAATGAAGGGAATGAAGCCGAAGGCTAGCACGTCCAATGCCGTCGACAACACGTGAGTAATTTTCTTTCGGACCCTCTTTCTACTTGCCATCTACAGTTTGGGTTTGTAATTGGGAATTTTTTGCGTGGATCGTAGGTTGGTGTGAAGAAAGTGGCGAATAAGCCCGCTGAGAAGGTGACGAAGAAATTGATGAATATACTATCTTTCTATGTTGGCTTGCTTAGCAAAAAGGGGTGATGGCTTGCTCAGCAAAGAAAGGAAGAAAAAAAGGGGTAATGGCTTACTTCATTATAAGCCCGAGAAGGAAGTGAAGAAAGTGGCAATCCCCAGTTGTATTACAGATTTTATTTTGTTACATGCGCATTTTTTTGCCTGATAATATCCACAAAAAAAGAAAGAAAGGGACTTGGATGTTATTTTGTTTTGCATAGTTATATAAAGAAAAGAAAGAGGGTTGCTCAATAGTTTATTTTGTTATTTGCCTGATGTAATTTGGAGTAAAACTGTATATACCCCAAATTAAGATCCTAATTATGCTTATTCTGAATCAAGAAAACTGATTTGAACTTCATTTTGTTGCAGTTTAATCTAACAACTTCTTTCTTTTTTTTCCCTGTTTAGGCTTGGGATTGTCTTTTTTTCCTGGTTTGGGCTTGTGATTGTAAGATGCATTGAGGTTATGCCTGAATTAATAAGATTCAATACACAAATTGGGATTGTATGGAATTGTAGTTTAATGTTTAAAATGTTCGATATTTGATGGATATTTGATGGAGTAATGATATGGAACTGACATTTGTACTTGCGCATTAGATATGCACATCCATGGAGTCATTGTAGTATTTGTGAGGAAAGATAAACAAATGTACATCCTATGTTAATTTTGAATTAGAATTAAGACAACTGATTCAAATTTCATTTTGTGTAGTTTGGTCTAAAACTATTTTCTTTTTTCTGCTTTAGTTTTTTTTATTGTGTGATGAAGGTGGGTACTGGTCGACTTAAAATTATATGTATGTTTTAGTTTAATGTTTAACGAGATTGATATTTGATGGTGTCATGACAAGGAACTGTCATTTGGACATGAACATCAGAGATAAATAATCCTAGAGTCATTCGGCAATATTAAGGAATAAATATATGTGGAGCTCTTATGATATATTTTTGTGGAAGTCTTTTAGAAGATGTGGATCTGCAGAAGTAGCTTGGAGCCCTATCCAGGAGAGCTTATGGTTTCAATGAGGTACATGAAAATTTCATGTAAGTGTTTATCTTAACGGTGACTGTTGGAAAATGAGAACAAGACTTGCATCCTTTGTGCAAAGTTTGTTAAGGTGAATTTACCATCAGCTTACAATAAGAATTGGGCGAATAATGCTAATATGGCTGGAAGTGGTTGTATATGTGCATCCCCAATTAATGAAGTCCCTGATAACAAATGTGTCAGACATGTTTGAAGTCATCAGTTGCGATTCAAAAAGTGCTATGCTGAAGTGTACATTCTATTTACCCAGCGAAGCGATAGATTTGAGGGATGAAATGCGACGGCTAGGATATAATCTTGAGGAATTAATGGGTATGATGAGAGTTTGTGAAAATTTAAGGGAGGAAACTAAAATTTTAGTAAGACTAAATCTAAAGAGAACTAAATTTTGAAGTGAATTAAATTTTTTGGTGGAATTAAATTCTCTGGAGGAACTAAAATTTGAAAGGAACTAAAATTTTTGGAAAAATTTAAGGGGAAATAAGTCTGGAGAGAACTAAATTTTGTGGGAACTAAAATTTCTGGCGAACTAAATAACAATTATTGCATTTTAATTTTTACTATTTTTAGAAATTAGGGGACACAAGATTTTAAGGGGAGAATGTTTTAAATGAATTGGGAAACTAAATTTTGGGGAGAAATAACAATTATTGCGCTTTATTTATTGTTGTTTCTTTAAAATTAGGGGATCCAAGATTTTGAGGGGTATTATTATAACTGAACCGTGCCCTAAGGGCATAGGTTATGACTAGTATGTTAATATGATATGATCTTGTTTCTCTCCTAATGATACTTGGGTATGAATAGTGGATCTTATGATTCAGATTGTTTTTGTTTGTTTTTTATAATCATGACGATTTGAGAATGGGTTTCTGATTATTATTATCTAGCCTTTGGATTAAGCAATGTTTTATTTGTTTATCCATAAGCATGTGGCTGTGGGGGTGGGTAGTCACCGTAGTCACGTTGTAAGTCCGGCTGAGGCGAGATGCCGTTAGGGCTGTAAATCGTTGTCTGGTGATTATGCTCTCATGAAACATTTCTTATGTCTAAACAAATTGAAACTGGCTTTTGTAATCCAGTAATTTTATTCTCATATATTATTGATTATGTTTAAACATTCATCAACTGGCTTTAGTACTCAATATTTATCAATAATAAAGAAGTAAGGTAAATCATATTTCTTTATCCCTAGTTTATTCGTAAAGCATGATAAAAATCCGTAAGAACACCCCATGTCAGAACTAGTTTCCGCTTTTACCTCTGTTATGACTCGTAATACGAGTAAAAAGATAAAGAATGTCCGTTTGACAGAATTCCCGTCAGAATTGGAATCACTTAATAAGTGGTCAATTCCAGATGTTCCTAATCGGGACATTTATAAGA
Organism: Scilla litardierei; assembly: GCA_030789695.1. Classification (NCBI taxonomy): domain Eukaryota; kingdom Viridiplantae; phylum Streptophyta; class Magnoliopsida; order Asparagales; family Asparagaceae; genus Scilla; species Scilla litardierei. The sequence goes on along the minus strand of CM061132.1, from coordinate 86,181,218 downwards.
TTGGGTTCTTTGATTATAAGTCTTTAATTGCCATAAAGACATTAGAAAGAACCTCCACAGTTGATCAGAGTGAACAGACTATTCAATTGCTTAGCTCTGAAGATATCGAACCATATATGGAACGATACCAATATATACATACTGGATTGATTCATGTTGCTTTCCGACCTTTAACTCTTCAAGGGTTGAATGATTCATTACTAGACTGTTTACGTGATGCTAGATGTCTTAATTGGACTCAGTCCCTTATAGGCATCATGAAAACCAGTCTATGTAATGGACCGGTATACTTCAACGTATACCCAAACTTGAGTTTATCTCTTACTGATCCAAATATACTTGGAGCTGTTAGTCTTAATATTAAGACTCATGGTTATGAATTCTTACCTGAATCAGAGACGGTTGCGATTATATACCGCATCCGTTATAAAGCTTTGAGCACTTTAGCTCCCAAGGCTAAAGTTCATACTAAGCCAGGCAAAACTGTCTTAATTGAAACAAATTTACTTTCGTCCCATATTGCTGTCAATAGACAAATCAAATGGACAGAAGTAAACTTTCCTGATAGTTGGGTTGTAACCAATGCTATCTAACCTCAGCCTATTATGAATCAAGATATTAATCAAATCATCCAGACGACTGATGGTGATGTTGAGATTATGTTTAATCATACTAGGACTATCAGATTGTCTGATGTCACTAGTGCTTCCAGAAGATCTGTCTCTAGATCTGAATCTCATAGAATCAATGAGGTTCAAGGGATTAATATATCCCATAATAACATACCTCATCCTATTTACAAAGAGAAAGAAAAACTTTCTCATACAAACTCTGAAATGAGTTTTCAAATGTAATCTGTTGTTTATTGATTTTACACCCGGCAGCAGAATTAAGGGATTTCTGAATTAGGAATTCCAAAACAAGAGAAACTCCGAGTTTCATAATTGGTTCTTCAAAGTTTTCTCTGATAGAGAACAACAAAAATTCCGGTCAAGTTATTATGAAACACTTGACAGACAACAAGAGATTATATCTTTTGTTCCTTGGTTCTTGAAGTTATATCTTTGTTTCAGAGTGTTTTCTCACTACAAAGCGTTGACCGTGGAGAACCCGGTCAACGTGGTCAAGGGGCCCGCTTTGGGTCCCTTGGGGGGCTTCGAATTGGTGCAGAAGGGGCGAGGGGAAGCCTCGGCCCTGGTTGAGACGCTCGGCCTCGGACAGACGTGCTCGGCCTCGGCTGGAAGGGGGACGAGGGGTAGCCTCAGTCGCCCGGGTAGACGCACGGCCGACGGGCGGCGAGGGGGAGTCTCGGACCCGACTAAGACGCTCGACCTCGGTAGGGTGTGCTCGGCCTCGGCAGGCTGACGGTGAGGGGAAGCCTCACTATCCAGTTGATCGAGTGGTTGGAGAGGGGCGAGGGGTAGCCTCGGCCCGTTGATCAGCTGTCCACCTGCGTAGATGAGAACGCTCGTCAGGGGGCCGGACCTTGGTTCCGGCCAAATCCCCTCCGATGCCTAAGTCAGATAGTGATCTGAGAAAGGAGGCCCGGCGGAGACGGTTCGACTCGTGAGGAGATCGTAACGACGTCTCTCGGCGCGAGCGGGGGAGGAAGGAGATGAATTGGGGGAACGAGGTCGTTAATGGAGTACCTTAGGTTTTGTTACCTGAGATGCGGTCCTTTCCTTCGTCGTCCTCCGAGCCCTTTTGTAGAGCTCCCTGCGTGATTGCCTCTGGCCCACGTCCCACGCCTGCCCTCGATCGTGCCCCATCAATCCGCCCCCTCGCCGCCGCTCTCTTCGCCATTCCAGCACCTCCCCATTACCGCCCTTTAGTGGTCGCGCGTTCGGGGGAACAGTTTTCACATGAGTGGGTGAGTGTCCAGCGGGTTATCGGGGCCGGGTCGGATCGACATTCGAGAAGATCCCTTACAGGGCCTTTGTTGAATGGGCTTGAGGGTGCAGGTGGGCCTTCGCCCAGTAGTCGGGCTCCTGGGCTCGTGTCTTTTGGGGTCTCGGTCAAATAGGCGTAACAATTGCCCCCATCGGTCGAGTTGATTGGCTTCGGCCTGTTCGGCTCGGCCGATGTGACCTCTGCCGATTTTGACAAGCTCACCAGTCGATGCCGACTCATTTATTAGTCGTCATCATGGGTGGGCCCGTTCGATATTTTTAAGGCGCGGGCTCCGAAGCGCCGTCGGTCCTCTGATGCCGCCACGTGTGGCTGCAAACTTACCCCCTCCGTTCGCAGGGCCGTCTTCAATTGAGAAGCTGAGGGGTTCGGGCGCCGCCATCGGTGGGATCGATCGGCCTCGGCTAGCTTGGTATAACCGCGTCGCCTCCTGGGGTTCCGTGTGGCGCTTCAGCTGAGGCGTGGTCATAAATGTAGGTCATGATGAGGCGGATCGATTGGACTTCCCCTGGCGCCGGTTTCGAAACGCCGCCAGTTCTTCGAAGCCTGCCGCGCGTTCTTGTCAGCCGCTTCGAATTCACCCCTACGCCCGGTATATAAAATCCTCAGCCGCGTTGATCTCCACTTCTCTCTTGCTTCTCCCGGTATTCAAAGCTTTCCACAACTCGGAGTTTCCCGTCGCCTTCGCTTCCTTGCCTTCTCCAGACTAGTCGAAAAAAGGTAATTCCTCTCTCCCTTTCATCTCATGGCTGCCCTTAGGATAGGTGGTTCTGGTCAAAGGGCAAGGGATCCTTCGGAGTCCAGGCGGGGTGAGCCCCGGCTAGGGGGATCAGGTTCCCCCGCCGGGAGTCGTTCTCTTCAGGATAAGGGGAAGGAGAAACTTTTTCCAGACTACGCCCGTGATGACGTGGCGTCGGCTGCCGTACGGCTTAATGTGCCCCCGGTTGTCCTCCGTACACCATCGAGGAGCCCTCCTTCGGTGGCCGCGGAGATCCGGGAAAGATATCTCTGCTTCCCATACGAGGTTCGGGTTCCATTTGTCGACGAGCGGATTTGCCTTCCGAGGAGCAATGAGGCCGGCGTCTACGTCGAGATGTTCCGCCTGGGTCTTCGCTTCCCGCTCCATCCCTTCTTCATCCAGGTCATGGAACATTTCACAGTGTCCCTGTGTCAGTTCACCCCGTGTTCGATCGCGGTACTGACGGGCTTCGTAACGCTCTGCTGTACCCGTGGTCTGGAGCCGACTCTCCCCCTTCTCTTCCACTTTTACCAGGTCCAGACGGTCGGTCCGGGGTCATGGCTGCTACTCCGAGCTCGTTCGAGGAGGGAATGCCTGATCGGGTTACCCCGCTGGTCAGGGGATTGGAACTCGGATTATGTTTTCGTGGTCTTCTTGGGTGAGTCCCAGATTCTAACAAGCTGGGGCAGTTCTATCCATCCTCGCCCGTCGTTAGTTCTCTCAGACACCGACCGGGCAGCCGCTGCGCTTCTGTTGGCTCTTCCTTTGGAAACGAAGTCCATTTGGTCCTTGCTGGACGACCTACTCCTGAAGGCCGTCTTGTGGTCTCCGGGTAGGTCGCTTTTTCATCCCCGGATCGCCCTATGACTCATCCTGATTTCGGTCTCCTTTGCAGGGATGGCTGGCCGCGAATTTGTCCGTGACGTCGACGAGCTGATCCGTCGTGGAGCCGCTCGGAGCCGAGGTAGTACCTCTGGAAGGGCGCCTCGGAGGACCGTTGAGGAGGAAGTGCGCCGAGCCGAGCCTTCCGTGGGTAAGGTGGTGGCCGCGCCCCCCGCCTCTTCTTCTAGCGATCCCCTTCCAGGGGGTGAGGATGGTGCGAGGCGGAAGCGTTCCCCTCCGGCGCCTTCGAAGCCCCACGGTGGAAAGAAGAGGAAGGAGGACGTGGATCCCTCCGGTCCGGCAGGTTCCGCGCTTCCCATGGCGACCGCCGGGGATCCTTCGATAGCTTTGCCAGCCACCCCCCTCGCAGCGTCTTCGCCCGTATCACCAGGGGTCGGGGCCTTGTTGGCGAGCGACTTGGCTTCGATCGTCGTCCCTGGGAGTTCAATGTTTGTTGACCGAGCCCTGGCCCAGCAGGTTTCCGAGGTCTCCGTCCCTCCCCGGGACCGCAGCCTCCTCAAGAAGATCCCGGCCGACAAGATGTCGGATTCCTTGGTCTGGATCCTTCAACAGGTTCAGTTATCTTGCTATCCTCTCTTTCTCTTTATCCTCTTCTTAGCCCATGTCTCGTCTTTTCAGGGTTCAGCGCTCGCTGTGGAGTTGCAGTGTCGAGCCGTCCGCTTGAGGGAGCTGGAGGAGTCCTCCATGAGGGCTCAGGAGCGGGCCGGGGCGGCTGAGGTGGCTATGACGGAGGCCCAGATGGAGTCTCGGCGTCTCAACCTCCGCGTGGCCGAGTTGGAGGGACGAGTGGGTGACCTCCAGGGAAAGCTGGAGGATGCTCATCAGTCGGCTGAGGAAGCGGCGGAGTCGTTCCGCCTGGAGAGGAAGGAGCTTCAGAGGGAACTGTCGGATCGGCGCCAGGTGGTGCGGCTTGCAGAGGAGGTGGAGAAGGGCGTCGTCGAGACCCTGGGGAAGAGGATCTTCGAGGTTCTCAGGGGGGCTTTCGGTAAGTATGAAGACCTCATCGCCCCTCGGATCGTCGAAGTCGTCCAGTCTTCTTTCCGGAAATGTGCGGAGCGTGTTCGGTAAACCCCGCCGCCGGTCGATCCCCCTCGCTCCGAGCAGGGCGAAGTGCCCGAGTATGTGTCCTCCCGAGCTCGGGCTCCCTAAGCCGTCCCTCCCGGCCTTATCCTCAAATTTTTAAGCATTCGCTTCGCTTTGGGCCAGTCTACTTGAAATGGATCCCTGGCCCCCGCTATCTCCTTCGGCTTCGTTATCGGCTCCATGGCCAATAATTGCTGGTTGCATGGCTGCTAGCTTGGGCTACCTACTTCGGGTCTTTTGTCAACCAATTTTGCTCTGTCGGTGTCGATCTAGCTTCTGTAGGCGAAGAACTCTGTCATTCGTCGTGAGTAGATTGTTTGTAGGGTGTTTCCTTCGCCTTGATCCCCTGTAAATAAGACGCATTTTTGTATTCTGGTTAGCTATTATAAACGAAATCGACTTACTTGGACTTCTTGTGTACTTTGCGTTGTCGCCTTGTTCTTGGCTTAGGAATGGACGAAGCTGGCGTTGGCTGGGGGGATTCTCCCCAGACTTAGGGGCGCAGGAGTCGGTCAGCGAGGGCAGAGCTCCTCGGCTTAGGACCGGTCGGCGTCCGTGTCTGCTGGGGGAATTGCCCCCAGACTTATGAGCGCTGGTGTCGGTCAGCGAGGGCAAAGCTCCTCGGCTTAGGACCGGTCGGCGTCCGTGCCTGCTGGGGGAATTGCCCCCAGACTTATGAGCGTTGGAGTCGGTCGGCGAGGGCAAAGCTCCTCGGTCGGTGTCCGTGCCTGCTGGGGGAATTGCCCCCAGACTTATGAGCGCTGGAGTCGGTCGGCGAGGGCAAAGCTCCTCGGCTTAGGACCGGTCGACGTCCGTGCCTGCTGGGGGAATTGCCCCCAGACTTATGAGCGCTGGAGTCGGTCGGCGAGGGCAAAGCTCCTCGGCTTAGGACCGGTCGGCGTCCGTGCCTGCTGGGGGAATTGCCCCCAGACTTTATGGGCGCTGGAGTCGGTGGGCGAGGGCAAAGCTCCTCGGCTTAGGACCGGTCGGCGTCCGCGCCTGCTGGGGGAATTTCCCCCAGACTTATGAGCGCTGGAGTCGGTCGGCGAGGACAAAGCTCCTCGGCTTAGGATCGGTCGGCGTCCGTGCCTGCTGGGGGAGTTGCCCCAGACTTATGGGCGCTGGAGTCGGTCGGCGAGGGCAAAGCTCCTCTTCCTCCTCCAGTGAGGCGGCGGTCCCCAACCTTTCATGCTATTGGTGTCATGTCAACTCCATCGGGGTTTTAAATGAAGATAGCAAAAAGGGATGCATTTGTACTCTCAAGAGTCCTGCCGGATCGGTACATTTGGAGGAAATGGAAAAAAAAGAAATGAAGCTAGACAGAGGGATGTAAACTTAGATAACTCCCTCATACTAGGCCGCTTCCGGGGGGAGAGACGTCGCCCGCTCACTATATGATGCGGAGGGGGCCTTGGATGGTGTTGATCTTCTTTCCCTTGTCTGGCTGTGTGGAGGTCCCTTCTCCGTGGGCCGGCTCGTCGGCCTGATTCCTGGCGTGCCCTCGGCTCATCAGCTTCTCAATGTCCTTTTTCAAATGCCAGCAATCTTCTGTGTCATGACCATCGTCCTTGTGGTACTTGCAGTACTTCTCCCTGTTCTTCCCGCCTCTTTTAGCCTTCGGTGGGGGGCGATCAGCTCGCTCCTCCTTCTGTACGTGGGCGAGAATGGCGTCCGGGGTGATGTCCCTCGCGCTTTCTCCCCGCTGCCTATTCCTCTACCTCTTCTCGGTCCGGTACCCTTCGGGGCTAACTCGTCCGCCGTCGCCGCGCTTGGTCCCTCGAGCGGCTTTTCCTGCATCCTCGGCCAAGGCCTCCTCGGTCAACATGAAGCGTTCGGCCCTTGCCATGATCCTGGGGAGGTCCTTCGGGGGGTCGTTGTGTAGGGACTTCTTGAGGCCCCTGTGGCGAAGTCCTTTCTTAAGGGCTGTCTGGACCACCAGGTCGGGTGGGTTGTTCACGTTCAGCCTTTCCGCATTGAAGCGGCGCATGAAATGTCGGAGTGGCTCGGTCGGGCCTTGCACTATGTTGAACAGATGTTCAGCACCAGGTTTGATCAGCCTCCCCGCCATGAACTGTTTGCAGAACAACTGGGCGAGTTGTTCGAAACTGTCGATGGAGCGGCCGGGCAGGCTGTGGTACCAGATCCTCGCCGCTCCCCTGAGAGTAGAATAGAAGCCCCGGCAAAGCAGGTCATCGTCAGCTCCCTGGAAGGCCATGTCCCCCTCGTAGTCCATCACGTGGTGTGGCGGGTCTCCTATTCCGTCGTACTTTCCCAGCACCGGGATCCTGAATCGAGAGGGGACCCGTGCGTCGGTTATTCTCCGTGATAAGGGACACCGGTCTCCGTGGATGCCTCCGGGGATGCGGTACTCGCCTGCCTCTGGATCGATCGGGGGTGGAGGTAGCACCGGTGCCAGCGGGGCTGGCTCCGCAGCCTTCGCCACGCTGGGGGTCGGGCTGTCCCGACGCTCCCGACTCCTCCTGCGGGAGCTCCTGCTCCGCCGTGATCGGTCTCTCGAGCGGTGTCGTTCGCTTCTCCTGCGGCGGGACGACCGTGATCGACGAGACGATGCCGTCCTCGATTCGCCGTCCGTCCCCTCGGTCTCTCTTCGGCTCCTTTCACGATAGGGTGAGGAGGCGCGTGACCTCACCTGACGAGAGCCGGACAGCGTGAACCGACGCTCCGTGTTCGGTTTCTGGGCCCCGTGGTCGTCGACCACAGCAGACCGCAAGTGCGGGGGATCCCCTGTCCATCGATGGCCATCGTCCAACGTGCCCCTGTTGGGCGGCGCCGGGCCGATGAGTTGCTGCACCGTCACGACCAACGTCTGGAGGCTTGCGTTGGTCTCCTGAGCCAGGGCACGGAGTTGTCCTTGCGTGGCCAGTTCTGAGCCACCGGTCTCTTCGGTTGAGAGGGCATGGTGGTCGCCGACGGGCATGTCCTCGGGGTTGCCATTCGATGCGTCATTCCCCTCCTCCGGGATGGGGGGCATGCGCTTCCTTCCATTGCTGGCTTGTGCCATTGTTGGTGTGGTTTTCTTCGTGGGACAGTTTTCGTTCCCACAGACGGTGCCAGATGTTTCAGAGTGTTTTCTCACTACAAAGCGTTGACCGTGGAGAACCCGGTCAACGTGGTCAAGGGGCCCGCTTTGGGTCCCTTGGGGGGCTTCGAATTGGTGCAGAAGGGGCGAGGGGAAGCCTCGGCCCTGGTTGAGACGCTCGGCCTCGGACAGACGTGCTCGGCCTCGGCTGGAAGGGGGACGAGGGGTAGCCTCAGTCGCTCGGGTAGACGCACGACCGACGGGCGGTGAGGGGGAGTCTCGGACCCGACTAAGACTGTCACGACCCGCTTCCCTAAAATGGAGGCGAGACGTGAAAAGGTCCGCACGAGAGTGGAGCTGTGAAGCCCCAAACCCGATAAGCGTCCACAATACATAAACAGGTCCCTGTAACCACAACAGAATAACAATAATAACACAAGGCGAGGCTGAAATAAAACTCCACATCTCACAAATTGTCCAACATCAACAAAGAGTCCAACATCCAGAAAAGCCACCAGGCTAAAAGAAAAGAGTCTAAAGGCCCAGAACAAGGCCAACCAAAAGCAACGACATCAACAAAGTATAGGTGCTACGCACCGATAACAAAACAACTGTCTAGACAAAAGTAAAGCACAACGAAGACACTAGGACTGGTCCCCAGTGTCCACGTACACCCCGTCAAACTCAGGCTCGGGCTCGGCGTCAGCAAACACCTCGTCCTCAACAAGGTACTCGGGCTCAGGATCTAACATGTGTCACCCAAAAGAGTAAAGGGGCACATGTCAGCAAGTCTAAAAGACTTGGGCAAGGAACTGGAAGTAGGCAACTAGCAACCTAGCAGTTTAGTATGCATGACATGGCAGTTAAGTATGATGCAACAGTTTAAAAGAGAGGCAAGCTCGCTTAATGTAGCAAAAGCTACCAAATCACTAATCACTTATCATTTAACACTTATCACGTAACACTTATCACTTATCACTTATCACTTATCACTTAGTGCATAGAGAGTCCACCTGCTGGCCAGCTCGTGGCTCAGTCCGCTTATCTCTATCACTGTTATTCACTTATCACTGTTTATCACTTAGTGCATAGAGAGTCCACCTGCTGGCCAGCTCGTGGCTCAGTCCGCTTATCTCTATCACTATTAATCACTTGAACACTAGAGATTTCACCTGCTGGCCGGAGTGGCGGATCAGGCCACTCGGCTCAGTCCGCTTATCTCTTACCCCACCCATGTGTGTCGAGCGTTGGTGTTTCCAACTACAGGGCTCGCTTCTGGAACACGAGCCAGGAAAATAATAGCATTGTAGCGTGTGCTACACAATCACGACGACAATCAAAATGCAATGCTAGGAACAGATAATTACGTACCGTTAATTGAATTTAAACGTGACAGGCAAGATGCAATGACATGAACATATTCGCGTACCGTTAATGGAAAGTAAATATGACATGGTAATTGTGCAACATGATATATGTCGGAACTAGCTTCGTTGTCAAGCTAGTTCCCCAATTTGCGCCTAGGCGAGTATCATTTCGTCGCCTAGCCTCTTTTACGCCTACAACAAGCAAATGGCCTAAAACATGGCCTAAACCCTAAGTGGCAAGTTTCACTTGCCTAGCACCGGGGATGACGACCACTTCGTCACACGGATGCTATCTACGGGGGAAATCGCTGTTATGGGGAAACATACAACAAACAACATGAAATTAATTAGGGTTTTCATAAAATTATAAATAGGTTAAGAAAACAACGGTAGATCGATTTCTTACCAAGAGGAGACGGAAGAAACACTCCGGGGAACCCTAGGATCAGATCTGGAAAGGATTGGAGAAGTTTGGGGAAACTAGGGTTTTGGGGGATTTGGGGATTTTGATGGGTTTTGATGGAGATTTGGGGAAGATGAGGGGTAGATAGAGTAGATGGTTGGATTGGATGATGATTCTAGGGCTTGGAATGGAGAAATGGAGCTTGGAGGAAGATGGGGGCTGAAGAGGGAAGTTCTTAGGGTTTTGGGTCGTGTTGGAGAAGAAGAAGTCGTTTGGGAGGGGTATTTATAGGTTGGGCTGGCGGCTGCCCAGAAATTAGGGTTTTAACACTGGTTAGTCGGTCAAAGAGCAACCACTGACCGACTAGTTTGGCAACTAGTCGGTCGGTCGACCAACGCAGACCGACTAAGTGCAAACAGTAACTCCTGAACGAAAATAGGATTTTAGAGTTAGTCGGTCCATGAACAAATACTGACCGACTAGTTTAACATCTAGTCGGTCGATGAACGTTCTTAGACCGACTAAGAGTAAACAGTAGCTGATACAAAAATAATTTGATGAGTTAGTCGGTTCAAGAAGCATTGCTGACCGACTAGTTTGCAACCTAGTCGGTCAACCAACGTTCTTAGACCGACTAACGATAAACAGTAACTCCTGAGAAATATAGAAAGCTAACTAGTCGGTCCAAGAAGGTTTGTCGACCGACTGGATCGTCATCTAGTCGGTCGGTGGCCCTTCTTACACCGGCTAATGAGCACCAAAAGTACCGATACGGAGCGCGGGGCCCCGGGATCGATTCCTAAGACTCCTAGGCTTGATCTAACAGTTAGATACGACCGTTATGAAGTCCGTCACGAGTGACATACTTCGAAATCGACAATCCTAAGGAAGAAACGAGAAAAATACGACGAATCGATCGAAAATGAAATCTACGGAGACGAAAACCACACATAAGGAGAAAATTCACCAAAACATATATTATAATATATATAAAATCCAGATTCATGAAAAGCAGTCGTTACAAAGACGCTCGACCTCGGTAGGGCATGCTCGGCCTCGACAGGCTGACGGTGAGGGGAAGCCTCACTATCCAGTTGATCGAGTGGTTGGAGAGGGGCGAGGGGTAGCCTCGGCCCGTTGATCAGCTGTCCACCTGCGTAGATGAGAACGCTCGTCAGGGGGCCGGACCTTGGTTCCGGCCAAATCCCCTCCGATGCCTAAGTCAGATAGTGATCTGAGAAAGAAGGCCCGGCGGAGACGGTTCGACTCGTGAGGAGATCGTAACGGCGTCTCTCGGCGCGAGCGGGGGAGGAAGGAGATGAATTGGGGGAACGAGGTCGTTGATGGAGTACCTTAGGTTTTGTTACCTGAGATGCGGTCCTTTCCTTCGTCGTCCTCCGAGCCCTTTTGTAGAGCTCCCTGCGTGATTGCCTCTGGCCCACGTCCCATGCCCGCCCTCGATCGTGCCCCATCAATCCGCCCCCTCGCCGCCGCTCTCTTCGCCATTCCAGCACCTCCCCATTACCGCCCTTTAGTGGTCGCGCGTTCGGGGGAACGGTTTTCGCAGGAGTGGGTGAGTGTCCAGCGGGTTATCGGGGCCGGGTCGGATCGACATTCGAGAAGATCCCTTACAGGGCCTTTGTTGAATGGGCTTGAGGGTGCAGGTGGGCCTTCGACCAGTAGTCGGGCTCCTGGGCTCGTGTCTTTTGGGGTCTCGGTCAAATAGGCGTAACAATCTTCAAAGAGAAGTAAAGAGAATTAGTGTTCTTGAAGAACACTACAAGCAATGGAAATCCCAAATAGGTGTTTCCATAAAATCTCTTTATCCTCCGACAGAACCTCTAAGGTTAAATGGGCTTTCAACATCTACATTAGAAGCAACAGCTTTCATAAAGCCAATTGAGTCCAATGATTCAGTCTTGAGAGAGCTTAATAAGCTAATCAAACAGAGTAATTACTCTAATATTCACCTTCAAGTTGTTGGTCAACAGATTACGAGGGTTGAGGATATTGTTAACGAACTTATCCAAAAGTTGAATAATATTCTTCCATCTCTTATTGAGTTTGAGGAGGTTAAAGCCCCCATTCAAACCAAGCAGGTGGCTATCAAACCACCTATTGATAACTCTGATTTTAATATCAGTGATAAGGTAACTACTGAAATTATTTATGTTTTGACTAAAAAGCTCAGTACTTTTAGACTTCATACGATCTTTACCTTTTCATTTATTTGCACTGATAACGAGGGAACTTCTAATGATGATTTGGTTATACCAGATCAGGAGACATTAGAAAAGATTTGGTTATACCTGATCTTGAATTAATATCAGAAGATTTGGTTATACCAAATCAAGTTTTGACTATAGAGAATTCTTCAGTTATTAATACTGAGGATACATCAGATGACGATCTGGTTATACCAGATCAAGTTACTACTTCTATTAGTCACATTAAGGATGATGAAACCTCAGATGATAATCTGGTCATACCAGAACAAGTATTGGCCATAGAAGATCAATTCTCTTCTATTAATAAACTTACTGGTCGTTCTAAACAGTTGGAACGATATGACTATAAGAGGCCAACACCTGTTGATGTATTGTTCGAAGAAAATGATACTTATATTCAGTCCGATTATAACGGTCGAAACATTTATGAATGGAATATTGACGGTTTATCCGACAATCAGATCTTTGCCACTGTGCATCGTATGCTGATGTAGTCCACTGTTTGTCGTCAGAATAATAATTCTGACAAAGTTATTGCTTAGTTCATAACTTGTGGTTTTACTGGCATTTTAAAGGGCTGGTGGGATAACTATCTCACACCTGAGTCCCATTCTGAAATATTAAGTGCAGTAAAACAAGAAAATGGTGCACAGAAGGATGACGTTGTGTATACATTAATATTGGATATAACCAATCACTTCACCGGTGCTTTTATAGACCATGGTGAAAGAATTAGATCTTTGTTACAAAACTTGAGGTGTCACTCTTTAACCCATTTCAGATGGTACAAAGATACCTTCTTAAATAGAGTAATAAATCTTTGTGATGCTAATAACACACACTGGAAATCCAAATTTATAGATGGACTACAAAATTTATTTGCTGAAAGAGTTCGTAATCAGCTCAAGTTTAAGAATGGAGGAATTATTCCTTATGAGCTATTTACCGATGGAACTCTTATTGATGCATGTATTAAAGAAGGTTTAGCTTTATGCAATGATATGAAGATAAGGCATCAACTAAAGTCTTATAGACTTAAAGGTAAAAAAGAACTTGGCGAATTCTACCAACAGTTTGCCTTTGACCAACCTTATGCTACTGATAAGGGAAAACATGTCAAAGAGGATTATAAATACAATAAGAAGAATAATACTTCTTCTAAGAAAAAGAAATTCTTTAAAGACAGATACTCTGAAAGAGATTCTGCCAAAAGAAAAACCAAACCTTCAAAGAAAGGTGCTAGTAACATTAAATGTTACAAATGCAGTCAGAACGGCCATTATGCTTCTTCTTGTTATACTAAAAAGAAGATCAATGAAATTAAAGATGAAGGTCTTAAAAAGACTCTTCTTAAGATTATGATCCACAGTAATACCGAAGGATCAGACGAAGGAGATTATTCATCATCTTCTTCTGATAATGATTGTCAATGTACAAGTAATACTTGTCAGACAAATGATAAAACGGCTTATTGGAAAGCCATTGTTGACATGAATGGTTTATCCATAAATGTCATCCCTTGTAGTGATGAGTTAATCTCCAAAATACTATCTAAAGATCTTCCTTCAGATTTAAAGTATAAACTTCTTGGCTTATGAACCAGTCAAATTGATAAAAAAGATAAGCCAAAGATAGACAACATTTTTCGTATATCTGAAGTTATGAAAAGAAGACAAGATAATACTTCTACAGTGTTATCCCTCTTAGATCTCAATAAGGAGATTCAAATTCTGAAACAAGAAGTTATACTTCTTAAAAAAGAGATTACATACATTCTCTCTAGATTTGATGAAGAAAAAGAGGACATTCCTCAACATGATCTATCAAGCATTCATAATGCTGAGACATCCCAAAAGGATGAATTTCTGAATTTGTTGCAATAAGTAACATCTCAGAAATGGTATATCAAGGTGACTTTGGTTATATCCAAACAAGTCTTTATTCCAGATCTTATAGCTCTAGTTGATAGTGGTGCAGATCTTAACTGCATTCGTGAAGGAATTGTACCTTTAAAATTCTTTGAGCCAACCATGCAATCCCTGAGTGATGTAGGAGGCAATCAACTTGATATAAGATTCAAGTAGCCTTTAGCTCATATATATGTCCAAGATACATGTATTCCTATACCATGTGTTCTTGTGAAAAATCTTTAACAACACATTATTTTAGTAACTCTTTTCCAGCATAAAATTACGCCTATGCAGAAAATCGATACTATGGTATTCAAGCTATTTATAATGGCAAATAAATACAATTTCAGTTCATAACTGATCCTCAGACTTGTTTATTAAACGAAGTCAAAAATGTTCTTTTGAAAGATAAACACTTGGGTTTATAACCCTGATTGAAGACCGTTTTTCTTTTGTTACTAACCTTCTAAATTTTCCTTTACCCAACTTTTCTTTTATATGTAGGGTGGCATGAACCGTGGCCAACCCTCTTCAAGGGGGGAGGAAGGACCAGTACAGGTGAACGAAGTTATACTTTGAACCATCCCAATTCCTGGAGGACTATCTCCAAGAAGGGTAATAAAAATATTCCCTCTTCATCATCTTCTAAGGGATTAGAGGATTTAAATGATCCAGAGAAAATACCAGAGTCATACTTTGAGGTTATCAAGAAAGATATAGATTGGTTTACCAAAACTATTTCTGATACTGTTCTTTATATAGAACATGAGGATATTCCTCTGATGAAAGATGTTGAGAGACTAAGATCTAAATATTTGGACTCAACAAATTATCATACTCTATCCTTAAAACCTAAAGCTTGTATGAAAATGATACTTACCCAAAAGGGTATGTATGTTACTCATTTTTGGAGTAATGAAAACCATTTGGTTCCTCCAAATTTAAGTAAATGTATAATTAAAGAAGTCATACTTCCTTCTCAATGAGCAATGCATCCTAATCAGGAATTCCCATTGGTTAAGACCCCCAATAAATAAATTTATAAATTCAATTATTGGGATTATAAAAAGGCATTTTATAATATGTTTATCTACCAAAATCAAAGAGGTAAACATACATGGTTCATGAAACTATGCCCAGAAGCTCTTTATAAGGGCCTTCCTAATTGGTTTTATGATTGGTAGAGTCGGTATTGTGATGACTTAGATATTTTACCAAAACCTATTTTGGATTTATACAATCCTTGGGTGGAATCTCACCCTATCATTCAAAAGATGAATGAAAGTGAGCTTTATGATGGGCTATGCATAGCCTACTTCTTTATTGAAGCAGAGATCCCATGGATCTGGAATTGGTCTCTTGAAGCTGCTTGGCATGATCTTCATCTTCCTACGCTTAGAGGGTGTTATCACTCTCGTTGGTGGGCAAGTATCGTTGTCCAAGAAAAATGCCAACAGATCCAGGAGATTATCAAAAGAAATTCTAATATCCTTGATAATACTTTATCTGAAGAGATTCGTAGTGAGAATCCAATGGCCTTGGCAAAATCCATTAGGAGGAAATACACTCTGGCCTCTGAAGGTGAAACTCAGCAAAAATGTCTTAATCACATGAAAAGACAATTTTTTGAGGTCTTTGACAATAGTGATACTATGTCTGTTCAGAGTACTCATACTCAGACCACTTCAAAGAGTACTCAGGGTATAGATATATCTTGCTAAGATGCCCAAGATCCCAATGAATTTGAAGATATTTGGGATATAATTATGAATTCCAAAGATACTAAAGGAAAAGGTATCAAGGAATTATAAGAAATTTCTTATGAAGAGTTATACTCTTTTTGGGTAAATAATTTTACCTTTTGAAAAGTACACTTTTCTTTCGAGATATATCTCTACTGCCCTTCTTGAAGATAAGATCAGATCAGAGAAAAGAAGATTCGGTGCCCGATGGGGCCCATGGAGTACCCAACACCTATCTTACTTTACTTTGAGTTGAGCCTCGGGGAGCCGCTCTTTGTGGAAGAGAATATTCATCAATAGCGACTAATTTCATAAGAAGACGAAGAAGAGTCGCAAAAGGCACATTGAAGATTCTCACGCAGCCATAACAGGACGAATCGTCTACTGTGGCAGCAACTTTATGTCTCTTCAGACCAAATTATTGAAGCATCTTCACTATTTGGCGAGAGGACTACACACTCAACCGCCAGCTGTCATTAAAGGATCACTAGTAAGGAGCCCTTATAGCTATAAAAGGATGCAGAAGGCTTCATCTTCAGCATCGATCTTTTATCAGACTTTTCTCCATCAAATTTTATATCGACCTCTCTCAGTGTTATACACTTGTATCTTTTCTAAGCTTTCTTTCTTTCCTTTTAATTTTTTAGTTTTTGTAAACTGGAGCCAGAGCTTGAAGGCTATGGTTTCAAGCTGTAAGTATTTTATCTTTGGTTTTTAATATACATCTTTTTATCCTGGTAGAAATTGATATATATATACCTATTATATATATATACACACACACTAGAAATAACCTGTGTAGAAGGGTGCACATACACACCCAATAACCAACCCACACAATCAGAACGCGGGACCCACACGTGTGTTTCGATGAGTGCAAAACCGGGTGAAAATGAGAAGGGTTGGTTTGAGTGTGTGTATTATCTTGGGGTTTTTGGTTTTTTTGATTGGATGTGTGATTGTGGGTGTTTTGGGTTTGGGTGTGTTTTGGTGGGTTGGGTGAGGTTTTGGGTTTAAGGAGGCTGTCCCATGTGGTGATGTGACATTGCCACATGGGACAAATTCAAAAACATCCCTCAATTGTAATAAGGATATACCTATTATAAATATAACTATTATATATATATATAACTATTATATATATACCTATTATATATATATATATATATATATACACATATACATATACATATATACTAGTCATAACCCGTGCCCGCAGGCACAATGTATTTAAGTTTTTTTCCAGTGAAATATTTGCCCTCAAAAAAATATTTCTACAGCCAAAATTTAAACAACAACAAATTAGTGTAAAAAAATTTAGATGCAGGGCTGCCTTCGGTGAGGAACAATAAATTCGGTGCAGGTGCCTTCGGCGCAGAACAACAATTTAGCATATAAAAATTGCGCGGGTGCCTTCGGCGCGGGCGCCTTCGACGCGAATGGGTTGGTCAGACCTCTGCTTGACGACCAAAAATATCAGCCCGCCTCTTTGAATGCACATTCCTTGTGTTTTTTGGGTTTCAATTGTTTTGGCTCAGCCGAAATAAAGTTCTCTTTTGCATACTTGTAAGTTACGTTGTGGGTTTCATTTTGTGTGTATTTTTTGGGTTTCATTTTTTTGGGTCTCATTTTTTCGGTCATTTTTGAATGAAGGGAATTAAGTGCTGATGCTGCCAATTTCAAAAAAGAAAAGCTTTTCCCAACAAATTTCTCTTCAACCCAAAAATTTCCCTCCAAAACTTGACATGACACTGCCACATAGGATAAGTTCAAAATCTGCCCTAAATTGTAATATAGATACCTATTATATATATATACCTATTATATATATACACCTATTATATATATATACTAGTCATAACTCGTGCCTGCGGGCACGGTTCATTTAAGATTTTCCCTCAAAATCTTTGTTCTCCCCAAAAATTATTTCTACCTCCAAAATTCAAACGAAAAAAAATGTAGCTTCGGCGCGGGCGCCCTCGGGCACGATCCATTTAAGATATCTCCTCAAAATCTTTGTTCTCCCAAAGAATTATTTCCCTCTCCAAAATTTAAACGAACAAAAATTTTGCGGCGCCTTTGGCGCAGGCAGTGCTGCTAGTCATCGCACACATTTTTGCTAATCAAAGTGCATAAGCGTAGAACAACAAATCCGGCGCGGAATAACAAATTAGCGCAAAAAATTGGTGCCCGTGGGCATGGTTCATTTAAGATTTGCCCCCCACGAAATCTTTGTTCCCAAAAAATAATTAAAATTTAAAAGAGCAACAAAGTAGAGTAAAAATATTTAACGGCGCGGGTGCATTTCGCGCGTAACAACAAATTCAACGCAGACGCCTTCGTCACGGAAGAGCAAATTCGGCTCGGAACAACAAATATGAGTAAGAAAATTTAACGGGCGACTTTCAAAGTTGGACCAAATTTCAAAGCTGGACCAAGTTTACAAGCTCACATTCATGATTTCGAAGCTCATTTCATTTCAAAGCTAGACCAAATTTTAAAGTTGGACCAAATTTCAAAGCTGGACCAAATTTCTACGCTCCCATTCATGGTTTCAAAGCTTCATCTCAACCTTCCATTTCACAAGATCAAATCTCAGCCACTCTTTATCTTGTCCTAGTCAGCCCTATGATTCAAAAAACGCTGTCAAATGTATTATATATATATATATGGATTAATGTAGAGCAGGTTGCACCTGATCCAAAGGATCATATGCAAGACACAAAGGGGTGGACCTCAACGAGTACAAGCCCATGTGGGGGCTTGTACTCTCCACCTTTTTGTGTCTTGCCACCTGATCCATTGGATCAGGTGGTAACTTTTCTATATATATATATATATAAATATATATATACATACATACATACATACATACATACATACATACATACATACATACATACATATATATATATATGGGTAAAATGTGCCTGCGCTCAAGCTCAGATGGGATTCCTGCACTCGACCCCTCCCTACTGTCCGATCCGATCCCCCGGCTGTTGTTAAAAGCGGAACATGCGGAACTTTTGGTGTAATTACCAACGCGCCCTTATACAACCGGAACTTTTGGGGCAATTACCATCCCGCCCTTAAAGCACATTTCAAAGCAACTTTTTAGTGTTATTGGTGCAATTACCATCGCGCCCTTTAAATCCTTTTCAAAGAAATATTGTACACTATACGGCACCGTTGTGCGCGTCGACCCAGAACGGATTAAATTATTCCCCGCGCACAACGCGCTACAGCCTATGCGTCGTGGGCAGGGTCGTGCTTACGGCAGCGTTGTGCGAGTCGACCCAGAACTGATTAAATTAGTCATCGCGCACAACGCGCTACAGCCTACGCGTCGTGCGCGGGGTCGTGCGCGGGGTTTAAAACGCAGTGTGTAGCAATTTCCATATGCACGCACGACGGGCAAAATTACCCCCGTCGTGCACGGGGGTTAAAACGCAACGTATGAAGCAATTTCCATCAGCGCGCACGACGGGCAAAATTACCCCCCTCGTGCGCGTCGTGCGCGGGGCTTAAAACGCATGTGTGGAGCAATTTCCATCCACGCGCACGACGGGCAAAATTACGTCCCATCGCGCGCGGGGGATAAACGCAACGTATGAAGCAATTTCCATCTGCGCTCACGACGGGGGAAAATTACCCCCGTCGTGTGCGTCGTGCGCGGGGATTAAAACGCAACGTGTGAAGCAATTTCCAGCCACGCGCACGACGGGTAAAATAACGCCCCGTCATGCGCGGGGGTTAAAACTACTAGTGTGAAGAAATTTCCATCCGCGCGCACGACGGGAAAAATTACCCCGTCGTGCGCGTCGTGCGCGTCGTGCACATCGTGCGCGGGGGTTAAAACGTAAAGTGTGAAGCAATTTTCATCCGCGCGCACAACGGGCAAAATTACCCCCGTCGTGCGCGTCGTGTGCGGAGCTTAAAATGCACAAGTGTGGAGCAATTTCCATCCGCGTGCACGACGGGCAAAATTAACCTCGTCGTGCACGTCGTGCGCGGGGGTTAAAACGTAACGTGTGAAGCAATTTCCAGCAGCGCGTACGACGGGCAAAATTATGCCCCGTCGTGCACCGGGGTTAAAACGCCTAGTGTGAAGCAATTTCCATCCACGCGCATGATAGGCAAAATTACCCCCGTCGTGCGCGTCGTGCGCGGGACTTAAAACGCACAAGTGTGGAGCAATTTCCATCCGCACGCACGACGTACAAAATTACCCCAGTCGTGCGAGTCGTGTGCGGGGCTTAAAACGCACAAGTGTGGAGCAATTTCCATCCGCACGCACGACGGGCAAAATTACCCCCGTCGTGCACGTCGTGTGCATGGGTTAAAACGCAATGTGTGAAGCAACTTCCAGCCGTGCGCACGACGGGTAAAATTATGCCCCGTCGTGCGCGGGGGTTAAAACGCCTAGTGTGAAGCAATTTCCATCCGCGCGCACGACGGGTAAAATTACCCCTGTCGTGCACGTCGTGCGCGGGGCTTAAAACGCACAAGTGTGGAGCAGTTTCCATCCGCGCGCACGACGGGCAAAATTACGCCCCGTCATGCACAGGGTTAAACGCAACGTGTGAAGAAATTTCCATCCGCGCGCATGACGGGGGAAAATTACCCCCGTTGTGCGTGTCGTGCGCGGGGATTAAAACGCAATGTGTGAAGCAATTTCCAGTCGCGCGCATGACGGGCAAAATTACGCCCCGTCGTGCGCGGGGGTTAAAACGCCTTGTATGAAGCAATTTCCATCCGCACGGAAGACGGGCAAAATTACACCCATCGTGCGCGTCGTGCGCGAGGGGTTAAAATGCAAAGTGTGAAGAAATTTCCATCCGCGCGCACAACAGGCAAAATTATCCCCGTCGTGCACGTCGTGTGCGGAGCTTAAAACGCACACGTGTGGAGCAACTTCCATCCGCGCGCACGACGGGTAAAATTAACCCCGTCGTGCGCGTCGTGCGCGGGGGTTAAAACGCAACGTGTGAAGCAATTTCCAGCCGTGCGCACGACGGGCAAAATTACGCCCCGTCGTGCGCGGGGGCTAAACCGCCTTGTGAAGCAATTTCCATCCGCGCGCACGACGGGAAAAATTACCCCCGTCGTGCGCGTCTTGCGCGGGGCTTAAAACGAACAAGTGTGGAGCAATTTCCATCCGTGCGCACGACGGGCAAAATTAGTGCGCGTGGGTTAAAACGCCTAGTGTGAAGCAATTTCCTTCCGCGCACACGACGGGCAAAATTACCCCAGGCATGCGCGTCGTGTGCGGGGCTTAAAACGCACAAGTGTGGAGCAATTTCCATCCGCGCGCACGACGGGCAAAATTACCCCCGTTGTGCGCGTCATGCGCGTGGGTTAAAACACAACGTGTGAGCAATTTCCAGCCGCGCGCATGACGGGCAAAATTACGCCCCGTCGTGCACGGGGGTTAAAACGCCTAGTGTGAAGCAATTTTCATCCTCGCGCATGACGGGAAAACTTACCCCCGTCGTGCGTGTCGTGCGCGGGGCTTAAAACGCACAAGTGTGGAATAATTTCCACCCGCGTGCACGATGGGCAAAATTACCCCCGTCGTGCGCGTGGGTTAAAATGCCTAGTGTGAAGCAAATTCCATCCGCGTGCACGACGGACAAAATTACCCCAGTCGTGCACGTCGTGTGCGGGGCTTAAAACGCACAAGTGTGGGGGCAATTTCCAGCCGCGCGCACGACGGGCAAAATTACCCCCGTCGTGCGCGTCGTGCGCAGGGGTTAAAACGCATTAGTGTGAAGCAATTTCCATCCGCGCGCACGACGGGCAAAATTATGCCCCATCATGCGCGGGGGTTAGAACGCCTAGTGTGATGCAATTTCCATCCATGCGCACGACGGGCAAAATTACCCCGGTCGTGCGCGTCGTGCGCGGGTCTTAAAACGCACAAGTGTGGAGCAATTTCCATCCGTGCGCACGACGGGCAAAATTACCCCCATCATGCGCGTCCTGTGCGGGGCTTAAAACACACAAGTGTGGCGCAATTTCCATCCGCACGCACGACGGACAAAATAACCCCCGTCGTGCGCGTCGTGCGCGGGGGTTAAAACGCAACGTGTGAAGCAATTTCCAGTCGCGCGCACGACGGGCAAAATTACGCCCCGTCGTGTTCGGGGGTTAAAACGCCTAGTGTGAAGCAATTTCCATCCGTGCGCACGGCGGGTAAAATTACCCCCGTCGTGCACGTCGTGCGCGGGGCTTAAAACACACAAGTGTGGAGCAATTTCCATCCGCGCGCACGACGGGCAAAATTAGTGCGCGTGGGTTAAAACGCCTAGTGTGAAGTAATGTCCTTCCGCGCGCATGACGGGCAAAATTACCCCAGGCATGCGCATCGTGTGCGGGGCTTAAAACGCACAAGTGTGGAACAATTTCCATTCGCGCGTACGACGGGCAAAATTACACCCGTCGTGCACGTCGTGTGCGTGGGTTAAAACGCAACGAGTGAGAAATTTCCAGCCACGCGCATGACGGGCAAAATTACGCCCCGTCATGCGCGGGGTTTAAAACTCATAGTGTGAAGCAATTTCCATCCGTGCGCACGACGGGGAAAATTACCCCCGTCGTGCACGTCGTGCGCTGGGCTTAAAATGCACAAGTGTGTAGCAATTTCCATCCGCGCACACGACGGGTAAAATTACCCCCGTCGTGCGCGAGGGATAAAACGCCTAGTGTGAATCAATTTCCATCCGCGCACACGACGGGCAAAATTACCCCAGTCGTGCGCGTCGTGTGCGGGGCTTAAAACGCACAAGTGTGGAGCAATTTCCATCCGCGCGCACGACGGGCAAAATTACCCCCGTCATGCGCATCGTGCGTGGGGGTTAAAACACAGAAGTGTGAAGCAATTTCCATCCGCGCGCACGACGGGTAAAATTACGCCCCGTCGTGCGCGGGGGTTAGAACGCCTAGTGTGATGCAATTTCCATCCACGCGCACGACGGGCAAAATTACCTCTGTCGTGCGCGTCGTGCGTGTGGCTTAAAATGCACAAGTGTGGAGCAATTTCCAGCCACGCGCACGACGGGCAAAATTACTCCATTCGTGCGCGTCCTGTGCGGGGCTTAAAACGCACAAGTGTGGAGCAATTTCCATCTGCGTGCACGACGGGCAAAATTACCCCCGTCGTGCGTGGGGGTTAAGACGCAACGTGTGAAGCAATTTCCAGCCGCGCACACGACGGGCAAAATTATGCCCCGTTGTGCGCGGGGGTTAAAACGCCTAGTGTGAAGCAATTTCTATCCGCGCGCACGACGGGCAAAATTACCCCCGTCGTGCGCGTGTGCGCGGGGCTTAAAACGCACTAGTGTGGAGCAATTTCTATCCGCATGCACGACATGCAAAATTAGTGCGCGCGCACAAGTGTGGAGCAATTTCCATCCGCACGCACGACGTGCAAAATTACCCTCGTCGTGCGTGTCGTGCGCAGGGCTTAAAACACACAAGTGTGGAGCAATTTTCATCCGCGCGCACGACGGGCAAAATTAGTGCGCGTGGGTTAAAACCGCACGACGTGCAAAATTACCCCCGTCGTGCGCGTCGTGTGCGGGGCTTAAAACGCATTAGTGTGAAGCAATTTCCATCCGCGCGCACGACGGGCAAAATTATGCCCCATCATGCGCGGGGGTTAGAACGCCTAGTGTGATGCAATTTCCATCCATGCGCACGACGGGCAAAATTACCCCGGTTGTGCGCGTCGTGCGCGGGTCTTAAAACGCACAAGTGTGGAGCAATTTCCATCCGTGCGCACGACGGGCAAAATTACCCCCATCATGCGCGTCCTGTGCGGGGCTTAAAACACACAAGTGTGGCGCAATTTCCATCCGCACGCACGACGGACAAAATAACCCCCGTCGTGCGCGTCGTGCGCGGGGGTTAAAACGCAACGTGTGAAGCAATTTCCAGTCGCGCGCACGACGGGCATGGGGGGGGGGGGGGGGGGGGGGGGGGGGGGGGGGGGGGGGGGGGGGGGGGGGGGGGGGGGGGGGGGGGGGGGGGGGGGGGGGGGGGGGGGGGGGGGGGGGGGGGGGGGGGGGGGGGTGGGGGGGGGGGGGGGGGGGGGGGGGGGGGGGGGGGGGGGGGGGGGGGTGGGGGGGGGGGGGGGGGGGGGGGGGGGGGGGGGGGGGGGGGGGGGGGGGTGGGGGGGGGTGGGGGGGGGGGGGGGGGGGGGGGGGGGGGGGGGGGGGGGGGGGGGGGGGGGGGGGGGGGGGGGGGGGGGGGGGGGGGGGGGGGGGGGGGGGGGGGGGGGGGGGGGGGGGGTGGGGGGGGGGGGGGGGGGGGGGGGGGGGGGGGGGGGGGGGGGGGGGGGGGGGGGGGGGGGGGGGGGGGGGGGGGGGGGGGGGGGGGGGGGGGGGGGGGGGGGGGGGGGGGGGGGGGGGGGGGGGGGGGTGGGGGGGGGGGGGGGGGGGGGGGGGGGGGGGGGGGGGGGGGGGGGGGGGGGGGGGGGGGGGGGGGGGGGGGGGGGGGGGGGGGGGGGGGGGGGGGGGGGGGGGGGGGGGGGGGGGGGGGGGGGGGGGGGGGGGGGGGGTGGGGGGGGGGGGGGGGGGTGGGGGGGGGGGGGGGGGGGGGGGGGGGGGGGGGGGGGGGGGGGGGGGGGGGGGGGGGGGGGGTGGGGGGGGGGGGGGGGGGGGGGGGGGGGGGGGGTGGGGGGGGGGGGGGGGGGGGGGGGGGGGGGGGGGGGGGGGGGGGGGGGGGGGGGGGGGGGGGGGGGGGGGGGGGGGGGGGGGGGGGGGGGGGGGGGGGGGGGGGGGGGGGGGGGGGGGGGGGGGGGGGGGGGGGGGGGGGGGGGGGGGGGGGGGGGGGGGGGGGGGGGGGGGGGGGGGGGGGGGGGGGGGGGGGGGGGGGGGGGGGGGGGGGGGTGGGGGGGGGGGGGGGGGGGGGGGGGGGGGGGGGGGGGGGGGGGGGGGGTGGGGGGGGGGGGGGGGGGGGGGGGGGGGGGGGGGGGGGGGGGGGGGGGGGGGGGGGGGGGGGGGGGGGGGGGGGGGGGGTGGGGGGGGGGGGGGGGGGGGGGGGGGGGGGGGGGGGGGGGGGGGGGGGGGGGGGGGGGGGGGGGGGGGGGGGGTGGGGGGGGGGGGGGGGGGGGGGGGGGGGGGGGGGGGGGGGGGGGGGGGGGGGGGGGGGGGGGGGGGGGGGGGGGGGTGGGGGGGGGGGGGGGTGGGGGGGGGGGGGGGGGGGGGGGGGGGGGGGGGGGGGGGGGGGGGGGGGGGGGGGGGGGTGGGGGGGGGGGGGGGGGGGGGGGGGGGGGGGGGGGGGGGGGGGGGGGGGGGGGGGGGGGGGGGGGGGGGGGGGGGGGGGGGGGGGGGGGGGGGGGGGGGGGGGGGGGGGGGGGGGGGGGGGGGGGGGGGGGGGGGGGGGGGGGGGGGGGGGTGGGGGGGGGGGGGGGGGGGGGGGGGGGGGGGGGGGGGGGGGGGGGGGGGGGGGGGGGGGGTGGGGGGGGGGGGGGGGGGGGGGGGGGGGGGGGGGGGGGGGGGGGGGGGGGGGGGGGGGGTGGGGGGGGGGGGGGGGGGGGGGGGGGGGGGGGCAAATTACGCCCCGTCGTGTTCGGGGGTTAAAACGCCTAGTGTGAAGCAATTTCCATCCGTGCGCACGGCGGGTAAAATTACCCCCGTCGTGCACGTCGTGCGCGGGGCTTAAAACACACAAGTGTGGAGCAATTTCCATCCGCGCGCACGACGGGCAAAATTAGTGCGCGTGGGTTAAAACGCCTAGTGTGAAGTAATGTCCTTCCGCGCGCATGACGGGCAAAATTACCCCAGGCATGCGCATCGTGTGCGGGGCTTAAAACGCACAAGTGTGGAGCAATTTCCATTCGCGCGTACGACGGGCAAAATTACACCCGTCGTGCACGTCGTGTGCGTGGGTTAAAACGCAACGAGTGAGAAATTTCCAGCCACGCGCATGACGGGCAAAATTACGCCCCGTCATGCGCGGGGTTTAAAACTCATAGTGTGAAGCAATTTCCATCCGCGCGCACGACGGGGAAAATTACCCCCGTCGTGCACGTCGTGCGCTGGGCTTAAAATGCACAAGTGTGTAGCAATTTCCATCCGCGCACACGACGGGTAAAATTACCCCCGTCGTGCGCGAGGGATAAAACGCCTAGTGTGAAGCAATTTCCATCCGCGCACACGACGGGCAAAATTACCCCAGTCGTGCGCGTCGTGTGCGGGGCTTAAAACGCACAAGTGTGGAGCAATTTCCATCCGCGCGCACGACGGGCAAAATTACCCCCGTCATGCGCATCGTGCGCGGGGGTTAAAACACAGAAGTGTGAAGCAATTTCCATCCGCGCGCACGACTGGTAAAATTACGCCCCGTCGTGCGCGGGGGTTAGAACGCCTAGTGTGATGCAATTTCCATCCACGCGCACGACGGGCAAAATTACCTCCGTCGTGCGCGTCGTGCGTGTGGCTTAAAATGCACAAGTGTGGAGCAATTTCCAGCCACGCGCACGACGGGCAAAATTACTCCCGTCGTGCGCGTCCTGTGCGGGGCTTAAAACGCACAAGTGTGGAGCAATTTCCATCTGCGTGCACGACAGGCAAAATTACCCCCGTCGTGCGTGGGGGTTAAGACGCAACGTGTGAAGCAATTTCCAGCCGCGCACACGACGGGCAAAATTATGCCCCGTTGTGCGCGGGGGTTAAAACGCCTAGTGTGAAGCAATTTCTATCCGCGCGCACGACGGGCAAAATTACCCCCGTCGTGCGCGTGTGCGCGGGGCTTAAAACGCACTAGTGTGGAGCAATTTCTATCCGCATGCACGACATGCAAAATTAGTGCGCGCGCACAAGTGTGGAGCAATTTCCATCCGCACGCACGACGTGCAAAATTACCCTCGTCGTGCGTGTCGTGCGCAGGGCTTAAAACACACAAGTGTGGAGCAATTTTCATCCGCGCGCACGACGGGCAAAATTAGTGCGCGTGGGTTAAAACCGCACGACGTGCAAAATTACCCCCGTCGTGCGCGTCGTGTGCGGGGCTTAAAACGCACAAGTGTGGAGCAATTTCCATCCGCGCGCACGACGGGCAAAATTACCCCCGTCGTGCGCGTCATGCGCGAGGGTTAAAACGCAACGTATGAAGCAATTTCCAGCCGCGCGCACGACGGGCAAAATTACGCCCCGTCGTGCGCGGGGGTTAGAACGCCTAGTGTGAAGCAATTTCCATCCGCGCGCACTACGGGCAAAATTACCCCCGTCGTGCGCGTCGTTCGTGGGGCTTAAAACACACAAGTGTGGAGCAATTTCCAGCCGCGCGCACGTCGGGCAAAATTACCCCCGTCGTGCGCGTCGTGCACGGGGGTTAAAACACAACGTGTGGAGCAATTTCCAGCCGTGCGCACGACGGGCAAAATTACGCCCCGTCATGCACGGGGGTTAAAACGCTTAGTGTGAAGCAATTTCCATCCCCCCGCATGACGGGCAAAATTACCCCCGTCGTACGCGTCGTGCGCGGGGCTTAAAACGCACAAGTGTGGAGCAATTTCCATCCGCGCGCATGATGGGTAAAATTAGTGCGCGTGGGTTAAAACGCCTAATGTGAAGCAATTTCCATCTGCGCGCACGACGAGCAAAATTACCACAGTCGTGCGCGTCGTGTGCGGGGCTTAAAACGCACAAGTGTGGGGCAATTTCCATCCGCGCGCACGACGGGAAAAATTACCCCCGTCGTGCGCGTCGTGAGAGGGGGTTAAAACGCAACGTGTGAAGGAATTTCCAGCCGCGCGCACGACGAGCAAAATTACGCCCCGTCGTGCGCGGGGGTTAAAAAGCCTAGTGTGAAGCAATTGCCATCCGTGTGCACGACGGGCAAAATTACGGCCCGTCGTGTGCGGGGGTTAAAACACAGAAGTGTGAAGCAATTTCCATTCGCGCGCACGACGGGCAAAATTACACCCCGTCATGTGTGGGGGTTAGAATGCCTAGTGTGATGCAATTTCTATCCACGCGCACGACGGGAAAAATTACCCCCGTCGTGCGCGGGGCTTAAAACGCACAAGTGTGGAGCAATTTCCATCCACGCGCACGACTGGCAAAATTACCCCCGTCATGCGCGTGGTGCACGGGGCTTAAAACGCAACGTGTGAAGCAATTTCCAGCTGCGTGCACGACGTGCAAAATTACGCCCCGTCGTGCATGGGG
Source organism: Scilla litardierei (assembly GCA_030789695.1). NCBI lineage: Eukaryota > Viridiplantae > Streptophyta > Magnoliopsida > Asparagales > Asparagaceae > Scilla > Scilla litardierei. The sequence continues at coordinate 86,153,719 of CM061132.1, read as the reverse complement.
GTTAAAACGCCTAGTGTGAAGCAATTTCCATTCGCGCGCACGACGGGCAAAATTACTCCCGTCGTGCGCGTCGTGTGCGGGGGTTAAAATGCAACGTGTGAAGCAATTTCCAACCGCGCGCACGACGGGAAAAATTATGCTCCGTCGTGCGTGGGGGTTAAAACGCCTAGTGTGAAGCAATTTCCATCTGCGCGCACGACGGGCAAAATTACCCACGTCGTGCACGTCGTGCGCGGGGCTTAAAACGCACAAGTGACAAGTGTGGAGCAATTTCCATCCGAAGGTCGCAATATGGGTAACATATCTTTTAATTTCTTACAACAAGTGATTATTTTGCACAAAACCTAACATCAATTTTATACCAAATTTTTTTCAATATCGACATTCTTGTTGTCCCTTTTTAATCGGTGACGTGAATTATAAATTGATTTCCATGGAAGGTTGGCTTTTCCTACAGAACTTTCAAAATTTAAGCCGGCCTCAGCGTGCTATTTGCCAAATCTCTCAATGATTCCATCTCCATTCCCTGTAACCGCCCTTCATCGGAATGGTCCTCAACATAATTAGCAGCTTGGTGGTTGTGCCTGCCCTCAACGACTGTTAACCTCCACTCCTCACCGCCAACGCCGACGCCCATCATTACCACGCAATGAGAACAGACATTGACACTTCTTGCTTTTACTGGCCTGTCGGTCGTTTTTTCCTTTCGGTGTCACCTGTCAACCCCGCTTCTTTCACATGCAAAGTAAGCAACAGGAATCCTATTGGAAGTTTTACCCAAACTCGTCGTCGACATGGTAATAATCACATGGCTGACGGTCTTTATCCACACAAACAGCTCGTCTCTTCTCTTAAAAATTTGCGCGGTAGTAAATTCTTTTGTAAAATCCATTTCATCATGTATCAAACAATTCATACAACTAATTCGACTTTGATTCAAAGATTTAATATATTATCCCAGAAAAGATAAATCAATATTACCTTGGATTTTTGTACCTTCTCCAGCAATCTCAACCGTATCTGCATGCATGTAAAATCACCAAATTTCTACATCATTTTCCACCCAATTGAATAAGAATTTCACCTACAGTGTATTTAAAAGTAAATACTTACCAAATGGAATACCTCGAAAATCCATACTTTCAGACGCAAGAAAGGAAGAAAATGCTAATGTATCCTAGAAGGTCCGCTGACCGTTGAGATCTTCTGGGAAGAGTTGAAGGTGCATTTTGGTTGCAAATGCGACTGTATCCTAGAAGGTCCGCTGACCGCTGAAATCTTCTGGGAAGATTTGAAGGTGCATTTTGGTTGCGTAGTTAGCCTGATTTCATTGGAGTCATTTTCTACCGCCATCCCATTCTCTTTACAGGCATCTACATCATGAAGGAAATGGTCCACAATGAAATAGCAGGAGTAACTTTCAATTTTATCTTCCATTTACCATGGTATATATCTACATCAAGCAGAACAAAGCAATGGTTAGAATTTGTCCGGTTAAACTGAGAAACAAACATATTGTAAGAAAAATACGTAGAATACCGTGGCTATACGAGGAAGATCAAATGAACAGAATACTTAGCAGATGTAATTGAAAGCGCTGTGACGTGGGGATGACCACTTCCTTGAAATCAATTATGGCACGACCTCGGTGGTAATCGTTGTTGCCGGTTGCTCCCGAAGGTTAACACGGTAGCCCCTGGCCGCGTCCACACTTGGATAGAGACTTTGGATTTTGCACAGTACAGCTACCCAGGAGAACAGGATGAAGCAAAGAAGAATTTTTAGAGGAAGCAATTTTTCCGTGTATATTCTTGAGGAATGAAGAAGGATATAAATAGAGTTCAAAAAATAGCTGTTATGAATTCAAACGGTCAAATATTAAACGAGTATTAAAATAGGCTTTGAATGCTGCGTATTAAAGCGAGGCTTTATTTGCGTATTTATTGAGAGGTTTTGAATGCTGCAATCAATTAGCCGTTACCAACATTTTAGAATGAGACGCCATTTATTATAGACGAATTGGACTGCCCATGGATGAGGATGAGACTACAGTTGAGTTACTGTGAGTCATGAAAAGAACCCGTGAGTCTACAGTTGTTGTGCTCGTGAATATACAGAATATACAGATGTTGCGCTGTGAGTAATTTTTGAGGGTAATCTCATACACAAAGCGAAATTTTTGAGGGCGTTCACGGTCCATTTATATTGAAATTGACCATTCAAATTGATGAGTATAAGTCCGTTATCCTACAGCGAGCCCTTCATTACAAACATCTACGTAGACAATATATGTATCAGTTTGTAAGAGCATAGGCTAATGAATCAGTTTGGATCTGTATCAGTATGTACATCAATATATTTGAATGGCTGGGTCATTTTGAAAATGTCATCAATTTGAATATGTATGAGATTTAATCTAAAGTTTTGCAAGCAGTTTCTGAATTCGATTGAATATGTCTTCAGATTGAAAAGGTATCAGATTTAATATAAAAGTTTGCATGTAGTTTCTGAGTCAGAGTGAATAAGTATCCAGTTTAATCTACAATTTTTTTAGATTGAACAAGTATAATAAGACTTAAATCTAAAAGTTTGCATGTAGGCTTGATTGGGATTCAGATTAAGTCTGATGAAAGTTGGAATTAAAATTATAGCATATCACAAATATGCTCAAAGCGCAAAACGGGCAAAATTATTCCCGTGGTCGCGTTGAGAAAATTTGTCATCGATGCAACATCAGCTTAACGCACACAGCGGGTAAAATTCTGCTGGTTGTGCACGATAAACAATTGTTCATAAAATACCTTAGATGCTCAAAGCGAACACCTGGCTCTGGCTGTGCTTGTTGTGCGCTTTACGCAATTATGTTAACCATTATAAATTTGCTCAACGCGCACAACGGCCGTAAATTTGTTGGTACTGAGCGTTGAGCAATTATGTAAGCGGCTATAAATTTTTCCAACTCCCTTTCCAACGGTCAAACATTCTTGGGAAAATCATATGTCTGGTATCAATTAGCTGTAGATTCACGAGCAGTATTTTGTATATTCACAAGCACCCCTCCATAGCATGACGGGGTCTTCGATGTAGCCACACAGTAGAAGTGTAGAACTCTACTGCAGTCTCATCCTCATAAACCAATACAATTCGTTGCCATGCATTGTGCGTTGTGTGCCTTAAGCAATTCCGGTTTTCCATGCGTTTTGCGCGGTGAGCATTTAAGATTGTTACTCGCTTCTGTATTATGTAGCACAGTGTACGCGTCGAATAAAATGTATGAAAAAAGATTAGTGGAGATTAATATTGTTGGGAGTAATTTTCCAATTGGCATCAATGTTGATCACGGCGAAAAGCCATTGAGTTTCATTGTTTTGAGCGGAGAATAATTAACCTATTTTGATACAAATGATAGAATAATTGGGATTACGCGATTTTTGCATTGGTATTACGCGGTGTGCGCGTTGAGTAAATAAATGTTGATTCCCGAGATCCATTGCATTACTGTAGGATCACGGACTTAGTATACTCTTCATTTTTATTGGTCAAATTCCTAAGTGGCTTACAACGAGCCCTTATCTTCTCACAACTTCCTCTACTTCCATCTATAAATCTTCTTCTTAATTTGCGCACACAACCACCGTCTGCAAACAATAAGTTCTTCTGCTGTTCGTGCATGCTTGATAAATATATGGACGATAGTATTCATCCAATAGTCTTTTCACGTAAAGTAAATGGTTGATGTTGGAAACTGACGCTATGATGGTAATAAACGCAACGAAGGGCTGAAATCAATTAGCTGTTGTGCGCGTCGTGCGCGATGGTTAAAAGTCCTAGTGTGAATCAATATCCATCCACTGTACACACACGGTCTAACATCCGAGGACTCCACAGTACACACAAGGGCTTATAGTGGAACCAATTAATCCGCATGCACAACGGAAAAAAATTGGTTGTTTTTGTTGCGCTGGAAAATAAAGAATTTTACGAGTTTTTGACGCAGAGTAATTTTCGTAATAGCATAAATTTTTCTCAAGGCGCAAAACGGTTCAGATTCCTTGTCGTGTGCGGAGAGTAATTTGCCTCTTTTTCAGCTGAGCCTAAAATACTTGGGATTACGCGTTTTTGTCGATGGGATTACGCGTTGATTAAATAAGATGTTCATTCCCGAGATCCCTAGCATTACTGTAGGATAACGGAATTAATACTCATCAATTTGATCGGTCGTTTTTCACTATAAATGCACCGTGAATGCCGTGAATGCCCTGGAGAAGCGTATGAAATCGGAGGACTACAAGCTGATGATGTCGCCTCCCGAATATGCTTCTCTCACTGGTCTGCGAAGATAAGAATGGCCCCCCTGGCCTTTGCACCTTGGTTGGCTGCTCTAGGTCAATTAGGTTGGCGGTGCATGGCTACCGTCTCTCTTAGGCATAAGCACTCCCTCCTGTTCTTCTCAATCTCTTGGCTCGCAGCCAAATTGGCCAAATCTGACTGTGGATGAAGCAGATCATAATTGTCCCTTTCCTCCTGCAGATTTCCAATTTTGGCTGCGAGCCAAGAGATCGAAAAGAACAGGAGGGAGTGCTTGTGCCTCAGAGAGACGGTAGCCATGCACCGCCAACCTATGTGACCCAGGGCAGCCATCCAGGGCGCAAAGGCCAGGAGGCCATTCTTCTCTTCGCAGACCAGGGAGAGGAGCATATTTGGGAGGCGACAGCATCAGCTTGTAGTCCTCCGATTTCATACGCTTCTCCAGGGCATTCACAGTCCATTTAGTGTGAAATTGACCATTCAAATTGATGAGTATACTCCGTTATCCTACAACGAGCCCTAATGCCTGATTCTTGCGATAGAAATGGACGATGGAATTCAACCAGTTCTCTTTTTATGTAAAGCTAAATGGTTGATGTTAGAAACTTACGCAATGGGGGTAATAAACGTAACGAAGGGCTATCGTCCATTTATAATCTAGCATGCCCAATGAATGCCTTCCATATCTAAACTCCATTACAGGGCTGTGAGAAAGCTAATGTTGATGGATTGTCTCAGAATGCAGAAGCTGGAACCTGTGCGGAAACACAAAAGGAATGGTTGTCTCAGATTTCCAGAAAATCAAATGATGTGAAGAGTTACACATCCATTTCCTCGTCTGAAACAGATGATGATGATGATGCCAGAGAAGTAAAGCGACAGAAATTACAAAACGAGCAGGGAAGTGACTGTAATGACACGCCAATGAAGCCATGTCCGCCTCTGAACTATTTGAATTCGTAAATGTTTTGGACTATTTGAGTCTTTGGATAATTATCGGAGGAAGCCATCTTATGAACACTTTTCCTTGTGTATGCGTGTGCGGAGGCCCATGTCCAGTAGTGCACATATCATATTGGTCTCTTATATTGGTCTCTTACAGGCGGTGAAGATCTTCTCTGGATTAAGCTTTTACTTCACCGATCAGTTCGAGCCTCCTTACAGGGGCTTCCTCGAAAAGGTGGTTCTAGCTGCCGGTGGAACCGTCCTGAAGAATGTTGACCTGGTGATGGACGCATCAAATGCCAGAGTGTTCTCCGTATGATCCGCCTTCATTGTCTACAATGAAGACCCTCCACCTACGTGCGCCTTAGCAGATCTTGAGGAGGTTGTAATGAAGAGATGCGACGAGGTTGGGGCCTTGGAATCAAAGACCGGTTTCAGAGTCATCGGCCATATTCTCTTACTGGAACACATCGCTGCATGCAGTTCTGCATCTGAGCTTGTAAGTTGTTCAAAGACCAGCGGTGTTTAGTATTTTGATCTGTTGGTGTTGTTCGACGCCTCATGTGAATCGGAGTTCCTCTCGGCGTCTTTGAAACGGCTACATACCTGACTGTAGGTTACAACGACGCATGCTATGACTACACTCATATCCAGCCGATGATGGCAGAAAATCGATAATGACGGTAATAAACGGTCAAATTTATTCCCATGGGGGCGTTGAGCAAATTTGTCATCGACACAACTATAGCTTAACGCGCACAACGGGCATAATTCTGCATGTTGTGCGCTTTGCGCAATTATGTTAACCATTACAAATTTTCTTAACGCGCACAACGGCTCAAAGTGAACACCTGGCGTTACTTGTTGTGTGCTTTGAGCAATTATTTTAACCATTAAAAATTTGCTCACGGCGCACAACGGCCATACATTTATTGGGTCTGAGCGTTGAGCAATTATGTAAGCGGCTATAAATTTTTCCAGCTCACTTGCCACCGGTCAAACATTCTTGGAAAAATCATATGTCTGGTATCAATCAGCTGTAGATTCACGAGCAGTATTTTGTATATTCACGAGCACCCCTCTGTAGCTTGACGGGGTCTTCGATGTAGCCACACAGTAAAACTCTACTGCAGTCACATCCTCATTGAGCGTTGTGCGTTATGCGCATTGAGCAATTCTCGTTTTCCATGCGTTTTACGCGGTGATCAATTATAATAGTTACTCTCTTCTGTATTATTTAGCCCGGGGTGCGTGTCGAATAAAATGTATTAAAAAATCTTAGTGGAGAGTAGTATTGTTGGGAGTAATTTTCCTAATAGTATCAATGTTGATCAAGGCGAAAAATCGTTGAGTTTCCTTGTTTTGCGCGGAGAGTAATTAACCTATTTTGATCCAGATGCTAAAATAATTGGGATTACGCGATTTTCGCGTTGGTATTACGCAGTTTGCGCGTTGAGTAAATAATTGTTGATTCCCGAGATCCATTGCATTACTGTAGGATCAAGGACTTATTATACGCTTCATTTTGATTGCTCCAATTCCCCTATAAATGGAGGACAACGAGCACTCATCTTCTCACAACTTCATCTACTTTCTTCCCTCATCTTCTTCTTTATTTGCCCACACAACCTCCGTATGGAAACAGTAAGTCCTTCAGCTGTTCGTACATGCTTGATATAGATATCAGATATGGACGATAGCATTCATTCAGCTGTTCGTCCATTTATAACTGATGACTAATTTTTTTCATCTCCCTTGCTTCGCCCAAATTCTGAACTAAACCCTAACCCTAGATCCATCAACATCTGTCCGATCGAGTTTGCTTGCAGTTATGCAATCGATTGATCCGCGCGTCCTTGTTTTTTTAAAGGTAACGATCACAGTTCGTTTTTTTGCTTTTAGTGAGCGAGGATCATCTCATCCTTCCTAAGATCATCGAACTTTCTCTGCTCCTTCAGAATACCCTTCAAGATTGTAGCGCGAACAATGTCCTCGTGCCCAGGAAGTATCGAAATTCATGTAACTATTGATCCTGAGGTTATCGAATGCTTCGTTGGATGCGAGCCCTTGCGCAACAACCACGTGAATCTGAGGTACTGATGATGGAAGGAGTGGCGGTGCCCGTGACTCTGCGGTGTCTCTTGCCGAAGATGAACAATATCACCCTCAGAATGCAGCCCTGCACAATAACCACGTTTTCAATCCTGTCATGCTAGCTGAATAGCTGCCTGAACCTGGAGGATCGAGTCATTGGAGTAAGTACAAATTTTCTAATTATTTCCTCTGAATAATTCAAAACTACGTATGTATGTATGATGGCATTAAGCATTCTGTTTTGTTACCAGGATGAAATGTTTGATTTTTCAGAACCGGAAGCTTCAGCGCTAGAATATTGGGATCAGTAGATGCCTTCGGATTGCATGAGAAATACGCTGAGCACGGTAACTGTAAACGTGGATGATGTACACCGCAAGGGCTCGCATCCAACGAAGCATTTTATGACCTCTGGATCGATGGTAACATGAATTTCACCTCTTTCCATATTCCGACGCGATTCTTCTTCATTTTATTCTTCAATTTGGATGCGAGACAAGAGATCGAAAACAATAGGAGGGAGTGCTTGTGCCTCGGAGGGACGGTAGCCATGCACCGCCAACCTATGTGACCAAGGGCCGCCATCCAGGCTTAATCATATGTATCCGTTTGTAAGAGCATAGGCTAATGAATCAGTTTGGATCTGTATCAGTATGTACATCAATTTAGTTGAATGGCTGGGTCATTTTCAAAATGTCATCAATTGGAATATGTATGAGATTTAATCTAAAATTTTGCAAGCAGTTTCTGAATTCGATTGAATATGTCTTCAGCTTGAATAAGTATCAGATTTAATTTTAAAGTTTGCATGTAGTTTTTGAGTCAGAGTGAATAAGTATCCGGTTTAATCTACAATGTTTTCAGATTGAACAAGTATAATTAGACTTAAATCTAAAAGTTTGCATGTAGGCTTGATTGGGATTCAGATTAAGTATGATGAAAGTTGGAATTAAAATTATAGCATCTCACAAATATGCTCAAAGCGTAAAACGGGCAAATTTATTCCCATGGTCGCGTTGAGAAAATTTGTCATCGATGCAACATCAGCTTAACGTGCACAACGGGTAGAAGTTTGCTGGTTGTGCACCTTAAACAATTGTTCATAAAATACCTTAGATGCTCAAAGCGAACACCTGGCTCTGGCTGTGCTTGTTGTGCGCTTTGCGCAATTATGTTAACCATTGTAAATTTGCTCAACGCGCACAACGGCCATAAATTTGTTGGTATTGAGCGTTGAGCAATTATGTAAGCGGCTATAAATTTTTCCAACTCGCTTCCCAACGGTCAAACATTCTTGGGAAAATCATATGTCTGGTATCAATCAGCTGTAGATTCACGAGCAATATTGTGTATATTCACGAGCACCCCTCCGTAGCATGACGGGGTCTTCGATGTAGCCACACAGTAGAAGTGTAGAACTCTACTGTCGTCTCATCCTCATAAACCAATAAAATTCACTGCTATACGTTGTGCGTTGTGCACCTTGAGCAATTCCGGTTTTCCATGCATTTTGCGCGGTGAGCATTTACGATTGTTACTCGCTTCTGTATTATTTAGCACGGTGTGCGCGTCGAATAAAATGTATGAAAAAAGATTAGTGGAGATAAGTATTGTTGGGAGTAATTTTCCAATTGGCATCAATGTTGATCACGACGAAAAGCCGTTGAGTTTCCTTGTTTTGAGCGGAGAATAATTAACCTTTTTTATACAAATGATAGAATAATTGGGATTACGCGATTTTCACGTTGGTATTACGCGGTGTGCGCGTTGAGTAAATAAATGTTGATTCTCGAGATCCATTGCATTACTGTAGGATCACGGACTTAGTATACTCTTCATTTTTATTGGTCAAATTCCTAAGTGGCTTACAACGAGCCCTCATCTTCTCACAACTTCCTCTACTTCCATCTATAAATCTTCTTCTTAATTTGCGCACACAACCACCGTCTGCAAACAATAAGTTCTTCTGCTGTTCGTGCATGCTTGATAAAGATATGGACGATAGCATTCATCCAGTAGTCTTTTCACGTAAAGTAAATGGTTGATGTTGGAAACTGACGCTATGACGGTAATAAACGCACCGAAGGGCTGAAATCAATTAGCCGTTGTACGCGTCGTGCGCGGTGGTTAAAAGTCATAGTGTGAATCAATATCCATCTGCTGTACACAGACGGTCTCACATCTGAGGACTCCACAGTACACATAAGGGCTTATAGTGGAACCAATTAATCGGCACGCACAACGGAAAAAATTTGATTGTTTTTGTTGCGATGGAAAATAAAGAATTTTACGAGTTTTTGACGGAGAGTAATTTTCGTAATAGCATAAATTTTTCTCAAGGCGCAAAACGGTTCAGATTCCCTGTCGTGTGCGGAGAGTAATTTGCCTCTTTTTCAGCTGAGCCTAAAATACTTGGGATTACGTGTTTTTCTCGGTGGGATTACGTGTTGAGTAAATAAGATGTTCATTCCTGAGATCCCTAGCATTACTGTAGGATAAATGGACCGTGAATGCCGTGAATGCCCTGGAGAAGCGTATGAAATCGGAGGACTTCAAGCTGATGATGTCGCCTCCCAAATATGCTTCTCTCCCTGGTCTGCGAAGAGAAGAATGGCCCCCTGGCCTTTGCACCCTGGTTGGCTGCTCTGGGTCAATTAGGTTGGCGGTGCATGGCTACCGTCTCTCTTAGGCACAAGCACTCCCTCTTGTTCTTTTCGATCTCTTGGCTCACAGCCAAATTGGCCAAATCTGACTGTGGATGAAGCAGATCATAATTGTCCCTTTCCTCATGCAGATTTCCAATTTTGGCTGCGAGCCAAGAGATCGAAAAGAACAGGAGGGAGTGCTTGTGCCTCAGAGGGATGGTAGCCATGCACCGCCTACCTATGTGACCCAGGGCAGCCATCCAGGGCGCAAAGGCCAGGGGGCCATTCTTCTCTTTGCAGACCAGGGAGAGGAGCATATTTGGGAGGCGACAGCATCAGCTTGTAGTCCTCTGATTTCATACGCTTCTCCAGGGCATTCACGGTCTATTTAGTGTGAAATTGAAGGGCTATCGTCCATTTATAATCAAGCATGCCCGATGAATGCCTTCCATATGTGAGCATTTCGCCTTCCACTCCTCGACTATACACTCCATATCCATCTCCTCTTTTTACACTCCATCCAAACCATCAAACCCTTCATCATTTCACTATACCTCGTCTATGACACACAAACACTCCCTCCTGTCCTTTCCGATCGCGAAGATAAAAAGCTCATTCTATTTGTTATGCAACCATTTGGTGTTGTTCGACGCCTCATGTGAATCGGAGTTCCTCTCGGTATCTTTGAAACGGCTACATACCTGACTGCAGGTTACAACGACGCATGCTATGACTACACTCATTTCCAGCCGATGATGGTAGAAAATCGGCAATGACGGTAATAAAAGGAACGAAGATGGTCGCCCGATGAACTCGCGGAAGTTGACGGGGAAGCACGCAGATCACACCGACAATCATATGTTTCAGTTTGTAAGAGCATAGGCTAATCAATCTGTTTGGATCTGTATCAGTATGTACATCAATATATTTGAATGGATGGGTCATTTTGAGAATGTCATCAATTGGAATATGTATGAGATTTAATCTAAACTTTAGCTAAACGCGCACAACGGGCATAATTCTGCTGGTTGTGCGCGTTTACGTATGTTGAAATTTGGAATGTGATTGATTCACTGCACTGGTGCGCAGTGGAATTAAACTTATAGCATCTCACAAATATGCTCAAAGCGTAAAACAGGTAAATTTATTTCCGTGGGGGCGTTGAGCAAATTTGTCATCGACGCAACTTTAGCTTAACGCGCACAACGGTCATAAATCCTGCTCGTTGTGCGTGTTTAAGTATATAATGAAATTTGGAATGTGATTGATTCACTGCACTGGTGCGAAGTGGAATTAGAATTATAGCATCTCACAAGTATGCTCAAAGTGCAAAACGGTCAAATTTATTCCCGTGGGGGCGTTGAGCAAATTTGTCATCGACGCAACTATAGCTTAACGCACACAACGGGCATAATTCTGCATGTTGTGCGCTTTGCGCAATTATGTTAACCATTACAAATTTTCTTAACGCGCACAACGGCTCAAAGTGAACACCTAGCGTTACTTGTTGTGTGCTTTGAGCAATTATTTTAACCATTAAAAATTTGCTCACGGCGCACAGCTGCCATACATTTATTGGGTCTGAGCGTTGAGCAATTATGTAAGCGGCTATAAATTTTTCCAGCTCACTTGCCACCGGTCAAACATTCTTGGAAAAATCATATGTCTGGTATCAATCAGCTGTAGATTCACGAGCAGTATTTTGTATATTCACGAGCACCCCTCTGTAGCTTGACGGGGTCTTCGATGTAGCCACACAGTAAAACTCTACTGCAGTCACATCCTCATTGAGCGTTGTGCGTTATGCGCATTGAGCAATTCTCATTTTCCATGCGTTTTGCGCGGTGATCAATTATAATAGTTACTCTCTTCTGTATTATTTAGCCCGGGGTGCGTATCGAATAAAATGTATTAAAAAATCTTAGTGGAGAGTAGTATTGTTGGGAGTAATTTTCCTATTAGCATCAATGTAAGGCAAAAAATCGTTGAGTTTCCTTGTTTTGTGCGGAGAGTAATTAACCTATTTTGATTCATATGCTAAAATAATTGGGATTACGCGATTTTTGCGTTGGTATTACGCGTGTAACGACTGGTTTTTCTATAGTAGTGTTATCGATGTATATATATATGTCTTGGTGGATTTTCTCCTTGCGTGTGATTTCCGTCTTCGTAGCTTTCACTTTCGTTCGTTTCGTTGTGATTTCCTAGCTTCTTCCTTAGATCGTTGAGCTTGGAGTAAGTCACTCGTGACGAGCTTCATATCGCTCATATCTTAGAGGTAGGTTGATCTTAGAAGCCGTAGGAATCTTCCCGAAGCTTCGCGCTTCAATTCGGCACATTCCGTGCACGTTAGTTGGTTCAAGAAGGAGAACCAACCGACTAGATTCCAATCTAGTCGGTCAGGAACTCTTTGCAAACCGACTAGTTCATTGAATCAATTATTCAGGAGTTACTGTTTATCGTTAGTCGGTCTAAGAACATTCGTCGACCGACTAGATGAGAAACTAGTCGGTCAGTAGTTGTTCTTTGACCGACTAAATCTAAATCCTATTTTCCGTCAGGAGTTACTGTTTACACTTAGTCGGTCTGCGTTGGTCAACCGACCAACTAGTTCCCAAACTAGTCGGTCAGTGGTTGCTCTTTGACCGACTAATCAGTGTCGAAACCCTAATTTCTGGGCAGCCGCTGGATTCTTCCTATAAATAGACCCGATTACTTTCACTTTCTTTCTTTTCTCCTGAGCCATTGTCTTCCCCAAATCCTTCTCCATCTTCCCCAAACCCTTCCTCCTTCATCTCAAGCCTATCTCCACCATCCCAAGCTCCATCTCACCTCCATTGGCCAAGCTTCAATCTCCTCTTCAAAACCCCCTTTAATCCATTTTCTCCAGATTTTCTCCATCCATTCCAGATCTGAACCGTGGTTTTTCGGATCGTTCATCCGTTGCCGTGGTTGCTCGGCGTCGATCTTCCGCTTCTATACGGTAGTGTTCGATCCTTTAATGTTTTCACAACCCACATTGATATTGTGAAACCCTAATAAAAATGGTTATTAGACATCATAGGATTCAATTAAGAAACCGGTTCTAGATATCTTTTCTAATGTTGTTTCTCTATAGCAGTGGTCCATTCACCGTAGATAACATTTGTGTGACGTGCTTGTCGACCGTCCTCGTCGGTATCAGGCAAGTGAAACTTGCATCTCTTGATTTGGGCCATGTCTTAGGCCATTACCTTGCTTTAGCGTAAAAGAGACTAGACGGTGAAGGGATAGCCATCTGGACGCCATTGACCTTGCTTGACAACGAAGCTTGGTCCGTCACCTTCATCATGCTTGTATGTCACGTTTAATTTCACTTAACGGTATGCGTATTAACTGTTCATGTCATCCATGCATCTTTAACTGCCATGTTTAATTTAAATTAACGGTACGCGAATATCTGTTCATGTCATTGCATTTTGCCTGTCATGTTTAAATTCAATTAACGGTACGCGAATATCTGTTCATGTCATTACATTTTTCCTGTCATGTTTAAATTCAATTAACGGTACACGAATATTTGTTCATGTCATTGCATTTTGCCTGTCATGTTTAAATTCAATTAACGGTACGTGAATATCTGCTCATGTCATTGCATGCTGGAACACTCATCGTAATTGCGTAGCATCGCTACATACTAGTGCTACTTGTTCCGGCTAGGCACCCGTTTTGCGGGCACAACCCTTTGCCAATTACAAATCTGGCTCGTGGTCCAGAAAACGAGCTCAACACAGCCTGCGGGCAATAGGGCACTCACCTGTGTGTGAGTGATCCCTTGTACTTGAACACAGCCTGCGGGCAATAGGGCGCTCACATGTGTATGGGTGATCCCTTGTACTTGTTACTTGACAATACATGTCACACCTACCACTTGTTACTTGCTAATTGTACTTTACTTGTTACTTCCATACGATACTTGCCATGCCATGCACCATACTATAACTGCTAGGTTGTTAGTTTACCTTTCTTTCAGTTTCCTTGCACAAGTCTTTCGACTTGCTGACATGTGCCCCTTTTCTCTTTTGGGTGACACATGTTAGATCCTGAGCCTGAGTTCGTCGCTGAGGACGTAGTGTTTGCTGGCGCTGAGCCAATGGTTACCGAGGAGGAGTTCGTGGTCACTGGTGACATGTCTTAGAGGTCGCTTGTGTACTCTTCCTTTGTTTAGGTTTGCTGTTAGTTGTTGGTGCGTGGCACCTTTGCTGGTATGTTGTACTTTGTTGGCCATGTTTGGGCCTTAGATTTTCCCTTTTGAGCCTGGTGGCTTTTCTGTGATATTGTAATTTATTTTATGGATATTCTGAGATTTAATAAATTGCTTATTGTCTCATTCCCTTATTATTATTGTTGTTTCGTATTGCGTTGCAAGGACATGCCAATTTATTGTTGATTGACGCTTATCGGGCTTGGAGCTTTGCAGCTTCAAGTCTGAGCGGACCTTCTCACGTCTCGCCTCCACATTTTTGGGAAGCGGGGCGTGACAATGCGGTTTGCGCATTGAGTAAATAATTGTTGATTCCCGAGATCCATTGCATTACTGTAGGATCAAGGACTTATTATACGCTTCATTTTGATTGCTCCAATTCCCCTATAAATGAGCACTCATCTTCGCACAACTTCATCTACTTTCTTTCATCATCATCTTCTTTATTTGCCCACACAATCTCCGTACGGAAACAGTAAGTCCTTCAGCTGTTCGTGCATGCTTGATATAGATATCAGATATGGACGATAGCATTCATTCAGCTGTTCGTCCATTTATAATCAGGCATGCCCGAAAAAGGGTTTCCAGATGTGCGGATTTCACCTTCCACCATGCCCGTGCCTCTGCGGTGTCTCTTGCCGAAGATGAAAAAACTCACCCTCAGAATGCAACCCTGCACAACAACCACGTTTTCAATCCTGTCATGCTTGCTGAATAGCTGCCCGAACCTGGAGGATCTAGTCATTGGAGTAAGTACAAATTTGCTAATTATTTCCTCTGAATAATTCAAAACTACGTATGTATGTATGATGGCATTAAGCATTCTGTTTTGTTACCAGGATGAAATGTTTGATTTCCCAGACCCGGAAGCTTCAGCGCTAGAATATTGGGTTTAGTAGATGCCTTCGGATTGCATGAGAAATACGCTGAGCACGGTAACTGTAAACGTGGACGATGTACACCGCAAGGGCTCGCATCCAACGAAGCATTCTATGACCTCGGCTCGATGGTTACTGGAATTTCACCTTTTTCCGTATTCCGACGAGATTCTTCTTCATTTTCTTCTTCAATTTGGCCGCGAGACAAGAGATCGAAAACAACAGGAGGGAGTGCTTGTGCCTCAGAGGGACGGTAGCCATGGACCGCCAACCTATGTGACCAAGGGCCGCCATCCAGGTTTAATCATATGTATCCGTTTGTAAGAGCATAGGCTAATGAATCAGTTTGGATCTGTATCAGTATGTACATCAATATATTTGAATGGCTGGGTGTAACGGTCGCTTTCCGATCGTACCTTGTTCGTGCACGTGCTTTTGACCGTGCACGTGTTTGTTTTAGACCTTGTTTGTTTTTGAACACTTTGGTGTGATAAGTCGTTGTGAACGTCTCTGAGAGTATTAAATTGTGTCACTAATTTGGAACGACATTTCTCGGGTCGTTCTCCCACGATTTGACCTTATTCGAAGAGACGTTGTGATTTTCACTTTTTACGTGAGACGTTTCTATTTTTAGTTTCGTCGCTCGACGTCAAAATTGAGATCCGTCTTCTTAGTTTTCTTTCTCTCGTCGTTCCGATCACTCTAATATTTATTTCACAATTTTTGGAGTTCATTTGACCTATTTTATATTTTTAGCAAAACTTATAATATTTTTAATAACTAAGTTTTAAAGTATTTTTAGCCAAATAAAATTTTTATTAGATTATAATACTTCAAACTATTTTTGAGCCAAATCCTAGCTCATCTTGGCCGCACCCTAGCCATGCGTGGGTTAGAGAGAGAGAGTTTTATTTTTAATTATTTTTAAATCCTAATCCTATTAGATTTAGCCCTAGACCAAGTCAACCCCTCTATACTATATAAACAACCCTTAGGTTAACTCATTTTCGCAAGAAATTAACCCTAGCCGTCACAAAAACCCCCAATTCTCGCTTGCGACGTTCGTCGCAACCGCTGCTCAGCCGCCCAGTGCCCGACCGGCGTTTTCGCCCCGTTCCCTCGGTCTGACCGAGGCCAACCCATGCACAGCTGCTCCGCTCCGCACCCAGCAGCCGCCCGCTTCGATGCAATGCATCGCACCCCGCCTGACCGAGGGATTCCATCGGCCTGACCGATAGAACGGCCCGCACCCCGCTCCGCACAGCCGCCCGCTTCGTTGCAACTTGCAACGTTGCAACCCTGCTCCGCATCGCTCGCTACGACCGATGCCCCCTCTCGGTCTGACCGACCCGTTCCCCCGCTTTGCCCGCATCGCCGCTTCGTTGCAGCCCGCATCGCTGCAGCCCCCGCTCCCCAAGCGCCCGACCGAAGACATCCCCCGCACCGACCGAGAGCCCCCGCTCCGCATTGCACCCCGTAGCGCTGTTGTAACGACTGGTTTTTATAATATATGTTTTGGTGGATTTTCTCATCATGTGTGGTTTTCGTCTCCGTAACTTTCATTTTCGAATCGTTTCGTCGTGTTTTCTCGTTTATTCCTTAGGATCGTCGATTTCAGAGTAAGTCATTCAAGACGGGCTCCATAACGGTCGTATCTTACTATTAGATCAAGCCTATGAGTCTTAGGAATCGATCCCGGGGCTCCGCGCTCCGTATCGGAACTTTTGGTGCTAATTAGCCGGTGTAAGAAGGGCCACCGACCGACTAGATGACGATCCAGTCGGTCGGCAAACCTTCTTGAACCGACTAGTTGGCTTTCTAAATTATTCTGGAGTTACTGTTTATCGTTAGTCGGTCTAAGAACTTTGGTTGACCGACTAGGTTGCAAACTAGTCGGTCAGCAATGCTTCTTTAACCGACTAACTCATCAATTATTTTTGACACTAGTTACTGTTTACTCTTAGTCGGTCTAAGAACGTTCATCGACCGACTAGATCTCAAACTAGTCGGTCAGTAGTTGTTCTTGGACCGACTAACTCTTAGTTCAGGTTTTCGACTGGAGTTACTGTTTACACTTAGTCGGTCTGCGTTGTTCGACCGACCGACTAGATCTCAAACTAGTCGGTCAACAGTTGTTCTTTGACCGACTAAGCAGTGCAGGAAACCCTAGTTTTGCCCTAGCCGCCACCAAACTCTATAAATACCCCTCCAAACGTTTTCTTCTCCTCCCTCACGACCTAAAACCCTAATTTCTCCCCCATTGAGCCCACATCTCCCTCAAACCATTAATCCTTCATCCCAAGCTCATCCTCCATCATCCAAACCCTCCCTCAACTCATTCCACCTCTCATCTTCCCCAAATCTCCATCAAAATCCCCAAAATCCCTCAAAACCCTATTTCTCCAAACTTCTCAAATCATTTCCAGATCTGAACCCTAGGTTCCCCGGAGCGTTTCTTCCGTCGCCGTGGTTGCTCGGCGTTATTTTCCCGTTCTCTGCACGGCAATACTCGATTCCTTTAGTTTTAGCATAACCCACATTGACATTGTGAAACCCTAATAAAATGGATTATTAGATGATTAGGGTTCTAATAAGAAATGAATTTAGAATCATTGTGCTAATGATTGTTTTGCCATAACAGTGGTCCATTCCGTAGTTAGCTTGTGTGACGATCTTCATTGCTCGTTGGTTGACTCGGAAAACGCGCAAGCGCACGCCTTCCACTCCCAAGCGTAGGAGCGTCAATGCAATATAAAATAACCGGTGAGTACCGGGTCGGATCACAGGGACAATTCGTTCTACGTTCACAAATTTGACTGATAAAGAAAAATAAAGTCTGAAACAACTACCGTGCTAACGGTGGATGAGTGGTAAAAGCGTGGTGAAAAATCGTGGAGAAACTAAAAATTCTAACCTACGCACTAGGGTTAGATAGCCAAAGGAGGATTTAGGGTAGCAAGGCGAGGGGCATGGGTTGTGAATTCACTAAGGTCGGTGCTAATCAACACTAATTACCGGTATATAACTCAATCGGTCATCCGACTAAGGAAGCCCAATCGGAAAATTTAACATTCATGAACACGTAATTTTGCAATAGGGATGGACATATGATCGGAGCACTAATCAAATGAAGATCATGGTATTTTCTCAAATTGTGCCCTCTCGGGACTTAACCAATTAAATTCGTGCCCTAATAATACTTCCAACATCAACAATGAAAATTGGGCAAGAGGGAATTAGGGCCAACATTAACATCCAACCCAATGAATCACCACCCAAGCACACTAACACTACACAATCATAGCAAACAAGATGGAAATTTCATTCAAAAGATTCATCAAAGTTTCATACAAAAGTGAGATATCAATTTACAAAAGTGAGGAAGAAAGATATCACCCAAGCTCTCCCCAAATGAGCCTCCCTTCCACTTTAGCACCTCCTCCAAGCTTTCCCCAAGTTCCAATGGCCTCCAAGCTTCTCCCTAGCCTTTGGGGAAGAAAACCCCCATCAAGAACCCTAAAAATCGCCAAGAAACCCTCCAAAAACGAGAGAGAGCCCCCCAAAATCGCATTCAGCCCTGTTATAAGCATTGCGGGTCGGATCGGGTCGGATCCGACCCGCCAAACCCGCGCGCGCCTGCCTTAAAAGCGGAGCGGGGCCGTTGGCCCGCTCAAAAATCCCGCCCGCAAGCGCGGGCGGGCTCCGCTCGCACAAAAGCGGGGCGGGCCGGCGCTGGGCCGGCCCGCTCCGCAGTTAATATTTTTTTTAATTTTAAATTGTTTTTTTTAATTATCAGATGAGCGGGCCGGCCTGCTGGCCGGCCCGCAAAAACGTTTTTTTTTCTTTTTAAAAACAAAGGCGACTGTGGGCCGGCCAGCAGGCCGACCCACAGGGCTATTTAAATTTTTTTTTTAAATTTCTTTTTTTTTCTTTTCAAAATTCCAGAAAAGCCTTTCTAGCCTCCAAAAATCCCCAAAAATAGCTGGAAATTCCCAAAAATTCTGAAAAAATTCCAGAAAATCCAGAAAAATCCCAGGAGTACCTGAAAAATACGAGAAGGAGAAATTAGTCCATTTGATGTGAAAATAAATTAAATGACTATTAAAAACACAATATTGACTTCCCAATAAGCTATATAAAATATTCCAATGCTCCAATAATTCTCAAAAATTGACCATATAATCACAATAATACCAGGAGCATATGAAAAATAACAGGAAGCCAATAAAGACGATCAAAACCATATTTTGTGCCAAGAATGAGAATAAGCTCTAAAATTGATATGAAATGAAAATATACCCAAAAAGAGCACAATTAAGCCGAATCTTTAGCACAAAATGGGGATAGTTAGGGGGTAAAAACATACACTTTATATCCCGAATCACACCCCCCAACTAGCTTTTTGCTAGTCCCTAGCAAAATATGCGAAAAATTCGGATTAAATTGAAAAACATGCACCAAATCCTCGATATCATCATGACATACTCCAAAATGGGATTTCCAAATGATTTCAAAGCAAATATACCAAATATATGAAAGTAAACAACAAATGATACTCCCCTCAATCCAATTCAAAGAAAAGTGAGGAAATAAGCCCCGTATCACATGTATCGGGATATCACGATATCAAAATTTCCAATTTTCATGAAAGTGGCCAAAACAAAAGAAAATATTTCATCTAAGTTGTGGGAGATGAGATTGCATCACTCATGTGGCTTATTATTTCATTTTTCATTCATTTTTCTTTTCTTTTCTCTTTTTTTTCTTTTTTTTTGTTTTTGATGTTTATGTTTTGCATTCACGCGATAACGCCATAAATGCAAACACCGACACATTTGCATACACGCGATGACGCTATATATACAAATGGATGGAATGATTCCCTAAATCTCATCTTTGGCGTCCTCCCCAATGTTTCGTGGGGCACCGGCTACTCGATTTGATTAGAAAAACCATTCACTTATACTACTCTATTTCTCATTCCAACACAAATTAGCAACTCATCCACCCACTTCTAAGAAGAAAACAAAGCATACACAAGATGGCCAAATCCAATCCAATTAAAACCACACCGTTCATCCCAACAAATGCAATCACTTACACCAAACTTTTCCCACATTGTTTCAAAAAGAGCATCACGACATATGAAATAGCTTCATACATGGTATATTAACATATGAATTCAAAATGGAAAAGAAATGAAACATGCCAATCCAACATCGAGAAATCGATACCAAATTGATAATCCGAAAAATTTGCATGGCATTAAGCAAGTAGGGACTAAACAAAGCAAGCGGCGTAGGAACGAGAAGGCCAAATATGATATGCAATGAAATTCAATGGGTGATGGAGAAACATGGAGGGATCTCAAAAAAAAAAAAAATTAGGCTCAAAATCCTAACAATCCTAGAGATTCTAACACTCTCCCCCCAACTTAAAATAAGCATTGTCCTCAATGTTGGGAGAGTACTAGATCTCACAAAAGATCCTAGAAAAGAAAAAGAAAAACATGCGAAAGCAAAATGCAAAAGCAAACTAACTTTTAATTTTATTTATTTACACTACATGGAAAGAACACACCGTGGCAAAAGGCGGATCTCGTATGTATAACGGCGGTGGCAACTGCTCGATCATATCCTTACGCTCCTCCGCGAGCATCGCCACGTCCGATGCCCTACCACCATTGCGGGCATCAATGGCAAGCGACACAACCCCAAGCATCTCCTTGTGATAGGTTCCTGCAAAATGGGGGAGATAGGTCGTGTCAAAAATAATTGGGCGAGAGCGCCCATCCAAGTGAAAAGCTTACCAAAATGGGTCGTCGAAATGAATAACAGAATTTACAATCAAATGACGACAATCCGAATCATTTTGATATGGAATTAAATAATTTGATTCGGAGGTGGAGGGAAAAGAAATGTGGGAACTTCCCTGAAATGTGATGCCAGACTCGGTATGATGCACGGCCTCAAGAGGAGGTGGAAGTGACTGCAGAGAGCAAACTGGAGTAAGAGGGAGCTCGGGCTCAATATATACCATCTCGCAATCCCTGTCGTTATCCTCTTCCTCGAAATCAATATCAACACCAACAGTCTCTGCGGCACTCCCCACAACTGGTAAATGCTCCTGACAAACCTCCTCGATGACTGGCAAGTGCGCATCCTGAGGCGAGGGAAGTGACATCTGTGATAGGACTGGAGGTAGACACGTCTCGGGCAAATCCAAGCACGCATCATCCTCGCCATCCCAGAAATAGCTCAGCTCAGTCGTCCTCCCAACATACTCAACCGCCTCGACCTGCGACGCTAACTCTGAAGTGGAATGTGGCTCAGGCCCCATGGTGTCCTCAATCTGCTCTCGGCCATCATGCACATCCGCTTCATCCTCAACCTTAAAGTGAAAATGCATCGTGTCACCGTCGTGGTCGACACGCACTCCATCATTTATCTCATCCGATTCAACAATATATAATCTGCCAATATCCTCTGCCTGGCTCTCATGCAACCCATCCTCCTGCTATGCTCTATATCCCATGGGGTCGCAAGAAAAAGAGCCCAAAGGTGGCTCCTCAAGCTGACACTGGACCTGCAGCTCTGCATCCTGAAGTGGAAACTGGGACTGGCCATCATCCTCATATCCAAGTGACGGCTCTCCAGATGGCGCAGTCCGCTCCCACTCTGCAAGGTCCCTCAGGTAACACCACGAATCCTCGGTCGAATAGTCAAAGAACTCTCCACCGCAGCTCATCTGCACCAAATCTCGCCCAGATGGCAATAATCCTGTGTAGAAGATCTGCAGAAGATGATCCTTGTGAAAGCTCTGGTGTGGGCACACAAGCACCAAATCGGTGAACCTCTGCCAAGTCTGATGGTAGGCCTCCCACTCAGCCTGGGTAAAGCTCTCTATATGCTCCACGGCCTGCCGCCCCTGTACCTGCTCCAAAAAGATAGGCAAAAATACCCGGAGAAATTCAGCCTGAAATGACAACCAGGTAAAATGTGAGTCCAGAGACAATGAATCAAACCAAAGTCTAGCATCATCCTGTAAAGAATCGGGAAAGAATCTAAAATATATGCAATCATCATCAATATTCCCACCAAGACATGAAAACATCCACTCTTCAAATTTTTTCATATGTAAATGAGGGTTCTCCCACTCCGTGCCATGGAAGTATGGCGGAAGTGGGATATCCTCCAAATCAACGTCCGAAAAATCTGAAGATGATATCATGTTGTTGTTTAAAAAAAATTCCAAGAAAATGAAAATAAACAAGCAAAAAGACTCAATAAAAGGAAAATAAATAAACGAAAAGACACACACTAAGAGATAGAAGTATCACACTAAATATTTCAAAATCAATCAAAGATTGCTAATAGTAGAAACCGTTGTCCCCGGCAACGGCGCCAATTGGTTGACTCGGAAAACGCGCAAGCGCACGCCTTCCACTCCCAAGCGTAGGAGCGTCAATGCAATATAAAATAACCGGTGAGTACCGGGTCGGATCACAGGGACAATTCGTTCTACGTTCACAAATTTGACTGATAAAGAAAAATAAAGTCTGAAACAACTACCGTGCTAACAGTGGATGAGTGGTAAAAGCGTGGTGAAAAATCGTGGAGAAACTAAAAATTCTAACCTACGCACTAGGGTTAGATAGCCAAAGGAGGATTTAGGGTAGCAAGGCGAGGGGCATGGGTTGTGAATTCACTAAGGTCGGCGCTAATCAACACTAATTACCGGTATATAACTCAATCGGTCATCCGACTAAGGAAGCCCAATCGGAAAATTTAACATTCATGAACACGTAATTTTGCAATAGGGATGGACATATGATCGGAGCACTAATCAAATGAAGATCATGGTATTTTCTCAAATTGTGCCCTCTCGGGACTTAACCAATTAAATTCGTGCCCTAATAATACTTCCAACATCAACAATGAAAATTGGGCAAGAGGGAATTAGGGCCAACATTAACATCCAACCCAATGAATCACCACCCAAGCACACTAACACTACACAATCATAGCAAACAAGATGGAAATTTCATTCAAAAGATTCATCAAAGTTTCATACAAAAGTGAGATATCAATTTACAAAAGTGAGGAAGAAAGATATCACCCAAGCTCTCCCCAAATGAGCCTCCCTTCCACTTTAGCACCTCCTCCAAGCTTTCCCCAAGTTCCAATGGCCTCCAAGCTTCTCCCTAGCCTTTGGGGAAGAAAACCCCCATCAAGAACCCTAAAAATCGCCAAGAAACCCTCCAAAAACGAGAGAGAGCCCCCCAAAATCGCATTCAGCCCTGTTATAAGCATTGCGGGTCGGATTGGGTCGGATCCGACCCGCCAAACCCGCGCGCGCCTGCCTTAAAAGCGGAGCGGGGCCGTTGGCCCGCTCAAAAATCCCGCCCGCAAGCGCGGGCGGGCTCCGCTCGCACAAAAGCGGGGCGGGCCGGCGCTGGGCCGGCCCGCTCCGCAGTTAATATTTTTTTTAATTTTAAATTGTTTTTTTTAATTATCAGATGAGCGGGCCGGCCTGCTGGCCGGCCCGCAAAAACGTTTTTTTTTTCTTTTTAAAAACAAAGGCGACTGTGGGCCGGCCAGCAGGCCGGCCCACAGGGATATTTAAATTTTTTTTTAAATTTCTTTTTTTTTCTTTTCAAAATTCCAGAAAAGCCTTTCTAGCCTCCAAAAATCCCCAAAAATAGCTGGAAATTCCCAAAAATTCTGAAAAAATTCCAGAAAATCCAGAAAAATCCCAGGAGTACCTGAAAAATACGAGAAGGAGAAATTAGTCCATTTGATGTGAAAATAAATTAAATGACTATTAAAAACACAATATTGACCTCCCAATAAGCTATATAAAATATTCCAATGCTCCAATAATTCTCAAAAATTGACCATATAATCACAATAATACCAGGAGCATATGAAAAATAACAGGAAGCCAATAAAGACGATCAAAACCATATTTTGTGCCAAGAATGAGAATAAGCTCTAAAATTGATATGAAATGAAAATATACCCAAAAAGAGCACAATTAAGCCGAATCTTTAGCACAAAATGGGGATAGTTAGGGGGTAAAAACATACACTTTATATCCCGAATCACTCGTCAATCCCAGTATCAGGCAAGTGAAACTTGCATCTCTTGATTTGGGCCATGTCTTAGGCCATTTACCTTGCTTTAGCGTAAAAGAGACTAGACGGTGAAAGGATAACTGTTTAGACGCCATTGACCTAGCTTGACAACGAAGCTTGGTCCGTCACCCTCATCATGCTTGTATGTCACGTTTACTTTTCCTTAACGGTACGTGAATTAACTGTTCATGTCATCCATGCATCCTTAACTGTTATTGCATTTTAACTGTCATGTTTAATTTAAATTAACGGTACGCGAATATGTTCATGTCATAGCATTTTGCCTGTCACGTTTAAGTACGATTAACGGTACGCATATTAACTGCTCATGTCATTGCATGCTTGAATACTCATCGTGAATGCGTAGCTTTGCTACAGACTTGTACTATTTGTTCCGGCTAGGCACCCACCCTGCGTGGGCACAATCCTATGCCAATTTCACTTTCTGGCTCGTGTTCCAGAAGACGAGCTCAACACAGCCTGTGGGCAATAGGGCACTCGTTGAGTGATCCCTTGTACTTGATACTTGAACACAGCCTGCGGGCAATAGGGCACTCGTTGAGTGATCCCTTGTACTTGATACTTGAACATAGCCTGCGGGCAATAGGGCACTCGTTGAGTGATCCCTTGTACTTGTACTTGTTAGTTGACATTACATGTCACAACAACCACTTGCCACTTGTACTCTACCTTACTTTACTTGTTACCACCTTACTTTACTTGCCATGCACCATACTTTAACTGCTAGGTTGCTAGTTTACCTTACTTCCAGTTTCCTTGCCCAAGTCTTTTAGACTTGCTGACATGTGCCCCTTTACTCTTTTGGGTGACACATGTTAGATCCCGAGCCTGAGTACCTTGTTGAGGACGAGGTGTTTGCTGACGCCGAGCCCGAGCTTGTGTTTGACGGGGAGTACGTGGACACTGGGGACCAGTCCTAGTGTTTTCGTTGTGTTTCCCTTTTTATTTAGACTGCTGATTTGTTGTCGGTGCGTGGCACCTATACTTTGTTATGCTGTTGGTTTTGTTGGCCTTGTTCTGGGCCTTAGACTCTTTCTTTAGCCTGGTGGCTTTTCTGGATGTTGAACTTATTTTCATGTTGGACAATTTATGAGATATGACAATTTTATTTCTGTCTCTCCTTTTATTATTATTGTTGCTCTGTTGTGGTTACAGGGACCTGCTTATGTTTTATTGACGCTTATCGGGTTTGGGGCTTCACAGCTCCACTCTCGTGCGGACCTCCTCACGTCTCGCCTCCATTTTAGGGAAGCGGGGCGTGACAGGTTTTGTTGGTGGCCCATGCAGGTCCTTCTGTAACTGCGATTATCGGAATAGCGATAATAATATTAGAATGTCCAACAAACTAAGTTCGACGTCCGAGTCATAAGCTATGAGTCTAATCTGCTTTGTTTTCTGTGTCACTAGATGGCAGGAAGACGATTCACCCGTGGTGGGGGTAGTGGTGCGCTCCCTCATGATGAGGAGCCTGCGCGGGAACCCACCAACGGTGAGATGATGCGGATGATGCTCCAGATGATGCAAGTGCAGCAGGGCGTGCTCCTGCAAGTCCAGAATGCTCCACTTGCTCGAGCTGCCCGGGCACTTCCAGATGTCCCTTGCTCCGAGCCGGGAGCGAAGCAATTTCGGGAGCTGGGTCCCGCATATTTTGATGGGTCTGAGGGTCCTCTGGCTGCTGATTCGGGTTCAATATTACATATTTAACCCCCCATTTAGCCCTACTTTGTGCTCATGTGATGCTATATTGGTCTCTAGTACATACGTATTTTCTACACATTTATTTATTAGAGAAAACACACTATTTGAGCACAAAACAGCATTTAACGTTGCAATTCTGCACATTTTATATTTTTCCTAGCTTGGTCTCGATCTCACGATTCCAACGACTATTTATTTGTATTTTTCTGAGATCTGTGCTAATTACTATGAATTTTTGAATGCAGAATACATTTAAATTGAAGAAATACGGAAGAAATACTTTTAAAATACGCGGCACGAATCTTGGAGCGCCACGTGGCAAGCTTTCCCGCTTGAATCCAACGACGCAGATCATTCTGATTCGATTTACAATACGGGGCTACGTGGAAAATTGCTGGCCGTTGGATTTCGATCCAACGGCCAGCAGGCGAAGATCAAGCGGATCCAAACGCGGACGACGCGGCGATCTCCTCGCCGTTGGATCTCAATCCAACGGCTGGCATGCGAGGCGAACGAAAGCAAATTGCGGAACATCTCTTGGCGACGTGGCGCACTCCAGATCGTCGGATCGAGATCCTACGGCTGCGAACGACCCCGCGCGAAGCGCGAAGCGGCGAAATTCCTCAGGCGACGTGGCGAGCTCAGAGCCGTTCGATCATGCATCGGACGGCTAATAACGCTCCCGACTCAAAATCGTATACAGCGAAGCGGGTTTGGAGCAGCGCGAGAAAACCAAACCCGGTAAGCGAGACACGTGGCCTCCCCACGTTCAATCCCGCATTTGATGAGCGGCTCACGTTTGATCCGCTCCAGATCAGCGGCTCAGATCAATTCGGGCGCGTAAATGGAGCGGGTTTGGAACCCGTTAAGCAACCCAAACCCGCAATCTTATTATAAAAGGTATTTTAGGGGTTTTTGAGCGTATTCAAGCAGATTGGGGCGTATTTTGGGCGTATTGGAGGCTCTAGGAGCCGTATTTTCCCCCTGAAAAATTCTGTAAAATTCCAGAGGCTTGTTTCTAATTTCCAGAGAGTTTTGAAGACTTTTCAGAGAGATTTGGTGATATTCTCTTCAACTTTAGCTTGTATTTGGGTGTTTTAGCTTGTATTTTGCCTCTAAACTTCCGTATTTTGCTATTAAACCTATGAATTCTGATCTGAGAATTGTTTATTCTGATATTATGATTAGCTAAATTGTTATTGTGCATGGTTTGGAGTAGTTAGGGGCTATGATTTGTGTTAGTTTGGTTGTATTTCATATGCTTAATCGTTAAAACGTCGCTAAAATTGTAATCGTTGTTCGTAAATCGACTTTGTTAGATTCCAAAAGAGTTAATTAAGTTGATGATCGCCCCAAAAGGGCGAGCTTTGATCTCCCCAAAAGGGAGTTTCATATCGTAGTTTTGATCTCTCCAAAAGAGAGTTTCATATCGTATTATAATCTTAGCGACGATCTTTTTGAATATTGTGTTTGAACCCCCAAAAGGGCATCTTCCGGTGAATTGCTCCCAAAAGGAGAATTCATTGAGTTATATTAGGTATTTTCCGGTGAATTGCTCCCAAAAGGAGAATTCATTGCGTTATACCTATCAACCAAATTAATACGAATCGTTGACCCTAACGAACCCATACCATGTGCAAACTTTTTATATATATTTTCTTACACGTATTTCCTCGTTCAACACCATTCACATCATCACCTAAAGTGGTTAGTTTCTTTCCGTAGGATTTCTATTTGATTTGAGCTGTGGTTGCAACAGATTTCTTCCCGTGGATTCGACACCTGGACTCCCAGGTTTTACTACTTGTACGGACTCTTGCACTTGAGAGAGAGCACCTTTTCGGTCCCACCAAGTTTTTGGCGCCGTTGCCGGGGAGGAATGGTTTGTGACTACGGTTTATTTCATTTGGAGGACCTTCGGTGAGATCTTTCCACTTTACTGTACATAAACTTTTTTTTTATTATTATTTTATTTTAATTTTTTTAAAAATGGAATATATGAACTTCTACTGCACGAACAATCTTTATGATGCACGATATGCGAATGCACACAAACATAGAATGGAAAAGCTCAAAATTGTTAATTTTAATCAAACTGACTGTGAAACTTTCTTTCAGGCCTGGAGGAGGTTCACAGACCTAATATCGAGCTATCCGCAGCATGGTTTCACAAATGAAGAGCTTATGGAGTTCTTCCTAGAAGGACTACAACCTCAGCTGCAGGAATTATTGGGAAGCATGACGCCGACAGTGGCGTGGGAATACATGGAGTCTCTGCAAGAAAACGAAGAAACCGTGGAAGAGACTTCAGAGAGCGATTCAACGGAGCCTTCGTGCCTCGATCAAGAAGAGCAAAGCGTAGACGTACCTTTGCAATCCTTGAAAGAGGAAGCTTACCAGACTATTCAGACACAGGAGGCCACATCCCTTCAATTCCAAGAGAATTTCCTTGCTCGGAGTCGACAGATTCAAAATTCCATTGAAAATCTTAATTTGATTGCCGCTTGCTTAGAAGAAGGTAATGCTTTTGAAACTCGATTTCAAGAATCTAATACGAGTTCATCTTCTATTGCAGGAATACCGAGCGAGGACACGAATATAAATATCCACATGGCAGGAAGTGTGTGCAAAAGAGAGGATGAGCTAGCAATTTTGGATGAACGAGAGGAGGAGACAGCTAGGGACAAAGGTTTTGAGATTATCGCCATGGAGCCAGAACCATTCCCTCTTCCAGTTTTGTCCCAAAATCATTTATCCCTCTCCACAATGAACGGGCATCGTACAGAGAGTAGTGCAAATCTTTCAGGGAGTAGTCGTCAATTTGCATTAATTTCTTTCACTTATTTTGATGACTACATTTGGAATAATTTTATTTCGAAGAATTTTAAACTAAAATGGATTGACGTGACTCATCTCTTGCAGGATATAGGTGGACATCTTATAGAGATGCTGGGAGTCACGTTGCTGGGATCCAGTTTAGTCGTTGGAGGAAGAATAATCGCCGAGGAGCGCAAGGAGCAAATTGAACAACTTCCTCCACCATCAAAGATTCGGGATCCGCCATTTGATCACGGTGTGTTCTTTCCAGTAGTGTAGTTTTTATATGCTTTCTTGGTTGCTTGCTTGAATAAACTCGTACCTCTTCCGACATTGAGGACAATGTCCATCTTTAGTTGGGGGGTGTGTATGAGACCTTAGTTTTTTTTTGAGAAGAATAAATCACCAAATCTCATCTTTTAAAACTCCTTCATATGCCTCAAATGCGGATGATTCTACGTTAATTGTGTTCTAAAAATTGTTTATGGCTTGATTAATTATTTTTCCTTCATGAAATTGCCGTTAATATGTTATTCATAAAAATTTTCAATTTCCATGATTAATATCTCGAAATAGTTTGAATTGATTTCATGCATGCTAATGTGATGGAAAAAGCTTAAGTATACACGATTTTTAAGAATAGTTTTCAAGTTGAAGAGGAATTTGGCCTTTGTTATTAATTTTTATATTCATGTTGATGGGTTTTGAGTTGCTTACAAAGAAAAAGACGGAGAAAAGAAAAAGAAAAGAAAAATTTTTTGAATGAAAAGAATGAAAAATGAACGATGAAAAATGAATGAATAAGTATGTCACTAATAAATAACTTGGTTGGCTCGAGTAGTACAGTCCGAGAGGTCCTTTTTGGCCTAATGCCCTATTATCGTCTGATTTGGGAGCCATTGACAGGAAACTCACTCATTTGATGGAGCGATCCAAGTTATACATTTTTCTGCGAATGTTGCTTGATGCGCGTTACGCAGAACGAATATAAGAAGAGAAATGGTGAATATACTAAGCAACTTCAATACCCATGTCTTGAGTGATTATTTTGATAGGCCAATTCCTTGGAAACAAGAAAACTAGGTTATAACGACGTGTTATACTTTCGTTTGCGCAAAACGATGCTTGCATGTTATTTATTCATACTAAATTAGAGAAAATTTCATGTGATTGATTTTGTTCATGGATGTGTATATTGATGGCCAAGACCATGTTGGAATGTGTATTATTGAGCCACGCCATGAGCAATTTGAAAGAATTTATTATTTTTATTGATCATCCGTATTTATCGCTATTTTTGCTAGAGACTAGCAAATCGCTAGTTGGGGGGTGTGATTCGGGTTCAATATTACATATTTAACCCCCCCATTTAGCCCTACTTTGTGCTCATGTGATGCTATATTGGTCTCTAGTACATACATATTTTCTACACATTTATTTATTAGAGAAAACACACTATTTGAGCACAAAACAGCATTTAACGTTGCAATTCTGCACATTTTATATTTTTCCTAGCTTGGTCTCGATCTCACGATTCCAACGACTATTTATTTGTATTTTTCTGAGATCTGTGCTAATTACTATGAATTTTTGAATGCAGAATACATTTAAATTGAAGAAATACGGAAGAAATACTTTTAAAATACGCGGCACGAATCTTGGAGCGCCACGTGGCAAGCATCCGCGCTTTCCCGCTTGAATCCAACGACGCAGATCATTCTGATTCGATTTACAATACGGGGCTACGTGGAAAATTACTGGCCGTTGGATTTCGATCCAACGGCCAGCAGGCGAAGATCAAGCGGATCCAAACGCGGACGACGCGGCGATCTCCTCGCCGTTGGATCTCAATCCAACGGCTGGCATGCGAGGCGAACGAAAGCAAATTGCGGAACATCTCTTGGCGACGTGGCGCACTCCAGATCGTCGGATCGAGATCCTACGGCTGCGAACGACCCCGCGCGAAGCGCGAAGCGGCGAAATTCCTCAGGCGACGTGGCGAGCTCAGAGCCGTTCGATCATGCATCGGACGGCTAATAACGCTCCCGACTCAAAATCGTATACAGCGAAGCGGGTTTGGAGCAGCGCGAGAAAACCAAACCCGGTAAGCGAGACACGTGGCCTCCCCACGTTCAATCCCGCATTTGATGAGCGGCTCACGTTTGATCCGCTCCAGATCAGCGGCTCAGATCAATTCGGGCGCGTAAATGGAGCGGGTTTGGAACCCGTTAAGCAACCCAAACCCGCAATCTTATTATAAAAGGTATTTTAGGGTTTTTTGAGCGTATTCAAGCAGATTGGGGCGTATTTTGGGCGTATTGGAGGCTCTAGGAGCCGTATTTTCCCCCTGAAAAATTCTGTAAAATTCCAGAGGCTTGTTTCTAATTTCCAGAGAGTTTTGAAGACTTTTCAGAGAGATTTGGTGATATTCTCTTCAACTTTAGCTTGTATTTGGGTGTTTTAGCTTGTATTTTGCCTCTAAACTTCCGTATTTTGCTATTAAACCTATGAATTCTGATCTGAGAATTGTTTATTCTGATATTATGATTAGCTAAATTGTTATTGTGCATGGTTTGGAGTAGTTAGGGGCTATGATTTGTGTTAGTTTGGTTGTATTCCATATGCTTAATCGTTAAAACGTCGCTAAAATTGTAATCGTTGTTCGTAAATCGACTTTGTTAGATTCCAAAAGAGTTAATTAAGTTGATGATCGCCCCAAAAGGGCGAGCTTTGATCTCCCCAAAAGGGAGTTTCATATTGTAGTTTTGATCTCTCCAAAAGAGAGTTTCATATCGTATTATAATCTTAGCGACGATCTTTTTGAATATTGTGTTTGAACCCCCAAAAGGGCATCTTCCGGTGAATTGCTCCCAAAAGGAGAATTCATTGAGTTATATTAGGTATTTTCCGGTGAATTGCTCCCAAAAGGAGAATTCATTGCGTTATACCTATCAACCAAATTAATACGAATCGTTGACCCTAACGAACCCATACCATGTGCAAACTTTTTATATATATTTTCTTACACGTATTTCCTCGTTCAACACCATTCACATCATCACCTAAAGTGGTTAGTTTCTTTCCGTAGGATTTCTATTTGATTTGAGCTGTGGTTGCAACAGATTTCTTCCCGTGGATTCGACACCTGGACTCCCAGGTTTTACTACTTGTACGGACTCTTGCACTTGAGAGAGAGCACCTTTTCGGTCCCACCAGCTGCCGATGAGTGGATTCGGAACATTGAGGATAACCTGGCAATGGCGAAGATTAACCCGGCTGGATGGGTTGATCTGGCTAAGAGGCAGCTGAAGGACAATGCCAGAAATTGGTGGGATGCTGAAGAGAAGATGCTGGTGGAGCCGATAGTTTGGGCTACCTTCAAGTCCAGATTTGATGGAGAGTTCTTCCCGAAGGCTGCTAGGCAGGTGATGCTGCAGCGCTTCATAGATCTGAAGCAGGGGAGCTTGTCGGTGGATCAGTACCACCAGGAGTTCACGAGGCTCAGTCGGTTTGCACCAAAGATGGTGCAAGATGTCGATGAGAAAGCTCAGCGATTTCTTCAGGGACTTGCCTTGGAGCTTCAGAGCTTTGTGACCTCTTCTGACCTGGAGACATATCAGAAGGTTTTGGTCGCTGCGAGGAGGCAGGAGCTGAACCTGAGTCAGAGGAGGGGGTCTATTGTTGGTGCTGGGAAGAGGCCTATGGAGCAGGCCAGGGCGGTGGTTAGGCCTGGTTTCAAGCCTAATCAGCCAGCTCAGTTTAAGAGGCCAGGAGGGCCTATTTTGAGGACTTGCCATTTTTGCGGCAAGCCTGGCCACATCAAGGATCAGTGTCGGAAGTTTTTGGGCCAGTGTCTGGTTTGTGGTGATGCTTCTCATGTCGCGAAGGATTGTCGGCATGCGGGTCCGCTGCGGAGGGCACCTGTTGCAGCGCAGCCGTTGCAGCAGCAAGCGTCTGTTCCTGCTGGACGTGGAGCAGCTCTTGTTCCACAGAAACATGCTTTTCAGCAGGCTGTTCAGCCAAGGAGGCATGCTTTTCTGATGACCGCTGTGGAGAGCGAGGCTGTGGATGAGGTTATCGCAGGTAATCCTCAATCTAGCTATTACTTTCCTAGTTGGTTTTGAATGATAGATTGTGTTGTTTCCTTGAACATGGTTGTTTGCTAGACTAGGGTTTGATTGTTAATTGCTTGTTAGGTGTGGTTTTGGTGTGCACATTTCCTGCACGAGTCCTCTTTGACTCTGGTGCATCGATGTGCATTATTTCTCGGAGCTTCGTGGAGAGGCATTCCTTGTCGACGTCCCCTCTTTCCAAGAGTTGGAATATCGTTACAGGGAATGGAGTGGTCTCGGTGCATCATGGTTGCAATTCTTGCTCGTTGGTGGTCTGTGGACATGAGCTTTTCGCTGATTTCATTGTCCACGACATCATCAACTATGATGCAGTTCTTGGGATGGACTGGCTTGCGAGCTTCTATGCTACGATCGACTGTCGGAGAAAGAAGGTGGTGTTCGAGATTCCCGGACATCCAGTATTTGAGTTCAGTCGTGGTAGCAGTTCGCCTGGTCCTGTCAGATTTCGGGCCAGACCAGTGGATGTCGTGGCTATGCAGTTGGAGCTGGAGTGGCCAGCTGTAGTGCGTGATTTTGGCGACGTCTTCCCCGAGGAGATGTCTGGTTTGCCACCTGATCGAGCTCTAGAATTTTCTATTGATCTTGTTCCGGGTGCGCAGCCGATTTCGAAGGCGCCGTATCGTATGGCACCCGTTGAATTGGAAGAGTTGCGGAAGCAGTTGGATGAGCTCTTGCAGAAGGGTTATATCAATCCCAGTGTGTCTCCGTGGGGAGCACCGGTGCTGTTGGTAAAAAAGAAGGATGGTTCGCGTCGCATGTGCGTGGATTATCGGGAGTTGAATGCGGTGACCATCAAGAATAAATACCCGTTGCCTCGCATCGATGATATCTTTGATCAGCTGGGAGGATCGAGGGTGTTTTCTAAGTTGGATTTGAGGACTGGTTACCATCAGTTGAAGGTAAAGAAGGATGATGTTCCGAAGACAGCGTTCAGGATGAAGTATGGACACTATGAGTTTGTGGTTATGCCTTTCGGCGTAACTAACGCGCCCGCAGTTTTCATGAATCTGATGAACCTGATTTTCTACGAATTTTTGGATAAGTTTATCGTTATCTTTATTGACGACATTCTGATCTATTCGAAATCGGAGGAAGAGCATGCCTCGCACTTGAGGACGGTGTTGGAGATCTTGAGGAAGCATCGTTTGTATGCTAAGTTTTCGAAGTGCGAGTTTTGGCTGGATAGAGTTGCTTTTCTCGGGCATGTGGTGACTGGAGATGGTATTTCAGTGGATCCCGAGAAGATTAGGGCCATCAGAGAGTGGCCCGTTCCGTCGTCAGCGTCTGAGATTCGGAGTTTCCTTGGGCTTGCTGGTTACTATCGGCGATTCATTAAGGACTTTTCCCGTATTGCTGAGCCGATGACCAGGTTGACGCGGAAGGATGTTCCTTTTGTTTGATAGGGTGATTATGAGAGTGCTTTTGGTGTTCTGAGGGAGAGGTTGACGACTGCCCCTATTCTTGTTGTGCCTGATCGCAGCGGTGGATTTGAGATCTTTTGCGATGCTTCTGGCAAGGGTCTCGGTTGTGTGTTGCACCAGCATGGGCATGTTGTGGCGTATGCATCTCGTCAGCTTAAGGTTCATGAGAAGAATTACCCGACGCATGATTTGGAGTTGGCTGCCGTTGTGTTTGCTCTTAAGATTTGGAGGCACTTCCTGCTGAGTGAGAGGGTGAAGATTTTCACCGATCACAAAAGCTTGAAGTATATTTTCACTCAGAAGGAGCTCAACATGCGACAGCGTCGATGGTTGGAGCTTATGGCGGATTATGATATTGATTTGCAGTTTCACCCTGGCAAGGTGAATGTGGTTCCTGATGCGCTGAGTAGGCTTCCAGCGGTGATGATTTTGACCTCGCAGTGGAGATTGCAGCAGGATTTTTGCGAGTCTGGTGTTGAGATTGTTCTTCCTGGGGAGGCTTCTTCGTTGATGTACATGCAGGTACAGTCGACGATCGTGGATCAGATTAAGGCTGGCCAGGCTGAGGATCCGAAGCTGGTGAGGATTCGGGAGCAGGTGGAAGCCGGTCTGTGGACTGACTTTTTGATTCATGAGGATGGCTCGCTGAGGTTTGGAGCCAGGTTGTGTGTGCCAGCTGGAGATATTAGAGAGGAGTTGATGGTGGAGGCACACAGTTCGCCGTATTCTGTGCATCCTGGTGGCACCAAGATGTACCAGGATCTTCGTCTGAATAATTGGTGGCATGGTATGAAGAGGAGTGTGGCTCGGAGTGTGGCCAAGTGCTTGGTTTGCCAGCAAGTGAAGGCGGAGCATCAGCGTACGGCCGGGTTGCTACAACCGCTTCCGATTCCAGAGTGGAAGTGGCAACACATCACTATGGATTTCGTGACTGGACTACCTCGGAGTCCGAAGCAGAATGACGCGATTTGGGTAATCGTAGATCGATTGACCAAGTCCGCGCACTTTATTCCATTCCGAGTGGGACAGTCCACTGAGGCGCTAGCGAGGAGATATATGGAGGAGGTTGTGCGACTTCACGGAGTCCCCGTGAGTATCGTGTCAGACAGAGACACGAGGTTCACATCTCAGTTCTGGCAGAGTTTGTAAAAGAGTTTGGGTACGCGTCTGAGTTTCAGCACGGCGTACCATCCGCAAACAGATGGCCAGTCCGAGAGGACGATTCAGATTTTGGAAGACATGCTGAGGGTGTGCATGTTGGATTTCAAGGGTTCGTGGGAGGACCATCTACATCTGGTAGAGTTCTCTTACAACAACAGCTTCCAGGCGTCTATTGGCATGGCGCCTTTCGCCTCTCTTTATGGGAGGAAATGTCGATCGCCATTGAGTTGGGATGACGTTGGTGATCGGGAGCTGTTGGGACCTGAGATGATCGTGGAGGCCGTGGATATTGTCAGGAACATTCGGGAGAGGTTGAGAATTGCTCAGGACCGTTTTAAGCATTGGACGGATGCTAAACGTCGTCCTTTAGAGTTTCAGCCGGGTGACCATGTGTTCTTGAAGATTTCCCCGAATCGTGGTGTGATTCGTTTTAGGAAGCGAGGGAAGTTGAGCCCGCGATACATTGGACCGTTTGACATTTTGGAGAGGGTTGGCGAGGTAGCTTATCGCTTAGCCTTGCCACCATCTTTGGAAGGAGTTCACAATGTTTTCCATGTGTCGCAGCTTCGTCGATACATTGGCGATCCATCTCATGCGGTGGATTTTTCAGAGATTACCGTTCGCCCAGATTTGACGTATGACCAGCATCCAGTGCAGATTCTGGACATGCGTCAGAAATCGCTTCGGAACAAGATTGTCAATCTTGTGAGGGTGATGTGGCGACACGGCTCGCCTGGAGAGTCTACTTGGGAGAATGAGGATGAGATGCGAGAGCGTTTCCCACTTTTGTTTCCGGACACGTGAGTGTTTGGAAATTCCGAGGACGGAATTTTTATAATATATGTTTTGGTGGATTTAACGACTGGTTTTTATAATATATGTTTTGGTGGATTTTCTCCTCATGTGTGGTTTTCGTCTCCGTAACTTTCATTTTCGAATCGTTTCGTCGTGTTTTCTCGTTTCTTCCTTAGGATCATCGATTTCGGAGTAAGTCATTCATGACAGGCTCCATAACGGTCGTATCTTACTATTAGATCAAGCCTAGGAGTCTTAGGAATCGATCCCGGGGCTCCGCGCTCCGTATCGGAACTTTTGGTGCTAATTAGCCGGTGTAAGAAGGGCCACCGACCGACTAGATGACGATCCAGTCGGTCGGCAAACCTTCTTGAACCGACTAGTTGGCTTTCTAAATTATTCTGGAGTTACTGTTTATCGTTAGTCGGTCTAAGAACGTTGGTTGACCGACTACGTTGCAAACTAGTCGGTCGGCAATGCTTCTTTAACCGACTAACTCATCAACTATTTTTGACACTAGTTACTGTTTACTCTTAGTCGGTCTAAGAACGTTCATCGACCGACTAGATCTCAAACGAGTCGGTCAGTAGTTGTTCTTGGACCGACTAACTCTTAGTTCAGGTTTTCGACTGGAGTTACTGTTTACACTTAGTCGGTCTGCGTTGTTCGACCGACCGACTAGATCTCAAACTAGTCGGTCAACAGTTGTTCTTTGACCGACTAAGCAGTGCAGGAAACCCTAGTTTTGCCCTAGCCGCCACCAAACTCTATAAATACCCCTCCAAACGTTTTCTTCTCCTCCCTCACGACCTAAAACCCTAATTTCTCCCCCATTGAGCCCCCATCTCCCTCAAACCATTAATCCTTCATCCCAAGCTCATCCTCCATCATCCAAACACTCCCTCAACTCATTCCACCTCTCATCTTCCCCAAATCTCCATCAAAAACCCCAAAATCCCTCAAAACCCTATTTCTCCAAACTTCTCCAATCATTTCCAGATCTGAACCCTAGGTTCCCCGGAGCGTTTCTTCCGTCGCCGTGGTTGCTCGGCGTTATTTTCCCGTTCTCTGCACGGTAATACTCGATTCCTTTAGTTTTAGCATAACCCACATTGACATTGTGAAACCCTAATAAAATGGATTATTAGATGATTAGGGTTCTAATAAGAAATCAATTTAGAATCATTGTGCTAATGATTGTTTTGCCATAACAGTGGTCCATTCCGTAGTTAGCTTGTGTGACGATCTTCATTGCTCGTCAATCCCGGTATCAGGCAAGTGAAACTTGCATCTCTTGATTTGGGTCATGTCTTAGGCCATTTACCTTGCTTTAGCATAAAAGAGACTAGACGGTGAAAGGATAGCCGTTTAGACGCCATTGACCTAGCTTGACAACGAAGCTTGGTCCGTCACCCTCATCATGCTTGTATGTCACGTTTACTTTCCCTTAACGGTACGCGAATTAACTGTTCATGTCATCCATGCATCCTTAACTGTTATTGCATTTTAACTGTCATGTTTAATTTAAATTAACGGTACGCGAATATGTTCATGTCATAGCATTTTGCCTGTCACGTTTAAGTACGATTAACGGTACGCATATTAACTGCTCATGTCATTGCATGCTTGAATACTCATCGTGAATGCGTAGCTTTGCTACAGACTTGTACTATTTGTTCCGGCTAGGCACCCACCTTGCGTGGGCACAATCCTATGCCAATTTCACTTTCTGGCTCGTGTTCCAGAAGACGAGCTCAACACAGCCTGCGGGTAATAGGGCACTCGTTGAGTGATCCCTTGTACTTGATACTTGAACACAGCCTGCGGGCAATAGGGCACTCGTTGAGTGATCCCTTGTACTTGATACTTGAACATAGCCTGCGGGCAATAGGGCACTCGTTGAGTGATCCCTTGTACTTGTACTTGTTACTTGACATTACATGTCACAACAACCACTTGCCACTTGTACTCTACCTTACTTTACTTGTTACCACCTTACTTTACTTGCCATGCACCATACTTTAACTGCTAGGTTGCTAGTTTACCTTACTTCCAGTTTCCTTGCCCAAGTCTTTTAGACTTGCTGACATGTGCCCCTTTACTCTTTTGGGTGACACATGTTAGATCCCGAGCCTGAGTACCTTGTTGAGGACGAGGTGTTTGCTGACGCCGAGCCCGAGCTTGTGTTTGACGGGGAGTACGTGGACACTGGGGACCAGTCCTAGTGTTTTCGTTGTGTTTCCCTTTTTATTTAGACTGCTGTTTTGTTGTCGGTGCGTGGCACCTATACTTTGTTATGCTGTTGGTTTTGTTGGCCTTGTTCTGGGCCTTAGACTCTTTCTTTAGCCTGGTGGCTTTTCTGGATGTTGAACTTATTTTCATGTTGGACAATTTATGAGATATGAGAATTTTATTTCCGTCTCTCCTTTTATTATTATTGTTGCTCCGTTGTGGTTACATGGACCTGCTTATGTTTTATTGACGCTTATCGGGTTTGGGGCTTCACAGCTCCACTCTCGTGCGGACCTCCTCACGTCTCGCCTCCATTTTAGGGAAGCGGGGCGTGACAGCTGCACAGCCCGTGCGCTGTGTCTGACCGAGAGACCCCCTCGCACCGGCCCGTGTCTGACCGAGCGACGTTCGTCGCAACGTCGCAACTCCCGCACCGCTTGCCATCGTGGGCCCCCCAAGTTCTCCAGAGGTGTTGTGGGTCCCCCATTGGCCCCTAGCACTACTGTGGGTCCCACCTAGGTGTCTCTTCTTCGAGGATTTGCCGTTTATGACGTTACGATACGTCGTAGCCCGTCGTCGCACGTTCTAGCTTTGGAATCTTGGTTCGTTGATCTGGTTGATGCCCAGACAAGGCGAGCGAGAAATCTATTTTGGAATCTGGACTAGGAGCGTGTTCTTTTATTCCAACCCCTGGCGTCGCTACCCGACGCCAGTGTAGCTTTCGCGTCGTGTTGAGGTAACGATCTGCACCCTTAGGACCCCCAACCTATTGCCTGTTAATCAAGAATAAAATTGATGTTTTAAAGTGTTTTAAATTCACTAATCAAGATTAATAAAATGGGAATGTAGGCCGGTGGACTTGTGCACATAGGTTATTTGTGACTCTGGACTCGTTGGACGGTGTTTTTCAGACGTTTGACTTGCATGCAAGTGAAACTTGCCAACTTTTGCTGTAGGCCATGTTTTAGGCCACTTCCTTGCTTTTAGCGTAAAAAAGACTAGACAGTGAAATGACAGCTGTCTAGACGTAACTTTAAGACCTAGCTTGACAACGAGGCCAGATCTGTCACCCTGCCATGTCATTCATGCATTGTTATCTGCCATGTTTAAATTCCTTATCTGTACGCACTTAAACTGTTATCTGCCATGCATTGCATCTTACATGTCATCCAAGTTGAATGTTGCATTCGTAGCACACGCTACAATACTTGTACTTCCTTGTTCAGGCTAGGTGCACCCCTATGCCATCATGAAAAACACTTCCTGGCTCGTGATCCAGAAGCGGGCTACATGTGTTGGTCAAAAGCCAATGCCCGACTTCCTTGTTGAGGCTAGGTGCACCCCTATGCCATCATGAAAAACACTTCCTGGCTCGTGATCCAGAAGCGAGCATTCCGTGTTCGGGGGTAAGGCCCTGGCTCGATACACGTGGAGGGGTAGGGATAAGCGATCACTTGAGCTAGGAGTTGGCCGCGCTACCACTCTAGCCAAAAGGCATAATCTCTGTGCACGACGTGCTTACTAGACTTGTCCTTGTACTTGTGTTTGTTCTTGCAAAACTTGATATCCATGCCATGATTTAAATGCCCTGCTCGTACTTTACATTACTTTACCTTACTTGTTGCACTCATGCTATATCTGCCATGTCATTGCATCATGCTAGAACTGCTAGGTTGTTTTACTTTCACTTTCAGTTTCCTTGCACAAGTCTCTTGTAGACTTGCTGATATGTGCCCCTTGCTCTTTTGGGTGCCATATGTTAGATCCTAAGCCAGAGACCGTTGCTGAGTACATGGTGTTTTACTGACGCTAAGCCTGAGTCCATGTCTGCCCAGGAGGAGTTTTGTGGACACCGGTGACCATTCTTAGTGACCTTGCTGAGCTCCCTTTTGTCTTAGGATTTCTGTTAGTTGTCGGTGCGTGGCACTTTTATTTTGTACGTTGTACTTTTGTTGGCCATGCTGGGGCCTTTTAGATTTTTTTTTTCTTTTAGCCTGGTGGCTTTTTCTGTGATGTTGGAAACTTATTTTATGGATATTCTGAGATTTCTTTTTGTCTCATTTCCTTTATTATTATCTTTGTTTCGTATCGCACTTGCAAGGACCTGCCATTTAAAGTTAATTGATGCTTAACGGACTTGCAGCTTTGCAGCTTCAAGTTTGAACGGACCTACTCACGTCTCGTCTCCATATTTTTGGGAAGCGGGGCGTGACGGGTTTTGTTGGTGGCCCATACAGGTCCGTCTTGCAACTGCGAATTATCGGAACAACGATAATAAACTATGGAATGTCCATTAAATAAATTACAACATCCGAGTCATAAGCCTCGAGCCTAGTTCAAATCGTTTTTTTTCTATGTCACTAGGTGGTAAGAAGACTTAGTTAGACGTCTGAGCTTGCTAGTTAGAGGTCCCTGATTGTTAGTTATACTCCATGCTAGGAATTGATTTAATCGTCTTAGGAGTTACTTTAGTGGTTCTTGCCTAACTCTGACCATATTAGACTTCTAGAATTTCCTTAGTCGATCGCTTGGGTCCATCGCTTTTGGGCCAAGCTGAACGCATTTCATTACAGTCTTGTTCCTTAGGAAGTCGTAGCGCCAAGTTTCTTAATCTTTAGTTGATCGACCGTAGGAGTTCCCCGTAGATTTTCCTGGTTCATATCCTAGGCGTATGTATGTTTTGATCATCCGACCATTTTCCTTGCCTCGATTCACGAGATCGCCTCATGACGATCGGCGTCAATTTTCAAATCTCTCCGTTACAAATCTTAAATCTTTTGAAAGTATTTTTCGATTTCCTCTTTCCCTAAGTTTAAAATTGTTCAAAATTTTAATATATACTTATACTTCATACTCTTTTGTTGACTTAAATTTTTAAACCTTTTGTCGAAATTTTGAATACTAGCTTATGATATCTTTCCAGCCCATACTTTTCATACCTATGAAAATACATTGTCCCTTCATGTACTAATTTTATTCTGAACCGTACTTTTACATTGCCCAATTCGATTTATAATTTTCCCTTCTTATTTATGCCATTCGAATGACGCATCGCGCTTACTTTTAATATACCTTTCAAGTCACATGGGAATTCAGCTTTCAGCAAGTCGACTTTATGCTCATCGTTTTCTCTACTTCAGATTTTTGTAAAATTACTATTTCGTAACCACTTCCTAATCTGGACCCTCCACAATTTGGTTTTAAAGCTTTATTACAAATTTTGATAATTCTACTACTAAGCTATTATTATCTTTCCGTTCACCATACGTACTTTTAGAATAATTTCTAAACTAAATAGAATTTCAATTATTTTATATATCCGTACCAGGCTCGTTGTGCTCGTATGTTAAGAACTTTGTGTAAATCAGTTTCTTTTTGGCAAATCCTTGTTCCTCTAAAAGTAGTTTCAATATTGATTATTTTAAATTTTTCCCTAACTTAAAGACTTTGAAAGCATTTAACATGAGCTTAAATTCTTCGGTTAATTTAATTTCATTCTTTGAGTTTCAAGATTTTTGCCAATTATATTAAATTACTGCCGTATAATATTTTCTAAACTACGTCCTTAATGTTCGTGTGAATGATTTACTTCCCTCCTGAAAATTTTATATAAGCTAATAAACCATTTTCTCTTATTATGTATATTCGACTCAAACTTGTTTCGAACAACTTGTTTTATTGATCTCCCAATACTTTTATACAGACGAGGACTCCAACTTTTGAAGTACAACAGTTTTCAAATTTCACGTATTTTAGCTTATGTTATTTACACTATTTTCTTTCTGTATCCTATAAGGGTATCACTACATCTCCCTTTCCCTCTACCTAAACATTCACAATTGAGTCACTGTTTCACCTAACCAAGCTGTCTCCTTATAGTCGTCCTATCTGAACCCGTGCTTATCGATCCTTCCCTCGTTACGCTATCGACCTCGGTCTCCCTCTATTGCTTAGGCTTTAGTGCTCGTCAATGACTGTGTCAACTCTAATTTGTTAGTAGGCCCTTGGACCTTTGTGATGTTGTCGTGGTGCATGTACCTAAGTTGAGTGTGTGGGCTTGAATGAGTGTACTCCCCTATAGTATATTAATGTTGGCCTATTGTGTGATATATACATACTCAGAGTTATTCACGATGTTATGAAGTTGTACGAGTGTTAGTATTTATAGATATGTGCGTGGATAGCTATACCACTCTAGGGACGTCTGTGTATATAAGGATCAGTGTTGAAATATCTAATGAGTGTAATGCCCTACCAGCTACTGCACAAGTACTAGGAGGGGGGGGGGTGAATAGTACTTTAAAATAATAAGGCGTATAATTCCAAATTAAATTGCAAACAACTACCAAATCAATTTGCGGAAGCTTAAATTGAATGACAACAAAGAAATTAACAATGCTAACAAACGATGTTAATGGGTTCGGATCCACCCAAGTCTCCCCGACTTGTTCCCGGTGATCCTACGTCCCAACCACCCGGATCCCTTCCGGATACTTGAGTTAGAAACCCTAACTCAAGATTTCCACTATGAATATCTTGTGAAAAACCTTCACAAGATCAAATCATACATGCAATAGCAAACGTGAATCCCACAACCCGGGATCACAACCTTCTCTCACAACCGAGAGAATCACAAAGCAATATTAAAGAGTTTAGATGAAATAAATACTCTTACCACAAAATCCTATACCTTGAGTTTTTCTTACCCAATAGGTGGAATGAAGGATTTGAGGAAGATGAAGTTACCAAACCCTAGCACCAAGGAAATGAGCAGCAATGGGTGCCTAGGGAAGATTTGGAAACTTGAATCAAGCAATAGCTTGAAGAGCTCACCAAGAACAAGCTTCTCTCTAGATCTAGAAATGAGAGAGAATGGGTTTCTTGTGAGGAAGAGAGCTTTTGATTTGAGGGAGAATAGCTATCTCTTTAGAACTCAATGAATCTCTTAATGGCAGCTCTATTGAAGATAGAAATGACCTAGGTTCGTATTTATAGGGTCCCATAAAAACAAGTTAGGTCAATCTCCAACGGAAAGAAATCTGTGAGAATTAGTCGGTCAAAGAACACTCACTGACCGACTAGTTCATCAACTAGTCGGTCAGCCACAAAGCATGGACCGACTAAGAGCAGATCTGAGAAGAGATAGAATTTCAGACCTAGAAAACTAGTCGGTCCAAGAACACTGTCTGACCGACTAGTTTCACAACTAGTCGGTCATCCAATGAACGTAGACCGACTAAGAGGCAAAACAACATAGTCTGAAGGCAAGTTGACTTAGTCGGTCCAAGAACAAAAGTTGACCGACTAGATTGTCAACTAGTCGGTCATCAAACGTTCTTAGACCGACTAACGGTAAACAGTAGCTTAGGAGAATCTTAGAGTGAACAGTAAGTCTCAACTAGTCGGTCAAAGAAACATCACTGACCGACTAGTTCACAAATTAGTCGGTCGGTGAGTCAACGTAGACCGACTAACTGTAAACAGTAAAGTCCAAGAATTTAAGGAATCAAACTAGT
Organism: Scilla litardierei; assembly: GCA_030789695.1. Classification (NCBI taxonomy): domain Eukaryota; kingdom Viridiplantae; phylum Streptophyta; class Magnoliopsida; order Asparagales; family Asparagaceae; genus Scilla; species Scilla litardierei. The sequence continues at coordinate 86,109,676 of CM061132.1, read as the reverse complement.
CGGTCCAAGAACAGTTGCCGACCGACTAGATCACCATCTAGTCGGTCAGTACTTGTTCTTGTACCAACTAACATGCATAACAAAGTCCGAATCGAAGCGCGACGCTTCGAGGAAGTTAGAATGAACTTGTGCAAGGATCCTAGAGCTACGAAATGAGCGTAATGAAGATATAGACGTAAGATATACTCAAGGCTTAACATTCTATATATCGAAGCTAAAAGACTATAAATAAAACCTTAATAAACGGTCTTCGATAGCTTCGATTGAATCTTCATATTTTCCAAAGCGTCGCAAGAGCTTCAACGAAGCTTTAGGCATGAAAATGAGCTTTGGAAAGTGTTGAGATGTCGCTTTGAATGTTCACGTGAAATTGGCGACGATCTCCAATACTGCGCTCACAAATTGTTAGTTCATGAATTATTTATGTTTGCTCATCATCCAAAACCAAATCCGGGGAGTCCAATATTCAACATTCTCCCCCTTTTTGGTGATGACAAACCAACATAAATAATAATCAAAGATAATAATTCAAATGTAAAATACTTACTCCCCCTGCATTGATGACACGTTAATTCCAAAATGAATATAAATGAATTGCATCAAGCAGACGAGTAAGATAAATAAAATGAATTGATTTTTGAAATATCGGATTTTGAAAATCCTTATATGTATCTTAACTCCCCCTGAATCTAACATATCAAACTAGATTCTTGGAAATTGAGTTAAATTTTCATTTGCGCTATTTTATTATCATTATCTCTCCCCCTTTGGCATTATCCCAAAAATGGGGGGCATACAACGACAACAATTAGGAAATGTAAAATCCAACATCGGGAGTCGTAGACAAAGGCAATGGACCAACTTGACACCAAGGGAAAAATTGTGGAAATCAAAACAAGGTGTGCCAAATTTTCCATTATAAAAAAATCAAAATCATCAAAAACACCAAATCATTATTCATTTCTTGAATAAAGAAACGTACTCTTCAATATTCAATATTCTTGGTTAATTTTGTGCATGGAAAACAATTCTATAAAATTACAGAATTTAAATCCATTTAACCAAGTTTTTATGCGTCGAGCGACGAAATCACATTTCAAATATATTCAACGAATATTAAAATTTGCACGACGAATAAAAGACAAAGTGAACGTTGATGAACATATATATATATAGAGACAACATGAGTGTATCCAAAAAGATATCACATCGAATATATGAGGTACAACATATGAAGTGAGACACATCATCTATATAAACAACAAAAAGTACATCATCATCAACAACATCGTCATATCATAAAATCCAACACCGACAACCAGAAAGCACAAAAAAATACATCAAAGCATCTCTCAACCCCATCCTAACCCAAAACACTCTCGCTAAGATATATCATCCAAAGCGTATATGGAGAGTCCTCGGAACAACGATCACGAGGAGGAGGCTGGATCTGCAGCGTCCGTGGGTCCAGTCGACGGAGTGGACTCAGGATCTGCAGGGAGTAGAGGTGTCTCAACAGATGGAATCGTCGGGGCAGGAGTCGAGATCTCAGGAACAGGCTCTACAGCAGCATGGGTCTCGACAGCAGATGTGTCAGCAGGAATATCAGCAGGCTCAGAAGACAGAAGTGCTGAAGCAGAAGGCTCTGGAACACCGGAAGTGGTGCCAACTCCAGGAGCAGAAGTGGTAGCACCAGCAACAGCAGCAGCAGTGGCCTCATCGCCACGGGCAAAAGAAGTAGCAAGCTCGTCAAGCTCCTCATCGTCCATCTCCTCGGCCTCAGACACCGAAGGAGGAAGCTTAATCCCCATCATACGAGCCATACGGCAGACTACCTCCTCAGTACGAGCCAAACGGGAGTCGTGCTGACGAAGTAGGCGTACGACATCGTCCAAAGTAGCAGGGGAAGACGAGGCTGCAGCAGCTGACGGAGTAGACTGAGAAGCAGATGCGGTAGACCTCTGCACGTGACGAAGAGCCGCTAGAGATTTCTTCACGGCCGTCGCGTTCAGAGGCGTACCCGAAGGACGCTCATCGTCAGGAGGGAGGGGAACTCGAAAATGACGGAATACGAGGGTCAACAAGCAGGGGTATGGAATGTGCGCAGACTTATTGGTCTTGCGTATACACTCGAAAGAATCCATCTTATCGAGTATCACGCGAGCCCAATTTATCTCGCACCCCAAGAAAAGAGCGTATATGAGCTTCAAAAACGACTGAGAGGGGAGTGAAGAGGATCCATACTTAGGGAGGAGACACGACTTCAAAATCAGGTTAAGAACCCACACATTCGGCTTAAAAGATTTCGATGGAACACCAATGAATGCGGAGGGGATAACCTGGAAAATCTCAGAAAGAATAGACTGATCCAAGGAAGAAATGTCGTCTACGGAAATGTCCGAAGGGAGGAGACCACACGACGCACAACCAAGGATCTCCCCCAAGATTTCTGCCGTGAGAACTATAGGAGTTCCCAAGACAGTCGTCTCAATGGAGTGACTGGCGTCGTACTGGCCTCGAATACGGTTGGCATAGAACAATTTCACGAGGCGAGGGTACGGTTTGGGATTGGCCTTGGGGTCGTATCGGAGATAGTCTAGAAGGCCACTATAAGACAGAAGATCAGCAAGGCCGAGAAAATCAGAGAACTGAACATAATGCTCCAACAACAGTGGACAGTGTTCTATACGGTTGTACGCGGCGAGACACTGAGGGTCATCGCGGCACAACGATATGTCTACACCGCCAACTGGCATAGGAGCTTTACCCTTGGCCTTACGGGTCTTCGGAGGTGGGGTAGGTTCCCTAGTAGGCTCATCCTCTGGAATAAAATCAGTATCGGAATCGGGAGGAGTTACCGGAGTGTGAAGAATAGGCTTTTTGGTCTTGGATTTACGGGGTTTAACTATGGCAGTCATAGGCTTCTTAGGAGGAGGCGAAGATGGAGAGCCTTGGGTAGACTTGGCACGACGCTTAGGCTTCGGGGGATTCCTAGGGTCGGAAGGCCCTACGGTCATAGGAGAAGCCCCGGAAGAGGCGATCGGAATACGAGTCTTAGCCATAGCACTACGAGCACAAGCAATCGAAGACTAGGTCACTAACAACCTAGAGATCACAAGCTAACAACCCTAGAGATCAAGAAAATTCGAAAATCACAAACCCTAGGTTAGAAATTGAAACCCTAGGATCTAGAGATTGAAAACAAGGAGAGACAACCCTAGAATAGGAAATCGACCTAGGAGAGGGAGGGAGATACCTAGGGGGTGGAGTCGACGGCGGCGGACGGCGGCGATCGACGGAGAAACGGCCGGAAGACGAAGGGTTTCGAGAGGGGGTTTGGGGTTTTCGAGTTAGAGCTGAGAGGAAACCGACTAAAAATGAAATTAGTCGGATAAAAATGAGTATAAGTCGGTTGGAAGACGAAAAGACTCAACTGCCCTAACCCACTTAGTCGGTCACAGTTCAAGTACTGACCGACTAGATTACGATCTAGTCAGTCGGTCAATGAGCTTGAACCGACTAAGTCGAAACAGTAGCTCAGAGTGATTTTTAGGGCTGGATTTAGTCGGTCTCAGTATACTTACTGACCGACTAGTTTTCAATCTAGTCGGTCGGAAAATGTACTATGACCGACTAACGAAAGAAAAAGATAGGAGATGGATATTTGCTTGATCTAGTCGGTCTGAGTTCATTTGCTGACCGACTAGATGAGCATCTAGTCGGTTGACAAGTGAACTGAAACCGACTAGAAGAGTCCAAAAATAGAAATTTGATTTCTCTTCACAAACCACTTGGATGAAACATCCTAACTCACTCATTAGTCATCTAAATTACCCCATAAAACGTCGAAATCTTAAATACGACATTGAAATACGAATTCGAGCAATAAATTCGAATAAATCACATCAAATTCCCAAAAATTCAATTAATCTAGCATGAATGAAATATCGCGAAATATATTAGCATGCAAGATGATTGAATTGAAATATGAATCCTATATCTCGGATTCACCCATAATCCCCAATTCTCGACGCAACCGCACAAAGGAGTCCTCCTTTAGGGGTTTCGTGAAAATATCGGCGATTTGCTTTTGGGTTTCAACGTACACTAAAATGATGTCCTTTTTAGCAACATGATCATCTAAGAAATGGTGTCGGACATCTATGTGTTTCGATCGGGAATGGTGCACCGGATTCTTTGAAAGACAAATAGCACTTTGGTTATCCACCATGATAGGGCTAGTATCACAATGAATACCAAAATCCTTCACTGTGTGTCTCATCCAAAGAACCTGGGCACACGCGGCACCGGCGGCAATATATTCCGCCTCGGTGGTTGAAAGTGATACCGAATTTTGCTTCTTAGAAAACCAAGAGACAAGAGAATTTCCTAGAAAATGGCAAGTGCCACTAGTACTTTTCCTGTCGGATTTGCATCCCGCATAATCAGCGTCACTATATGAGACTAACTCATATGTGCTAGATCTCGGATAAAGTAATCCAAAATCTAATGTGTAACTTAGATAGCGAAAAATACGCTTTACCGCTACTAAGTGAGACTCCTTAGGTTGAGACTGATAACGAGCACATATACATACGGCAAACATAATATCGGGCCTACTTGCGGTAAGATAAAGCAAACTACCTATCATACCTCGATATAGACGAATGTCTACATCCTTACCGCCCGTATCCTTGTCAAGATGCGTAGTCGTGCTCATTGGAGTCTTTTTCCCGGAGGCATTCTCCATTCCAAATCGCTTTAGCAACTCCACCGTGTACTTCGTTTGGTGGATGAAGATTGCATCGTTCATTTGACGAATTTGGAGACCTAAGAAATATTTGAGTTCGCCCATGTGGCTCATCTCAAATTGTTCCTTCATCACATTAGAAAACTCTTCGCAAAGAGCGAAGTTAGTAGCACCGAAAATGATATCATCAACATAAATTTGAACTAATAAAATATCATTATTCGCATGCTTAATAAAAAGTGTTGAATCGGCTTCGCCCATTTTAAAATTCAAATCCAAAAGAAAATTCTTTAGGCGATCATACCAAGCTCGAGGAGCTTGTCTCAAACCATAAAGAGCTTTCTTTAGTTTAAAAACGTGATTTGGAAATTTTTCATTTACGAAGCCCGGAGGTTGAGAAACGTAAACTTCCTCAACGACATCTCCGTTTAAAAATGCACTTTTAACATCCATTTGAAATAATTTAAAATTCTTATGGCATGCAAAAGACAAAAGTAATCTAATTGATTCTAATCTAGCTACCGGAGCGAAAGATTCTTCGAAATCGATACCTTCCTCTTGACGATAGCCTTGAGCTACTAACCGAGCTTTGTTCCGGACGACGACTTGGTTTTCGTCGGTTTTGTTCTTGAAGATCCACTTTGTCCCTATGACGGTGTGGTTCTTCGATGGCAATGGAACAAGCTCCCAAACTTCATTCCTCTCGAATTGAATGAGCTCCTCCTCCATGGCTAAGATCCAAGCGCTATCTTCGCATGCTTCATTAATATTCTTTGGCTCTATCGATGAGGCAAAGGCACAATTTGCGAAGTGGTGAACTTGCAATCTCGTCTTGACACTATCATAGATATTGCCAATGACTTGCTCATGGGGATGGTCACGAACCGAATGAAGCCGTTTGGGAATACCTTGATCACTTGGAACATTCTCAACAACTTCATTAGTTGGGTTAGTCTCAATAGAATCAATAGAATCATTAGACTTAGAATTATCAAACGAATCACATAAAACATCCATAGAATCATTATCATTTGAAATTCTAGTTGGAACAAATCCTTCATTAAATGAGACATGAAGCGATTCCTCGATCGTTGAGGTTCGTTTGTTGAATATCCGGTAGGCTTTGCTACGCGTAGAATATCCAACAAAAATCCCCTCATCGGATCTCGGATCGAATTTGTCCAAACTACCATATGTGTTCTTAATAAAACATTTCGAACCAAAAACACGAAAATGTTTAACTTGAGGCAACCTACCAAACAACAATTCATAACAAGTTTGTTTAGTGCCGGGCCTCAAAAGTATTCTATTAAACACATAGCAAGCAGTGTGTACCGCTTCCGCCCAAAATTGATGGCCAAGTTGGCTATCATCAAGCATAGTGCGAGCACACTCCACTAGCGTCCTATTCTTTCTCTCAACTACACCATTTTGAGGAGGTGCACGAGGGAAAGAGAAGGTGTGAGTAATACCAACTTCATCACAAAATGTCTCAAAAGACTCATTCTCAAATTCACCTCCATGATCACTACGAATAGTGACAATGGTGGTTCCTAAGAGATTTTGTACTTTCTTAACAAAAATTGTGAAGTTTTCAAAAGCTTCATTTTTATTACACAATGAAAATACCCAAGTAAATCTTGAATAGTCATCTACGATGACAAGTCCATACCTTGCATTTCCTAAGGAAGCTACTCTAGTTGGCACAAATAAATCTAGATGTAATAGCTCTAGTGGCCGTTTAGTAGAGATGCTTTTCTCAGGTTTAAATGAAGATTTAGGAAGCTTGCCGCGTTGACAACAATCACAAAAACTTTTCTTTTCAAAAACAAGCTTCGGAAAACCTTTAATAGAATTCAATTTTGAAAGCTTATATAGTGTTCCAAAGTTCACATGTCCAAAGCGTCGATGCCATAAGTGTTGTTCACTTGTGTTGGCAACGAGACATTGTTCATATGACTTAGGAAGATCCAAAATATAAATGTCTTTACGACGAGTTCCGGAAAATAATAATTTTTCATTATCCTTTCTTAAAATATGACACAATCCTTTCGCAAAGCTAACTTTGTAACCTTTGTCACAAAGTTGACTTATTGAAATAAGATTATGATTTAAACCACTAACAAGATAAACATCACTAATTAATGGTTTAGAAGGGTTACCGACTTTACCAACACCTATGATGGTTCCGCTCTCGTTGCCTCCAAATACGACGCGGTTTCCATTCGCAATGGGAACCACTCCGGAGAGCAAACGAGCGTCACCCGTCATGTGTTTGGAGCACCCGCTATCGAGTATCCAATTCCCTTTGGAGCTAAATTTAAATTTGATGCTCCTTTTCTTTTTCTTTTCCTTGAGTACCTAAAGATAGACACTTTCATATCATGGTACCCAAGGTCATTGGGTCCAAGGGATTAGACCTTTGGAAGCCAAGTCCAAGTGGACTTAGACTTCCCCACATAATTCTTACTATGCACAACATCCGAAAAATAAGCATTCATGTACATTTGTTTTTCGTCCATGCTTGTGTCCTTTGGGCTCCAAATAGTGAAAATTTTGGGAGCCATCATCCTATTGGGTGCATGCATGCTACGTTGATTTCTACGTGATGCATGTTGTGGATAGGCATACGGGACATGATGGAATGGTGCACGACGAGAATTATTCATATGATGAGGTGGGTGTACATATGCATGTGTGGGAACACGTGCGTGAGGGTGTCTCACTTGGTGTGCACGTGCCCGAGAATGTGTTGCATAAAAATCATCATATGTGTGAGCCGGTGGAGTAGGACGTGTGTTCCTACGTGGCATGTTATTAGTGTACATGTAGGCATGCCCCTTCTTTGGAGGTCCACCCAAAGTGGGTTTCTTTCCGAAAGAGGGTGTGGACGAGGTGGAAGCACCATTGGTAGATGAACTACCAATAGAGTGTTTGCTCCCACTCGTTGAGGCTTCGGAAGTTGGCCTAACAAAAGTAGTGACCGACTTGGATGAATTTCCCATCATATACCCCAAGCCAATGTGGTGTTTGGCCGGAAGTAAATCTTTTAGGATATTATCCAAATGGCCCTTACCCTTGTTGAATTTGTTGATTTGGCCCAATGTGTCCTCATATCTCTCTTTGAGAGAACGCAAAGAAGTATCCAAAGCGGATATTTGCGATGTGAGCATATAAACACGAGATTTAAGATTCTCGTTCTCAATACTCAAAGTCGAGTTTTGAGAAATTAAATCCGTTATCTCATGTTCTTCCGCATCCTCAATGCTAACATGTTCAAGTTTAGATTTGAGATTCACAATCTCATTTCTTAACTCTTCAACAACGGTGTCGTTGTTGGTGATGATATTCTTAGGCGATGTTTGAATGCTAGCTAGGTCATCTTTTACCTTAGTATATCTATTTACTAACTTAGTGTATTTTGACCAAAGTTGAGAGTTAGCATTTCTAAGATCATCCATCGTTACCTCATCGCTTTCGTCATTACTATCATCGGAAGAGGAGGATCCTTGATCGTTCTCCTCTCTTGCCATGAAGCACATATGTGCTTGCTCCACTTTCTCATCATCCGACTCTCCGCTTGAGGAATCCTCGGAGTCGGTGAATGTTGCTCCGACAAGTCCTTTCTTGTACCCCTTTTTGTATTTCTTGGACTTATCGAATTTTGGCGCCTTCCACTTCTCCTTTTGTTTGTTGAGAGGACACTCCGCTTTCATGTGTCCTGGCTTATTGCACTTGAAACACAAAGGAGAGGAAGAGGCGTTAGAAGAACCAAATTTACCTTTGGTCTTGAAGTTTCCTTTCCGGAAGAAACGGTTGAACTTCTTGGCCATGAGTGCCATGGACTCCAAGTCCAACTCGTTTTCCGAGTCTTCATCATCGGAAGATGTGGATGAAGCCGCCTTGAATGCAATCGCCTTTTTCTTAGGCGCATCTAGGTTCAAATATGACTTCATCTTTTCTTGTAGCTTCACCTTGCTATCTTTGCGTACCTCGTATGACATCAAAGTACCCATTAGTTGAACTACGGTATATTTGTTCATGTCATTACCTTCCTCGATGGCGAAGGTACGTTTTTCCCAAGAAGAGGGAAGTCCTTCAATAAGCTTTAAGCACTTCTCCTTTTGAGTGTAGATCTTGCCGAGGGCCTCTAACTCGTTTATTATGTCAACGAAGCGAGCGTAATATTCTTTCATCTTCTCGCCCTGTTGCATATGAAACATTTCGTAATCTTTGGTTACGACAACGAGTTTAGAGTCTCTTACCCGACTCGTCCCTTCATGTAGTATGAGGAGAGAGTTCCAAATTTGATATGCACTCTTACATGTGCATATCTTATTGAAGTCCTCGGGCTCCAATGCGCATTGCAAGGCGTTCATTGCCTTGGCATTGCTTACCTCCGCGGCGACCTCCGCGGTAGTCCATTTCTCAAAATCTTCTTCTTCGGGCTCGATGTACTCCTTCATTGTAGTCCTCCATAAAGATGCACTTCGGAGGAAGGTTTCCATCCGACATTTCCAGTACCCGTAGTTGGTACCGTTGAAGAATGGAGGCCTTGTAGAGGAATGTCCTTCCATCACCGATGACGCTCCTTCACGGTTCCTGAAGGTGTCGTAGTTGGAAGGTGGAGGCACGGTCTTGTTGTCGTTGGCAGACATAGCTGAGTATCTGGCTTTGATACCAAATGTAATGCCCTACCAGCTACTGCACAAGTACTAGAGGGGGGGGGGTGAATAGTACTTTAAAATAATAAGGCGTATAATTCCAAATTAAATTGCACACAACTACCAAATCAATTTGCGGAAGCTTAAATTGAATGACAACAAAGAAATTAACAATGCTAACAAACGATGTTAATGGGTTCGGATCCACCCAAGTCTCCCCGACTTGTTCCCGGTGATCCTACGTCCCAACCACCCGGATCCCTTCCGGATACTTGAGTTAGAAACCCTAACTCAAGATTTCCACTATGAATATCTTGTGAAAAACCTTCACAAGATCAAATCATACATGCAATAGCAAATGTGAATCCCACAACCCGGGATCACAACCTTCTCTCACAACCGAGAGAATCACAAAGCAATATTAAAGAGTTTAGATGAAATAAATACTCTTACCACAAAATCCTATACCTTGAGTTTTTCTTACCCAATAGGTGGAATGAAGGATTTGAGGAAGATGAAGTTACCAAACCCTAGCACCAAGGAAATGAGCAGCAATGGGTGCCTAGGGAAGATTTGGAAACTTGAATCAAGCAATAGCTTGAAGAGCTCACCAAGAACAAGCTTCTCTCTAGATCTAGAAATGAGAGAGAATGGGTTTCTTGTGAGGAAGAGAGCTTTTGATTTGAGGGAGAATAGCTATCTCTTTAGAACTCAATGAATCTCTTAATGGCAGCTCTATTGAAGATAGAAATGACCTAGGTTCGTATTTATAGGGTCCCATAAAAACAAGTTAGGTCAATCTCCAACGGAAAGAAATCTGTGAGAATTAGTCGGTCAAAGAACACTCACTGACCGACTAGTTCATCAACTAGTCGGTCAGCCACAAAGCATGGACCGACTAAGAGCAGATCTGAGAAGAGATAGAATTTCAGACCTAGAAAACTAGTCGGTCCAAGAACACTGTCTGACCGACTAGTTTCACAACTAGTCGGTCATCCAATGAACGTAGACCGACTAAGAGGCAAAACAACATAGTCTGAAGGCAAGTTGACTTAGTCGGTCCAAGAACAAAAGTTGACCGACTAGATTGTCAACTAGTCGGTCATCAAACGTTCTTAGACCGACTAACGGTAAACAGTAGCTTAGGAGAATCTTAGAGTGAACAGTAAGTCTCAACTAGTCGGTCAAAGAAACATCACTGACCGACTAGTTCACAAATTAGTCGGTCGGTGAGTCAACGTAGACCGACTAACTGTAAACAGTAAAGTCCAAGAATTTAAGGAATCAAACTAGTCGGTCCAAGAACAGTTGCCGACCGACTAGATCACCATCTAGTCGGTCAGTACTTGTTCTTGTACCAACTAACATGCACAACAAAGTCCGAATCGAAGCGCGACGCTTCGAGGAAGTTAGAATGAACTTGTGCAAGGATCCTAGAGCTACGAAATGAGCGTAATGAAGATATAGACGTAAGATATACTCAAGGCTTAACATTCTATATATCGAAGCTAAAAGACTATAAATAAAACCTTAATAAACGGTCTTCGATAGCTTCGATTGAATCTTCATATTTTCCAAAGCGTCGCAAGAGCTTCAACGAAGCTTTAGGCATGAAAATGAGCTTTGGAAAGTGTTGAGATGTCGCTTTGAATGTTCACGTGAAATTGGCGACGATCTCCAATACTGCGCTCACAAATTGTTAGTTCATGAATTATTTATGTTTGCTCATCATCCAAAACCAAATCCGGGGAGTCCAATATTCAACAATGAGGTGTATGTAGTTGGAGATACTTATAATGGTTGAAATAATATGTTGGTAAAGCTATGTGTTTGATAGGTGTGATAATAATAGGTGTACGAATAGTTAAGTGGGTAGGTCTATTATATGACCTATGTGTTAGTACGTGTGAGTGTGTGCTCGTACGTAGATATGTATTGTGCGTAAATGTAAGTAGTTATGTAGTTGTTGCATGAGTATATGGGTGATATACATATGGTAGTAGAATTATAATTTTGATTGGTATTGCTTGCTTTTACGGGATGTTGTATGCGTGTATACCATGAGGTATACATGACTATTGCATATCTTAACTATGTATGAAGTAGATGTGTTGGTATACTAATTATAGGTAGTAGGATATGGTGTGAATATATGTTCTATATGTGTGTGACTATACGGTGAATGCATGTATTAGGGAAGGTATTATAATTATACGTGTGCTGATGTCTGTATTATTATTATGGTATATAGAGTGATTGAACTATGTGAGTGTTACCTGACTAAATATTAGGTGTGATTGACAAATGGTATGTATATGGTTGTATTGGTAGATGTGTATACATTGGAGTGGTATTGGTATAGGTATAAATACCGTGTTACGTGTATAGAGTATACTGATATGTGTATTGAGTCTCGCTCAAGCTTGAGTGGGTATACTCTAAGTATAATGTTATGTATGTCTGTAGTTTGCATATAGCGATGTTTGATGTATGTATAGTGATATGAGTGTTTGTGCCTGGTTGTGTTACGCACATGATTGTGGGTCGCTATACCAGTGTATAGTTATAGGTGTTGGTCTTGTGGTATAGTTATTTACTAAGGACGTGCCTGTGTGAACGTATGTGTGCTAGCTAAACTAGGTGTGTAGATGTGCTAAGTATATAGTGGTGTGATTGGTATATATATGAATGAAATGTTAGCGTGTATGGGTGTGCACCATGCACGGGTAAGTATGTGCTTAGTTATAAGTATTGGTGACTATGGTATATGTGGCGTGTCGTAAATACAGTTATAGGACCGTATGTGATGTGAATGTATGGTGAAATATTTGGATGCATTTGAATGACTATATATTGTGAAATTATAGTAGTGGTGAATGCATATTAGATATAGTAAAAACTTGATTTAAGTAATGGTATGGTGTGACTACATGTGTTGATGTGTTAGGTATTGGATGTATATTAGGAAATATTAGGGAGTAGTATACCCGTGCTGGTTTTGTGCATAGGTAGCTATCTATACGTAGAGCAATGATTGTATTTGCTAGTGCGAGACTAATCTTATGTGAGTATCTGAACTATTGTTTGTGCTAGGTTAGTAGTAGTTATATAAGGGATGTATGCATATATATATGATTGAAATAAGTGAATGAATATATATACATGTTAGCAGAGTTATTGTTTGACTACCTAGTGTATGTATAAGCATTTGTAATGACTATACCTGGTTGAATTATACTGTGATGTGATCGGGATAGCTACTAGTCTAGCTAGAGTTATATATAGTTAGAAAGTCCGAGGACGAACTTTATTCTAAGGTGGGGAGGATGTAACAGTCGCGTTCCGATCGTACCTTGTTCATGCACGTGCTTTTGACCGTGCACGTGTTTGTTTTAGACCTTGTTTGTTTTTGAACACTTTGGTGTGATATATCGTTGTGAACGTCTCTGAGAGTATTAAATTGTGGCACTAATTTAGAACGACATTTCTCGGGTCGTTCTCCCACGATTTGACCTTATTCGAAGAGACGTTGTGATTTTCACTTTTGACGTGAGACGTTTCTATTTTTAGTTTCGTCGCTCGACGTCGAAATTGAGATCCGTCTTCTTAGTTTTCTTTCTCTCGTCGTTCCGATCACCCTAATATTTATTTCACAATTTTTGGAGTTCATTTGACCTATTTTATATTTTTAGCAAAACTTATAATATTTTTAATAACTAAGTTTTAAAGTATTTTTAGCCAAATAAAAATTTTATTATATTATAATAATTCAAACTATTTTTGAGCCAAATCCTAGCTCATCTTGGCCGCACCCTAGCCATGCGTGGGTTAGAGAGAGAGAGTTTGATTTTTAATTATTTTTAAATCCTAATCCTATTAGATTTAGCCCTAGACCAAGTCAACCCCTCTATACTATATAAACAACCCCTAGGTTAACTCATTTTCGCAAGAAATTAACCCTAGCCGTTACAAAACCCCCCCAATCTCGCTTGCGACGTTCGTCGCAACCGCTGCTCAGCCGCCCAGTGCCCGACCGACGTTTTCGCCCCGTTCCCTCGGTCTGACCGAGGCCAACCCCCGCAAAGCCGCTCCGCTCCGCACCCAGCAGCCGCCTGCTTCATCGCAATGCATCGCATCCCGCCTGACCGAGGGATTCCATCGGCCTGACTGATAGAACGGCCCGCACCTCGCTCTGCACAGCCGCCCGCTTCGTTGCAACTTGCAACGTTGCAACCCTGCTCCGCATCGCTCACTACGACCGATGCCCCCTCTCGGTCTGACCGACACGTTCCCCCGCTTTGCCCGCATCGCCGCTCCGTTGCAGCCCGCATCGCTTCAGCCCCCGCTCCCCAAGCGCCCGACCGAAGACATTCCCCGCACCGACCAAGAGCCCCCGCTCCGCATCGCACCCCGCAGCGCTGCACAGCCCGTGCGCTGTGTCTGACCGAGAGACCCCCTCGCACCGGCCCGTGTTTGACCGAGCGACGTTCGTCGCAACATCGCAACTCCCGTACCTCTTGCCACTGTGGGCCCCCCAAGTTCTCCAGAGGTGTTGTTGGTCCCCCATTGGCCCCTAGCACTACTGTGGGTCCCACATATGTGTCTCTTCTTTGAGGATTTGCCGTTTACGATGTTGTGATACGTCGTAGCCCGTCGTCGCACGTTCTAGCTTTGGAATCTTGGTTCGTTGATCTGGTTGCTGCCCAGACTTGGCGAGCGAGGAATCTATTTTGGAATCTGGACTATGAGCGCGTTCTTTTATTCCAACCCCTAACGTCGCTACCCGACGCCAGTGTAGCTTTCGTGTCGTGTTGAGGTAACGATCTGCACCCTTAGGACCCCCAACCTATTGCCTGTTAATCAAGACTAAAATTGATGTTTTTAAAGTGTTTTAAATTCACTAATCAAGATTAATAAAATGGGAATGTAGGCCGGTGGACTTGTGCACATAGGTTATTTGTGACTCTGGACTCGTTGGACGGTGTTTTTCAGACGTTTGACTTGCAGGCAAGTGAAACTTGCCAACTTTTGCTGTAGGCCATGTTTTAGGCCACTTCCTTGCTTTTAGCATAAAAGAGACTAGACAGTGAAATGATAGCTGTCTAGACGCAACTTTAAGACCTAACTTGACAACGAAGCTAGATCTGTCACCCTGCCATGTCATTCATGCATTGTTATCTGCCATGTTTAAATTCCTTATCTGTACGCACTTAAACTGTTATCTGCCATGCATTGCATCTTACATGTCATCCAAGTTAAATGTTGCATTCGTAGCACACGCTACAATACTTGTACTTCCTTGTTCAGGCTAGGTGCACCCCGATGCCATCAAGAAAAACACTTCCTGGCTCGTGATCCAGAAGCGGGCTACATGTGTTGGTCAAAAGCCAATGCCCGACTTCCTTGTTGAGGCTAGGTGCACCCCTTTGCCCTCATGAAAAACACTTCCTGGCTCGTGATCGAGAAGCGAGCATTCCGTGTTCGGGGGTAAGGCCCTGGCTCGATACACGTGGAGGGGTAGGGATAAGCGATCACTTGAGCTAGGAGTTGGCCGCGCTGCCACTCTAGCCAAAAGGCGTAATCTCTGTGCACGACGTGCTTACTAGACTTGTCCTTGTACTTGTGTTTGTTCTTGCAAAACTTGATATCCATGCCATGATTTAAATGCCCTGCTCGTACTTTACTTTACTTTACCTTACTTGTTGCACTCATGCTATATCTGCCATGTCATTGCATCATGCTAGAACTGCTAGGTTGTCTTACTTTCACTTTCAGTTTCCTTGCACAAGTCTCTTGTAGACTTGCTGACATGTGCCCCTTACTCTTTTGGGTGCCACATGTTAGACCCTGAGCCAGAGACTGTTGCTGAGTACGTGGTGTTTTACTGACGCTGAGCCTGAGTCCATGTCTGCCCAAGAGGAGTTTTGTGGACACCGGTGACCATTCTTAGTGACCTTGCTGAGCTCCCTTTTGTCTTAGGATTTCTGTTAGTTGTCGGTGCGTGGCACTTTTATTTTGTACGTTGTACTTTTATTGGCCATGCTGGGGCCTTTTAGATTTTTTTTCTTTTCGCTTGGTGGCTTTTTCTGTGATGTTGGAAACTTATTTTATGGATATTCTGAGATTTCTTTTTGTCTCATTTCCTTTATTATTATCTTTGTTTCGTATCGCACTTGCAAGGACCTGCCATTTAAAGTTAATTGACGCTTATCGGACTTGCTGCTTTACAGCTTCAAGTCTGAGCGGACCTACTCACGTCTCGTCTTCATATTTTTGGGAAGCGGGGCGTGACACTGGGTCATTTTGAAAATGTCATCAATTGGAATATGTACGAGATTTAATCTAAAATTTTGCAAGCAGTTTCTGAATTCGATTGAATATGTCTTCAGCTTGAATACGTATCAGATTTAATTTTAAAGTTTGCATGTAGTTTCTGAGTCAGAGTGAATAAGTATCCGGTTTAATCTACAATGTTTTCAGATTGAACAAGTATAATAAGACTTAAATCTAAAAGTTTGCATGTAGGCTTGATTGGGATTCAGATTAAGTATGATGAAAGTTGGAATTAAAATTATAGCATCTCACAAATATGCTCAAAGCGCAAAACGGGCAAATTTATTCCCTTGGGGGCGTTGAGCAAATTTGTCATCGACGCAACTTTAGCTTTACGCGCACAACAGTCATAATTCTGCTGGTTGTGCGCGTTAAACAATTGTCCATAAAATACCTTAGATGCTCAAAGCGAACACCTGGCTTTGCTTGTTCTGTGCTTTGCGCAATTATGTTAACCATTAAAAATTTGCTCAACTCACACAACGGCTCAAAGCGTGTACACCTGTCGTTGCTTGTTGTTCGCTATGAGTAATTATTTAAACCATTAAAAATTTGCTCACCGTGCACACCAGCCTTAAATTAATTGGTTCTGAGCGTTGTGCAATTATGTAAGCGGCTATTAATTTTTCCAGCTCACGTCCCACCGGCCGGTCAAACATTCTTGGGAAAATCATATGTCTAGTATCAATCAGCTGTAGATTGACGAGCAGTCTTTTGTATATTCACGAGAACCCCTCATGTAGCATGACGGGGTCTTCGATGTAGCCACACATTAACTCTACTTCTGTCGCATCCTCATAAACCAATACAATTCGCTGCCATGCGTTGTGCGTTGTGCGCCTTGAACAATTCCGATTTTCCATGCGTTTTGCGCAGTGATCAATTATGATTGTTAGTTTGTTACTCGCTTCTGTAATATTTAGCACTGTGTGTGCGTTGAATAAAATGTATTAAAAAGGATTAAATGAGATTAGTACTGTTGGGAGTAAATTTCCAATTGGCATCATTGTTGATCAAGGCGAAAAACCGTTGAGTTTCCTTGTTTTGTGCGGAGAGTAATTAACCTATTTTGTTTCCTTATTATACTCTTCATATTGATTGGTCCAATTCCCCTATAAATGGCGGACAAGGAGCCCTTATCTTCTCACAACTTCCTCTACTTTCTTCTATCATCATCTTCTTTTTGCCCACACAACCTCCGTCTGGAAACAATAGGGTCTTCTTATGTTCGAGCATGATGCATGAGGTAGAAATGGACAAGATGGAGATGGATATGGAGTGTAAAGATGAGATGGTCTTCTACTATTCAGGCCTGATGTTTGAGATAGAAATGGACGATATAATTTAACCAGTACTTTTTTCACGCAAAGATAAATGGTTGATGTTGGAAACTGCAACGACGGTAATAAACGCAACAAAGTGCTATCATCCATTTATAATCAAGCATGCATGTGGAACGACCATCTCCTCTTTACACTCTATCTCCTCCTCAACCCCTTCATCTTTGTACTATACATCGTCTAAGACACACAAACACCTCCTACTGTCCTTTCCGATCTCGAAGATGAAAATCTCATTCTATTTATAACGCAACCATGTGTTGGTGTCAATGCCTCTTGGGAATCGGAGTTCTTTTCGGTGTCTTCGAACCGGCGTCATACTTAACAGCCGGGTACACGACGCCTGCAATGACGACACTCCTATCCGGGCTACGGTGTCAGAAAGTTGGCAAACACGTCCATAAACGCAACGAAGATGGTCGCTTCGTTGCGTTAATTAACGTCGTTGCCGACTTTCGGCAACCGTATGCAGGATAGGAGTGTCGTCATTGCAGGCGTCGTTGTAGGGTGAAGCACGCAGATCACGCCGACAATTTATCCCGTAAAGAGCCCCTTCATTGCAAACATCTTACGAAGACAATCATATGTATCAGTTTGTAAAGAGCATAGGGTAATGAATTTGTTTTGTTCTGTTTCAGTATGTACATCCATATATTTGAATGGCTGGGTCATTTTGAAAATGTCATCAATTGGAATATGTATGAGATATAATCTAAATTTTTTCAAGCAGTTTCTGAATTCGATTGAATATGTAGCCGATTTAATCTAAAATGTCTTCAGATTGAATATGTATCAGAGATAATCTAAAAGTTTGCATGTAAACAAGTTAATTTTCTCATAGACGGAATTTAACAACTTGCTTGGAGGGACATTTTTGCGTTCTTTACAATACGTCGATAAAGACGCCAGTGGTTGAAGGCAGGCCGTTGGATGGTGGGCTGGGGTGCCGTCGAGGAGTGGAAGGTAGGCCGTTGGATGGCGGTCTGGAGTTTCGTTCCAATTTAATGTAAACTGCATCAGGATGTGCGACGGGAGGTCGAGGAGTGAAAGGCAGGCCGTTGGATGGCGGGCTGGGGTTTCGTTCCACTTCAGGATGT